>LPNX010972295.1:0-81818 GCA_001517045.1 Pseudotsuga menziesii
TGTCTCTTGTGATGTGCTTATGTGATTGTTGTGCTTGTTATTCTCTCAGTGAAAAGATCTTATCATAATGCTAGCTTAAATGTTGAAAAACTAACATGGATTCCCCTTTAAACTCTTTTCGGACTCCCTAAATATGAAAAGAATGTCGAGTACTTGTCTTCTTCATACTCGTAAAAGGATTTGAAGAGTCGTCTCTCCGACAGTAGGTTATCTCTTTTTCGGATAGGATGGACTATTTATGAAAAAGGAACACTCGAGCCAATCATGACTGGAAGAGTTATCTTGGGTATTATTTTACACTTTTTTGGGCCCTAGAGACTAAATCATATGAAAAATGACCCTTTGGAGTCTTCTTCCATCTTTGTTCAGAATCTCTAAACGTGAATGATACCTGTTATAGCTAATTTTACCACACATGGTGAATCACATTTGTATAGCCTTCCTTGTCCCTCTGCAGACTCCTTAGACCCCATGGACCATTTTTGTACTTTCGATGTTTCCAAGATCATCCCTAAAAACATGCAAAAATTTCCATACGCGACTTTTAAACCCTTTCTCACGTATATACGCAGGTTTGACCCCTAAAACCATGTACATCGGGATGTGTGCAAAAGAACAAATTATTTTGGAGTTTTCCTTGATGTGGATCTGACTCACTTGTATCCTAACCTTCCATATGCCTTGAGATCGCTCAGATTTGACCTCTCATTACCCCATTGAAGAGATATATAAGGAACCCTTTGGATACATTGAAGGCATGAGGAATTGAGAGCAAGAAAACTATAGTGCATTGTTGTCGGAGCTTATACTTGAGTATGCATCCTTTTATCCCTTGGAGCACTTTTGTGTTCTTCCCAAGCTTTCCTTTTGCTTGTGAGCTTGCTATCAAGAGATGGAGGATTGAAGTGGTGGAGGCCCAAGTGGGGGACTCAACTTCTTTGATTCGTAGACGTGCCGACAGAGGTTGTCTCTATTGTAATATCTGTTTTATATTAATAGAAATATATTTTCCTGTCCAATAATGTGTATTTGAATGAATATTTGATCCATGGATGAATTCAAATGCTTATATGTTATTGATTATCTATGCTAGAGTAGGTCTAACACGATTCTATATAGCATGCTTGTCTTGTTTATTGAATGTTGAGGAAGCAATTTATCAATTCAAGATGGAGTTGGAAAGCTCAATGGGGATCTACATCAACCGTCCGGAATAAGGTACAAATCGAGATCCTTTAGTGTTAGATATTTGGTTTCTCTTGCATATAGGAAAGGATTGATTTCTGGAGTCAAGCTGTCTGTTGTGGTACCCCAAGCCATAGGAATTTCTCTCCGTAACAGAATTAGCGACTCCACTGGGGAGTTCCTAGTAATTGTACTTTGGGGGTTTTTATCGGCAATCAATGTTCTTGAATTGCTCTGATTTCTCTGTTTTTGAGTCGGGTCTAGGGGCATGTTTTCCTGGTAGTGTCTGATTGGTGTGAAATTCATTTCAGCTTATCTACTTGCCTTCATTTTTATACATTTTTCTTCCTGTACGCGAGTTTTTAACTCACAGTCACGCATACACGCAGTTTTGACTACTATATCCGCGTACATACGCGGGTTTTCTGCATACAGTCACGTATGCCCTGAGTTTTTCCTTTTAGAGGAATATTGATTGTTGCTGGGTGAATTTTGATGATTGCTGAGTCTCCTTTCATACTGCTAGAGTCTGTATACACCTCTGTTTCTAACCAGAGACACCTTTTTTAGGGTAAATTTTTTTTTAAGAATGTT
This sequence comes from Pseudotsuga menziesii, assembly GCA_001517045.1. Taxonomy (NCBI): domain Eukaryota; kingdom Viridiplantae; phylum Streptophyta; class Pinopsida; order Pinales; family Pinaceae; genus Pseudotsuga; species Pseudotsuga menziesii. Next base: position 1,780 of record LPNX010972295.1, read on the forward strand.
CTTGTCATTGCATTTTCGATTTTTTGTTTTGGGATTAGTGCAGTAGAGTTCTTTTACCTTAGTAATTTGCATGAGTGCTATTTGATTGTGCTTGCAGAGTCTGGGGGTGGTAGAATCATTATTTTGCTTTGCTATCTCATTTTTCTTCAAAAAAACCAAAAATATTTGCTTCTTTGCATCATTATGCATTGCACTTTGCATGTTGCGTGGTACTTGCACTAGGTTTTCTTACAGAAGTATTAGTCATGCTTTCATATAGGAATGATTGCATTTGTCATTTGAAGAAAATTTTGCACTTCACGTAGTAGCATGCCCTATTTTTCATTCGACACAATGCATTTGCATTGATTTTTAGGTGTGCATTTTACTTCATGCCGCGTCATAACACCATTGGTTGCACGGTCATCTACCTTTTTTGAGTAATAAAGCCAAATAAAATCAACGCTTAATTAAAATGGATTACACTATTTTCTTTGATAGGGTACACCAACAAGATTAGGTCTTAGGGTCTTGGAATAGTTCATTGTGAGTAAATTCTCCAAGACCACTAAACAACAACATGTATGTGTCTTTCTAGGTGAGAGTGTGAAATTCCTTGGTACAATTAGTGTTTCTCAGGATCCTCCTCTTACAAGGGAGTTAAGCACGAGGCAGTGTGAGCGGTTATTGATTGGGATGACCCCTAGTCATAACTGAGTAGCACCGGAGATATTTCCAGAATTGTATTCGTATCTGGGGGCTCTTTCAAGAGTTTTGGGATTTTCTACCCTACCCATACGGTCAATCCCGCCTGCGACTGTCCACCTGAGCATTGATTATATTGAGGTGACCTTAGTTTCCTTACCTAGGTTATCAAGGGGGTACTTTGCAGGGGTTATTCTGTAGGTGTCCTGAATAGGTTGGGGTTGGACAGCACAGTCGCTATATGCATTGAAGCTGAGGGCCACAATAATTGGTTACGAACCTCCACTTGTTGTGTATGGGAGTCTCAAGCCTCTCCCAGGCGAGACATACCTGCTTCATTCGATAGCTCACATATCCTACCCTTGTTTTCTTGTGATTGGCTTTAGATTATATTGGTGTATTCTCTATGCACATTAGCTTGCTTAGGGTTTTGCGTGATTAGAGAGTCTTTTTCATTTTTTGAGTCATTATGGATTTAGGTGCAGCACCCCACCATTCTCGTTGTTTATTAGGACTTCCACCTTCTACATCTCCTCCTCCTTTGGGAGAGAGAAATAGACAGTCCATGCAGACTACTTCTCACATTTATTCACACACGATGGGAGATCATGAAGATGAAATTCCTGAGTTTTATTCTCCACCTCGAGAATTTAGGGAAGAAGATCCTACTCCTGTGTATGATCCTTCACTTGATATACCTACACACTCTAGGTTCACTCCTTCACATGATATACCTACACACTTCGGGTATGATCCCTCATTCACAAGTCGTCAGTATTGGATGTCGGGTGGCGAGACTCATAATGAACTTGCGAGCACTAGTTATGTTAGTTATGGCATGTCTGGTATCCTTGCACACGATCTGGCACATCATGCCGAGTTGGAATTTGATCCTAGCACTATACCTAGGGGCATTCCCATTCCTTTCCATATAGAGAGATTTGGGAGCACGAGTCACATTGCACCCTCCATCCCAGCGGTGGAGGCTACATCTCACGTTCTTCCTAGACCTGGTGTTAGTAGTCCTATTCGGATACCAGAACCAAGATGAGTGACGGTAGGGAATACCACTTACATAGTTTCACATGTCCCTTCGTCCTCTATTCCTAGTTCTTAGAATGTTATTCCTCCCCATCATTCATGTGGTCCTTCGGGCCGGAATGTCACTACAAGTCATGTGCGTACTGCTGCTACTCACATAGTTGTGTCTCAGATTCAAGTACCTCCTATTGTCTCGAGAGGTCGTATTCCTACTTCTGGAGGTCTTATTCCTATTTCCGAAATGTCTATTCCTACCTATGGAGTTTCTCATGGGACATCGCATGGGACTTCTTATGGACCATATTATGGACCGCATTATGCACAGAGTTATTCACCTTATGGGTACGGATATCAACAACCCACTTAATCCTTGAATTATGGCTTTGTAGCCCCAAATAGTCAAGGTACACCACATTATGGTGCTTCCATGCCACCCTGCACGGGTCAAACGAGAGGAGGATACTATGGCCATGGCCATGGTGGTTACGGTAATCAGTCCTATGTGAACCAAAATTATCAGGGAGCATCTCATAGACATGTTCAACCTAGGCTCCCTTTCCTCACAACGTTAAATTTGCCTGACTTGTCAAGACTAATGAATGATCCAGTATCTTATGACCCAGCTTGGTCGGCTATCCCTACGAAGCTTCCCTCGAACATCCCCAAATTTGACGGCAAACCAGGAGAAGATCCTAGTGAACATGTTACTACATTTCACCTTTGGTGTTCTTCTAATTCCTTACATGAAGATTCGATTCATTTAAGGCTATTTCAACGCACCCTTACAGGGCCTGCAGCGAGATGGTACATAGAGTTATCTAGGGGGGCATTCACTTTGTTCGATGACCTAGCTATGACTTTTCTCAACCACTTCCAGCTACCGGTGTGTTACGACATTGGTACGGAACTCTTGTCGACATTTCGGCAAGACAAAGCCACGCATATCTCAGACCATAACCAAGAGTGGCGTAGACAGAAGAGATTCATTAAAGCCTTCATACCGCTGGAGTTTCTCCTTGAGTGGTTCCTTAAGTCGTTACTACCTTATATAGTGAAGGATGTTTCTACATCCAGAGTTCAGAATGAGGAATAAGATGATTTTTAGGGCGCAGGAATTGGATTTGATTTATGCTCAATATGATTTGTTATATGAGATCATTCCTAATGCTTCGTGTTCTAGTTTCGACCCTAAGATCAAACCTGGACCACATACCGATGGCATTGTTGGTTGTACGAGTACCAAACCTATGGATTCGATTGTAAAATAGGTCAGTCAATTATCTATCAACCAATCTGCCTTGGGACAAGCCACGGTTTCATCTCAACCCACCCAAACGGTGAGTGTGCTTTCGGTGCAATCATTGGACCAGAAGGGTAACCAGCAACCTGGAAGGAATAAAAAGAAGGGTAAAAACAATCGTAAGGGTGGGAATAGGAATGAAAATGCCAATTCTAATGACAAGAACACCCAAAATGCTGGGGGAGATAAGCAGCCTAAATGTAAGGTTAAGTTTCCTTGCAAGTTGTGTAAGGATGACCACCTCACTCACTTGTGCCCTCGGATAGAAGAAGCCTTGAGGTTCATAGTGTAGGGCCTAGCTGTGCTAACTAACCCTTTACCTCATAATCAAAATATTAACTCGAGGACCCATGATCATTCAGGTGGAGATCAAGATCCGCCGGAAGCTAGTAATGGTCATGGTTACATCAATATGGTGTGTGCTACTAAGGTTGTGACTCATGTGAAGGACTATGGTTCGTCACAACCAGACCTTGGAAAGGAACATGCTCCACCCGGGAATCCTTTGCGTATTAAAAACCCTGTGGATAAACCTGAAGTTGCACCTTGCATTCCTAAGGTATTCCTTAAGCGTTCGGGGCACAATCCTAATGCTCGAGCTGCCCAGAACTATTCTATTGTCGAGGATTTGGGCCACACTCCTTGTGCGATGTCTGCACTCGAAGTACTTCAGAGTTGTCCTTTAGAAAGGAAGGCTTTTCTTTCTGCTCTTGGTGTTAACAATGATAATTATTCCTCTGTCATCAAATTTGAAACTGCAGTGACTACAGCCTCACTTGCCTTACTATGTGTCTCTCTTGATTCATGTAGAATGTCTTAACAAGACCGTCAAATGCACTGTGATTGACGAAGGTGCTACTACTTTTGTGATGTCTTTGGCGTGTTGGAAGGGTTTGGGTTCCCCCGAGTTGTCTAAATCCACTACCATGTTGACTGCATTTGATGGTAGATCGTTTCGGCTGCACGGCATTCTTCCTTCTCTTAAGGTCCATTTGGGAGAGAAGACCGTCACAATCGAGGTCGAGGTGGTTGATGCGCCCCTTGACTACAATCTGTTACTAGGTAGGAATTGGATGTACAGTATGCAAGCCGTATCTTCTTCTCTATTTTGAGTTGTGTGCTTTCCATTTGATGGGAATATAGTTACGATTGATCAAATGTCATTCAAGAATCCGTGTGTTACCGCATCTTCAGGAGCTTCTGTCCTGATTTTCGTGCACTCTCAGCCGGTAACTAGGAGTGTGGGTGTTGGCATGTACCCATCCCTTATGGTATCATTTAGTTGTCCTGCACCTGTTCTTATGATCGGGTCTACTTCTGGTGAGGCTTCATCATCATTGCATTCGGTCTCTTTTCGCACCACTCATATGGAAGATCCTTGGATTCTTCCTACACTGAGTCCTTCGAGTGAGCCCATCGGAACGGACGTGCCGTTGCCTGCAACTATGATAGCATATCAAGCTAATCTTGAATGTGTTGCAAATCCTAGTCCTTCCTCTTCGTGGATGGAGGAGGAGGACCCATATGTGCTGCCTGCATGGGAAGCTCAGTCTTCTCACGCACATGACTGCCTTGATAGTGTTTTTCCTTCAGATGAAACTATTATTGAGGCCATGTCTGGGGTTGAGCCACCTTGGGAAGAGTTGCGTCATAGATCTTATTTTCTTCCTAAGCTTGACCGTTTGGAGCGTGAGGAATTTAGGGAGGTTCTTAGTGAGATAATTGGTATTCTCATGGTTCCATTAAGCTCTCCTGGTCCGATGGCTTATGGAAACATGGAAAATATATCTCCTACCATTCCTATCAATATCTCTCACGATCCTGGAAAGATTGAGAATGTCTATATTGGGGCAGAATGTTCCCATGTTGAGATTCAAGAGTATATCGAGCTGTTCAAAGAATTTCGTGATGTATTTGCTTGGTCATACGAGGAAATGCCAGGTATCGACCCTCGTATTGTTGAACATGAAATTAAAACTTATCCCAATGCTAAGCCTGTTCGACAACGCCTGCGTGCGGTGAATCCTAGAAAAGCACCCACGATCAAGGCTGAGATAGAAAAGTTGTTGAATGCCAGTTTTATCTATCCCATTCCCTTGACGAAGTGGGTTTCAAACCCCGTTCCGGTTGATAAGAAGCAGGGAACGATTCGTATACGCACTGATTTCCGTGACTTGAATCGTGCATGTCCTAAGGATAATTTTCCCACACCATTTATTGATCAAATTTTGGATGAGTGTGCGGGAAGTGAGGTATTTTCCTTTATGGAAGGCTTTTCTGGATACAATCAGATACAAATCAAACCTGAGGACCAACATAAGACTTCCTTTATTTGTCCTTGGGGTACCTTTGCATATCGAAAAATTCCTTTCGGCCTTAAAAACGTGAGAGCCACTTTTCAGTGGGCTATGACCTTGATCTTCCATGATCTCAAATCGATTATTGAAGTCTTTTTGGATGACCTCACTGCTCATTCTCGTTAGAGGATGCGTCATTCCTACCATTTGAGATTAGTGTTCGAAAGGTGCCGCCATTACTTGGTCAAGTTAAATCTTCATAAATGCATCTTTTGTGTGAAGTCTGGTCGCTTATTAGGGTTCATTGTCTCCAAGGAGGGTATAAGAGTCGACCCTTTGAAGGTTGAGGCAATACTTCAATTGTCTCCCCCAAGAAACATTAGACATCTTCAATGTTTGCAAGGCATGGCAAATTTCTTGCGGAGATTCATAGTTAACTTTGCCAATTTGACTAGAGGCTTTATGCGTCTTTTGAAGAAGGACACTACCTTTTTCTAGGATGAGCGAGCCCAGGAGTCCTTTGATGCGCTTAAGCGAGCCTTAGCATTGGCCTCGATGATTAGTCCACCCGACTATAGCCGTGACTTTTTACTTTATGTGGCTGCGTCCATGGAGACGATTGGTATTGTTTTGGTTCAGGAGGATGAGGAGCTCCAGGAGCATGTCATATATTATTTGAGCCAAAACCTTATAGATGCGGAGATCCATTATTCCCATGTGGAGAAACTTTCCTTAGCTACCGTTCATGCGGTTCAAATATTGAGACACTATATTCTCCTTTGCCAGACCTTGGTGGTATCCCATGTCAATCCATTTCAGTTCGTCCTCACTAGAAGGATGATAGGGGGAAAGTATAATAAGTGGATTTTCATCTTGCAAGAATTTGATCTCGAGTTTGTTTCAGCAAAATCGAAGAAATCGTTGATTTTTGCGGAGCTTATATCTGATTTCCCAAGCGAGGAGGAGGAGGAAGTTTGTCGATGAGAACATTTTCCTGATCTCAACTTTGGATCCATGGTATGGGGATATTATCATATATTGAAAAAAATTGAAGGACCCTACTCACCTTTCACGGGATGAACGACGACGATTACGTCACATATCCAAGAATTACCTCATAGTGGATAACACATTATACCGTCGTGGGGTAGATTCCATTTTATGTCATTCTTTAACTCATGAGGAGGCTGAGCTTGTGCTGAATGATTGCCACGGAGGGGCATGTGGTGGTCATTTATCTGGGATTTCTACAGCCCAAAAAATCTTGAGAGCGGGTTATTTTTGGCCATCAATCTTTAAAGATTGTGTTAATGCGGTCAAGAAGTGCCATCCTTTCCAGGTGTTTGCATGCAATATGCACTCACATCCTACCCCATTACATCCAATTATCACCGTCGGTCCCTTCACTAAGTGGGGGCTTGATTTCATGGATTACAACCCAACTTCAGCTGGGGGGCATCATCATATTATCATGGTTGTTGACTATTTCACGAAATGGGTTGACGCTATGCCCACAATTAAATCCGATGGTGAGACAGCTGCACATTTCATATTCAACCAGATCATTACTCGATTTGGTATTCTGAAAGAGCTTGTCACTAACCATGGTAGGCACTTTCAAATATGGATGATGGAAGAGTTGGCCTCGAAGTTAGGGTATAAACAGGAGAATTATTCTTCTTATTACCCTCAAGCGAATGGACAAGTTGAAGCAGTGAACAAATCACTCAAGTCCATTCTCCAACGAACCATCGCACAAAGCATGACCAATTGGAATATCATGTTATATCCTACATTGTGGGCTTATAGGACCGCGGTTAAGACTACCACCGGTTTTTCTCCATATCAGCTTGTACATGGAGTGGAGTCTATATTGTCAGTTGTCGGTTTTTCTCCTTCTTTGAAGCTAGCCATAGATCTCTTACCAGACACTTCCCCATTGGAGGAACGTTTGTTCCATTTACAGCAGCTTGATGAGCAGTGCCGAGATGCTTTAGTGGCTCTGGAAGTGAATAAGCGTCGCATTAAGGTCCAATATGATAAATTTGTTCGTCCAAGGAAGCTTAGTGCAGGAGATTTGGTCATTTTGTGGGATCAAGCTAAAGAACCCTTAGGGGCAGGAAAATTTAACCCCATGTGGCATGGTCCTTACGTTGTTGAATGTGTGTTAGGGAAGGGTGCATATGAGTTAGTAGATTACGAAGGGACAGCCTTGGCGGAGCCTAGAAATGGGCTCTATCTTAAAAATTATTATGCATGATTCTCAGACAGGGCTGACTATTGTATATTATTGTATAGTATTTTGCATAGTTAGGTTTTTCTTATGGTGATCGGGTTTGTTGATTAGCTTTCATTTCTTATGGCAGATGTCAATGGAGTCTTCCATCTATATAGGATTCGTGGATGGTGCTAGCCTCCACACTCAACACTCAGCCTCTGCTGCTTGGGTGATTTATACTCCTATGAGTCAGGTATTGTCTTCAAGAGGCGTATGTTTACGGCCCTCTTCAAACAATGTTACTGAATATAGTGTCGTTATCGAGCTTCTACGGGATGCCATTTTACATGGTATTCTATCTCTTGAGGTACATCTTGATTCGGAGTTAGTAGTGTCACAGCTTAATGGCTTGTATCATGTTAGGGATCCTACATTATTATGAATATTATTACGTGTGAGATTGTTAGACGGGCACTTTGACAACATAACATACATACATGTTCCAAGAATTTATAATCAAGTTGCTGACTCATATGCTAACTATGTGTTAGATTGGCATTTGTTTCATAGACAATAAGCTCATCACAAACATACATTTTTACACATGTAAATAAATAAATCGATCATCATAAAAAAAATTTAAACATCCAAAATGTGATAATACATCAGTGTCATAATACAAAAATGGGGCTTTTGAGCCACCAAAACATAAATACACTGTAGTGCAAAATGTATCACTCCCGGGTATCTAAGCCTGGGGAGGAGGAGGGGGGTTTTGATCGTGGAATGTCACCACGACTCTAGCTAGTCATCGAAATAACCGCACCCATGCTCGTGGCACACCCACCACCTGACGCTGCATGGCCTCAGGCAAGTCCTTGACCTGCGCCATGGGTACCCTATGTGTCAGCCACACAAAGTTGGTATGAATGCTTTGGTATGGCCTCACAAAACTTAAAAAGAGGGTTGGGATTCGTTACCAATGTCACCGTATGCTGATCCTAGTGGTAGAGGAATGTCAGGATCTCCCTGAAAATCTATCCCTGCACAGGGGTAATCATCGATGGCAACTATCTGCCGACGACACCATGGAAAGAAATTAGTTGGATAGGGGCTGGACACCCTGCCTCCACCCAGTCTGCGCATTGCATCTGCTCAATGTCATTGGGCTAGATCTCAAACCCCGTGAAGAGGAATGTCAACTCTAGGGCTCAATCCTGGAACACGCTCAAAGAAAAATGTGCTCAATATACTGCTGAAACCGAAGTTTCGTACCCTGCCCATCTTGCACTCGCTGAGCTGGTGCTTCATGTTGCTCAATAGCGTAGTGCTCCATTCATAAACTGTGGGTCTCATACAATCCACTACATAGAACATCAAGGTCCACGAGGCCTGGTGGAGTGAGGCTAGCCCTACTATCCTGCCGAGTGTTAGTAGTATGGCCTTTAGGCCTAGCACCTGTATGGAGTTAGTTGGGATCTGACTCCCGACCTTCTCCATGTCCGAATAACAATACACTGCTATGTACTCATCTATGGTGAGGCCACCTCCGAGCCCGCGAGAACGTAGGTTCACTACTTCCCCCCGTCGGGACAATCCAGTAATTAAGTATACGTCCTCCACTTCTATGGTGAGGGACATCCCGTCGATCTGGAATGACTCTGAGTTAGGATCCTAGCAGTCTACTAGCATCTGTAGCAGTCTTGGTTTGGCCCTTAATCCACCATGACACCCAAACTTGTAAATCCCGCATGCATGAAGAGCCTATTGGGCCATTAGATCACCCCGTACTGCTTCTTCTACATCCCCGTCCTCTCGTTCCCTCCATTATATAACAATCTTGCACATTTATTTCAAGTTTGTGTCATTAGATCTCTTAGAAAAACTTGAACGTGACCGCATACGTGACTGTTTGCTAAACAACCATGTATGTACATGCCTTTGGGGCATTTTTCTGCGTATATCCAGCCCTATACGCGGAAAAATCCTTGATTTCCTCGTGGGACAAGTCGCATAATTTAGGATGGCCTAGAAATCAAATTAGACCATGTAAAATTGAAAATTTTACATGTAAATGAAAGAGCAGGGCATGGGAAGTTACCTAGAAAAAACGGTGTCAGATTCCACCAGCTGGATCTCCCGGAATTCGCGTTTGAAGTTCTGAGCTCAATTGCGTAAAAATTTCAAATGTTATATAATGTTTTAAATTTTTTACTATTTATAGAAATTTTTTAAATTTTTGAAAATTTTTAACCCCTTTTCTATAGTTTCGGACTGTTTCTAACCCTTTTTGGACCGTTTTTTACTAATATATGATGTAGGAGACCGTTTTGAGCACCATTTCGACCGTTGTTTTGACCCGTTCGTGCCGATTTCAGGTATTATGTTTAAACTGGCATATAGGTTAGGTCTCACCCCCATTTGCATTTTGCATGAACTTATGTCCGTTTCATTATAACCTTAGGTACGAACCCATTCTATCTTGTCACGGAGCTTTCTTGTTGTTTTAGAATTGACATGATGTGAATGGTAGAGCTTGACCTTACATGGGTACCCTAGTTAGCTCCTTGTTTTCATTTGGTGCCCATGCTAACAGTTTGTCTTTTAGGATGTGGGAGTCCATTGTATAGTATCGCCATGACATTTCACAAGAGCCTCATACCCCTCTTGATCTTTTGTTGGCCTATTTCCCCAGGACTCCCTTATATCAAGTTGTAATTGCATTATCATGAGCTTTTCTTGCCTTAATGAGCCTTATGTCAGCTTCCCTAACTTTGAGTATCAGCCATATAGCTCGAGCTTGTCTCATGTCTAGCCACACAAAGCCATTTTATATATCCTTTGTAGCTTGATTCCCTATTTTTACCGGGAGGGGACTTTCCCTCGAGTGTCACTATCCTACACATGTGTCCTTGCATTGAGCATAGGTATGTTCCACTGCTTGGAACTAGTTTGTTTTCCCATTTGAAACTCATCTCCTCCTAGTCTGTAACTTTAAAGCAATTTTATTATTTTTCAAGCTTTTCAAATATTTGAAAACGTCCAAAAAAAAAATTAAAAAAACAAAAAGCTGGACAAGAAAAGATGTTATCTTTAGAAGCAGTCTAGTCATGTTTCCTTTGAATAGAGCATTGTATATCACATCCATTGGTTGGGTTAATAGTTTGACTTTAGGAGCTGTACTTGTTTATCTGAGTTTATCTCCACCGACTAATTAAGCTTCTAGTCCCTATGGAGCCTCTGTCGATGCCTCATGTGTCGCTGAGATGTCCCAGTTTTGTATATCGATTCTATGCTACCTACATTCAGTCACCATTCACCTTTATGCTCTTGTTCAAAGTAAGTTGAAACTTGAGTTGGCCATTCCTCAGTTATCTTGAATTTTCATGTCGACCATTCCCGGTACATTTACTAGTTCATGCACCTTATAATTGAGTCCTTCCACATTATACAGCTTTGCTGAATACCTCATGTTGGATGATGGGGGATGCCTTAATGCCCTCCTTCCAACAGATTTCATCCCATCAACTTCAGATCATTTATTCTAGGATAGGAATCTAGAGTCATGTTTGAGTGCCTTGAGACTTGCAGTCATCAGTGGCAGGTTCTCTCGCCGTCGACATTTTTGGGGAATACATCAATGTCCCCTGATTGATGGATTCTCTCAAGTGTTTGACCTCAACACATTTATTCACACTTGTTAGTTTTCACTCTAGTACCTTGATTCCCATTTTCATTATCGGTGGGTGATCTTGTGTCTGTTAACAGTATACATCAATGACCGGGAATCAGACGATGGACTACTATGTTCGACCTCAACACCTCTATTCACATAGTAGGACATGTACTCATAGCAGTTTGTGTAGAAGACCTTCCAGATTGGTGGCATCTCTTATATGCTACCTCCTTAATCATGCCAGTGTTCATGAGATTTCAGCTCTTGTGAATTGATTCCAGTATATGTCAGATATTTCCAGCCATTATGGAGATCATGATCCTTTGTATATATTCATCATGGAGATTCTGATCTATTTATATTGTACGTGGCGATGACCACACATGTTATATTGTATCATGCCTATTCATGGCGATTGTAATCTTATGTATCCGGGACTACTATATCTATTTGCAGTTATGTGCAGAGTTGTATCATTGTATAGTGATGATTGGATGGCTGGTTCTTCCACTGGGTTCTTCATCACTTCACTTCTGGGATGGACTTATAATGTATTTCGGCCATCGTATGACCCCTCTGACCTCACACATTAGGGGGCATCTGTTATAGTTGATTTTACCACACATGGTGAATCACATTTTTATGGCCTTCCCTGTCCCTCTGCAGACTCCTTAGACTCCATGGACTATTTTTGTACTTTTGATGTTTCCAAGATCATTCCGAAAAACATGCAAAAATTGCCATACGTGACTTTTAAACCCTTTCTCGCGTATATACGCGGGTTTGACCCCTAAAACCGTGTACATCAGGATGTGTGCAAAAGGCCAAATTCTTTTGGAGTTTTCCTTGATGTGGATCCGACTCACTTGTCTCCTAGCCTTCCATATGCCTTGAGATCGCTTGGATTCGACCTTTCATTGCCCCATTGAAGAGCTATATAAGGAACCCTTTGGATACATTGAAGGCATGAGGAATTGAGAGCAAGAAAACTATAGTCCATTATTGCCAGAGCTTATACTTGAGTCTGCATCCCTTTGTCCCTTGGAGCACTTTTGTGTTCTTCCCAATATTTCCTTTTGCTTGTGAGCTTACTATCGAGAGATGGAGGATTGAAATGGTGGAGACCCAAGTGGGGGACTCAATTTCTCCGATTCGCAGATATGCTGACAGAGGTTTTCTCTATTGTAATCTCTGTTTTATATTAATAGAAATATCTTTTCCTCTCCAATAATGTGTATTTGAATGAATATTTGATCCATGGATGATTTCAAATGCTTATATGTTATTGATTATATATGCTAGAGTAGGTCTAACACGATTCTATATAGCATGCTTGTCTTGTTTATTGAATGTTGAGGAAGAAATTTATCAATTCAAGCTGGAGTTGGAAAGCTCAACGGGGATCTACATCAACCATCCGGAATAAGGTACGAATCGAGATCCTTTAGTGTTAGATATTTGGTTTCTCTTACATATCGGAAAGGATTGATTTCTGGAGTCAAGTTGTCTGTTGTGATACTCCAAGCCATAGGAATTTCTCTCTGTAACAATACTGAGTTAACTTTCATTGGACTCATTAAACTAAACACTGAGAGACCCTTTTTTGGGAATGAACCTCTCCTTTCTCAGGTTCACAAAACGTATGAGAATGGACTTGTCTTCAGATAAGCTATAGCGAGTGTTCGTTACCCTCTTTGGACTCGTAAAAATGAAAAGAGGCACTCATCAAGCATGATGGGGAAATTAAGGGAAGGGAATCAATTCATTTTGTGAATAAAATGGTTGTTTTTCATCACCTTTGAACATGGCACTTGTCTGCATTTCATTCAGTCAATTGAGTAAATCATTGTGTCTCTGATTCGATCCACTTTGATGAGTCATGTCACTCCTTTGAGTCTTTCAAAGAATGAATTGTCCAATGTCGTATTGTGTTCTGCCTCGTCGATTCAATGTTGCCAAGTATTTTGTCATGCCTCCTGATGTTCAAAGGGAAGTTAGAAGTTTACCTTTGCAGTTAAAATAGCCTTTGTGTCAGTACTTTTGAGTGAATCTGATGGTTACATTATCTACAACATTCCATAACTTTGTTCTGATTTTTGTGTCGTCGATGTGGGATTCATCATGGCCCTCCTTCAACGAGACTATTCCTGTTAATATTAGCTCATCATCCAGAAATTAGTCTTAGAAACAAGTTTAGTACCTTGAGATCTGTATGCCTCAATGACAGATTCTCTCTCTCTCGACATAGGTTCATATCATCGACCTTTGATCAAGAGATTCGACTAAGTGTTCGACATCAAAACATATATTCACACTTAGTAGATTGTACTATATTACCTTGGGAATCATTGACATTAATGGTGATCTCCCTCGCACTTGTTAACGGTTCACATAATTGACTGGTAATCAAGTGGTTTCTACAATGTTCAACTTCAGATCATTGTAATCACATGGATAGAATTGTACTTTGTGGAAGACAAGACGAAGACCCTGGGTGTCTATTGGAAAGCACTCATAGCTTTCTCCCCAAGTTGCGATGGAGTATATTGTATGAAGTACCAGCATGGATCCACATTGGTATGGTCATGGCTATGCTCAAATTTGCATCTATATGACATAGATCTACATTGTATGTCTGGTAGTTATGTCAAAATTTGAGTCCGCTATCACATGGATCTACGTTGTATTCTAGTAGCCATGTTTGTTTATCTCTCTCATGGATCTACCTTGTATTGTTATGCAACCATGGTGAAAACACATTTTTATCATGAGTCAAAAGTATTGATGTATTGTAGATGCCTGGTTGATGATCTCTGATCAAGCTGATTCTTGCCTCGAAGTAATAACTTGCTCTCTCAAAACTCTTGCATATTGTATCCTTCTAGCCTCATGCTTTGGGGGGAATTCTGATATACCTAAATCTCGTCATCAGCATGTGATGAGATCCCAAACTTTAGCGTTTCCCTGAATCCCAAATTGTGAAGCAAAAACATTGGTCCAGACATCAAATTTGTATATGAAAATCCAGCACCGCTTCTACCCTTCAGTAAAAAAGTGGTACCTTCTTCAGCACTGCCTGTAATATGTTGGTAGTAAGCAGTGGCACCACCTTTACCCTTTAATAAATGCATGGTTCTTCCTAAACCCGCTCTATCATGGTGAACAAGGAGCGGTGCCCTTGGTAAAAAGTGAAAAAGGGAGGTTCTCATGAAGCTTCTCGAAAGAAGGATTCATGGCACCCTTATCCCTGATCACTAGGGTCATTTGGGCTCGAGATCCATCCTTTTAGGATCTCCTAGCCACCTCATCCATCAATTTCTCAACCATCCCTATCCATTCCAAGCCTATAAAAGCAGGCTCAATCTCCATGGTTGAGGAGGGAGTAATGTTATGTTGTTTCTTTGATATTATGGCCTAAGTCATTCAAGAGAGCTTGAGGGAGCAAGTTGGAGATGTTGGGGACAAGATGTTGGTTTTGTGAAAGAGCATATCAACACTAAGGCATAGGTTGTAAACTCTTTCTTCATTTTATTAATGTAAAGTTTGTCCCTTTCAGATATACTTGTTATGTTATAATCTTGCATGTTATTGGCAGATTCCTTAGTCACTGACATAGATCTATAGATGATGTTCTGGTATATTTGATCTCTTGTGTATTTGATGGGTTTATGTAGGTATTTATTTGGAGACCTTTTGTCATAAGAGAAGAACCATATCACTCCAACAAATATTGTATTCCAGGTGTCTATAGCTTCTAGGGAAAGTCTCCCAACTTTGTTGTGAACTATGTGTTCTAGATCTTAACCATTCAGACCAGAGGAACAGCTTTTTTCCGCAGAAGGTGCAAAATTCCTTGCAACAAACCATCTTTTGAATATAGCTACATTCCTCATGTCAATGTCCATAGAATTAGCATATGCTACACCAAGTTACACCACCGCTACTCAACAGGTTCAGAGCTCCAGATAACAGATAGTTTCTAAAGTTGGGGCAAGTATCTTTCGTGTGGCCATCTGCGTGACACCAAGAACACCAAAGATCTATGTGTTCCTCCTTACCTTTATTGATATCTTGCAACTGGAGTGTGAGGTTCACTAGCTATATTTGAATTTGATTCATCCTGACTGCACTCTCGCTGATAGGTGAAGCTTTGAGCTTCATCTCAATCTCCAGGGCTTCACTCTACGTCGTTATATTTTACTGCATCAATGGTTGTCAGATATAAGAAACCAATGCTACGATAAACCATTCTTTAAGTTGGACATCACTCATAGAAAAACTGACTCTGGCCATTAGTGTTTTGAACGTTTGATTGAAGTCCCAAACAGTCTCATTAGGAAATTGCTTAATTTCCTTCATCTCTGTAATGTATTGTGGATATGACTTTCGTTTTCTGAATTCCTCAATTAGTCTCATCCGTATATCATCCAATGTCTTCGCTGGAGTCCCCTAAGGAAATTGGATAAACTTCATAAACCAATTGAGTGCGTGACCCCTCAGAGTTTTCGCTAACTGTCCTTTCTTTACATCATCGTCAATGGCCTGTTTAACAGTCCACACTGCTTCACATAAGAACCAGTACTACTCGGGATGATCGGTCATGTTTCCATGGAACAAGGTTAGCTTCATGGCATCTCCCACCATCCTGGGATGCCTTCCTACAGATGTTGATCTACTACTAGGTTGTTTCTGGCACGTTGGACAAGTTGACATGGGACTTGGAGTTTTTCCTGAGTTTGGAGTAGTGCACAGAGGCATGGGTACGTTGCTGCCAAGGTTTGATCTTACCACGTTCTGGGTGTAGCTTGGTCCTGGTCATCCTCATCGTCACTGTAGGGTCGCTTCGTCCCATGTGGTTGTCCTTTGTGGTATTGCATCCCGATCGTAGCAGGACCTTCCGCTGCCCTCTACCTCTTCTCTAGTCAGAACCATGCTCCTCCCCTTGTACAACCACTTCCTTCCTCGACTCCCCTCACAATATCATCCAAAATTGCACCCATCTACCCCTTATCTTCTCATTTGTCCCCCACCCCTTAGTCGCAGTATCCATAGCCTCTGCACACCGGGGTGTTACTACTCTAGGTGCATCTTGAGTATACCCTTTTCGCAAACCAACATTTTAATTGACAATTGCAGCGACAATATGAACCTACCTCTGGGTCCGTAGAAGATTTCCCTCTCTGCTTCGCTGTAAGATTTAGTGGTGTCGACAATGAACTGGGTGATATATCCCTTTAGGATACTATCCAACCATACCTCAATGGCACGCAACGCTCTGTTTTCAGTTTCATACAGCTCCTAGATTAATTCAAGGGTCCAGGACGTCGGTTCTCCTCCTTGAAAGTTCGTCTTCTTGTATGTGAATCACGCCAACCACTCATATAATATGATAGGAAATTTGCTGAAAAAATATTTGTGTGGACTGTCATGGATATATCTTGCTAACCACTTGTTTGTTTTAAGCCCAGGGTTCTGATTTTCTACGTTGGAAAATTCTCTCATCTTTTGACCAAACCAATCTTGAAGTTCTTGTCGCGCCGGATGCCACATCCATTGTTGGGTAACCATTTGTCGAGTGCCACATGGCCTCCTCTTAGTTGCAACAGGGTCCCGACAACGAAACCATTTGTTGGCGCAATCCCAACCAAAAAAACCCAATCAACAGGGGTCACTCTTTCGATGCTCAACACGCCACGGTCTCCCTAGGCATTGTCCTAGACAGGTTTTACCCTGTCCAGCAACACCCACGGAGTGGATGAGGTCTCACCAGAGATGTTCAAGGGAGATTTGTCGAAACCAAGTTTCCGCAGTATAGAGGAGGGTTGGGGAATCAAATGTTCATCAACTTAATTTCCAAATCCAATCTACTTACTAAACCATTCATCATGTTGCATTTAGTCATTCATCATTACAAAAGATCTACCAGTGGGAAAAATAGATATTAAAGATGACAGCATCCATAAGCAGAAAGCATCACATTATCTATTCATATGCAAATCTATTCATCACTCAGCATCAGAATCATAGCAATGTAAAACAAGAAAAGAAAAGGGGAAACAAAAGCTTAGATCAATCCACATCACATCATATTAAATCCGCAGAACAAATCGTAGATCAAATCAGACACCGATCCAGTATCACTCGGTTACATCCAGTATTCATTCTCCATGTATCTCTCTCTCTCTCTCTCTCTCTCTATATATATATATATATATATCTTACATGCATAATTATTCTATTTATAGGGTTGCACCTTTACATTCAAGGTCCACTTTTAACTAACTTAACCACTAAGGACCAATATTTCGAAGAAATTGTCAATAAGTACAAAAAGTGACATGAAAATATCAAAAAGTGGACTATTTTCTTCCTATCGCGCTATCTTTTCCTTGCACGATGCCATGTGAGTATGCGTAGCATCCTAGATGTTGCGCAACTCACTTACCTCCAACCCCTTGCCAATAAGGTCTTCATTACACTTTCCAAACGATACAATTCTAGCCATGTGAATAGATGTCTTGACGTCGAACATGGTAAAAACCACTTGATTACCAGTCATTGATGTAAACTGTTAACAAGCGTGAAATAAATCACCATTAATGTCAATAGTCCTCAAGGTATCTCAGTACATTCTCCCAAGTGTGAATAAGGGTTTTCAAGTTGAACACTTGATAGAATCTTTCAATTAGAAGTCATTGATGAAAACCTACTGTCGAAAGCGAGGAAACCTACCATTGAGGCATGCAGGCTTCAACGCACTTGACTTGGTTTATAAACCTAATTCCTGGATGATGTGTTAAATTCAACAAGAATAGATTTGTCAAAGGAGGGTCATGATGTTTCCCCCATCATCGACACGAAACATGGAACCAAAGTTGATTTTGAAGTGATGAAACAACCATGAAATTGACTCAGACACACTCGAATTTATAGGAAGGTAAAGTTACTGACAAGTTGGATTGCAAAAGAGACATGCTAATTTGAACAAATTATGGCACGACAAAATGACTTGGTAGCATTGACTTGACGAGATCGAAACCATGTGTAATGGAGGGATACGGTGATGCATTCTTTGAATTGATTCAAAGGATACATGTGACTCATGAAATTGGATCGACTCGGAGACAAGCTAAATACCCAGCTGTTCATAAATGAAAATGCATACAAATTCCATGCTCAAAGGTGGACTATTAGATGCCATCGATACAAATGAAAAGATATTCCCCATTCCCTTAATTTCCCCATCTTGAAGGATGAGTGCCTATTTTTCATTTTTACGAGTTCAAAGAGAGTAACAAACACTCCTTGTAGCTCAATAGAAGACGAGTCCATTCTCATATGTTTTATGAACCTGAGAAAGGAGATGATCGTTCCGAAAAGAGGGTCTCTCAGTGTTTCATTTAACGTGTTCATTGAAATCTAACTCAGTGTCGTTCATGTTTAGAGAGTATGAACGAATGAACAAGAAGACTCCAAGAGGTCCTTTTTTGTATGATTTAGTCCCTACAGCCTGAAAAAGTATAAAATAATTCCCAAGAGAATTGTCTAGCTGAAGTCAAATAGAGTATTCATTTTTTTGTAATTAGTCAATATGAATTGAAAAAGAGATAAACTACTATCGAAAAGACGACTCTTCAAGTACTTTTATGAGCATGAAGAAGACAAGTTTACTCGGAAATCTTTTTGCACTTTAAGGATCCTGAAAAAAACTTAAATACAACTTCATAAAATGTCCTCTTTTTCATAAACCACTTTTAACGAGTCTAGAAAAGTAGAAAAAGTATACTCGATACCCTTTTACTAGGTTTTTAACGAGCATGTCAAAGGTATAAATGGCATTCGGTACTTTTCATCTTATCCCTAAGCGTGAAAAAAGACAAAAGAAAATTGCAACATAGCTACGACACTTCGTAAATATGACAAGGGGGTAAATAGTGAAATTTTTACCATTTTGACTTTTTTACCATAGTGAGAGTGAAATTGGTGGATAATAGATGATTTTCAGTTGCAGATTTTGGGAGCTTTGGACCACCTCTGGGAAAACCACTCGAACCAGGTAATAGCTAACCCTTATCCCTTCATTTTCACTGGTGCGTTTCTTGTTTTCAAGGTTAATTTTTTTATTTTCTAGGTAAATCCCCAAAGGGGCAGAGCACACACAGGATAGCTCCTTTTTCCCTTTCGAGAGATGCCTCGGTGCATCTCTCAAAAGAGGAAAGGGCATTGAAGGTGATTTGTCTCCTACGGGAAAAGGTGTCGATGCTCTATTCTACTGTAGACAATGTGCCAACGTTCATGAATCCAAAAAATTCAACACATAGCCAATAAAAAAAAATCCTTCTTTAAATGGTTTATGCTTTCTTCTAATAGATGCTTGAATGTTTTTGTAGGGAAAACAAGAGGCAATATGGTCATATGGAAAGAGAGATAACATGAGTTAAATGACCTCCAGGAAAGCAGCGATCCAGTTACTTTGAGAGCCGTCCATGAGTGCGGGCTTCTCAAGTTCTTTCATATACCAGGGATGAGAGCCTATGTGCGGCTGTTGGAGCACATGATATGGATGTGGGATCCTGACTAGAAACATTTTGTAGTGGGTACCCATAATCTGACAATAGATGTAGAAGACATCTATTTTTTGACTGGTTTATCCCATAGGGGAATACCAGTGACTTTTATAGGACCACAAGTTGGTGAGGGATCTGTGGATGACCTTATTGAGGACCATTTCTCGATAGGGACTCATTCAGTTGGTGGGAATATTCCCATCAAACACATTATAGACAATTCATTGAGTACTGTGGCCTTTGCCATCAAGAAGGTTGCAGGTACTAGGTCAGCTCACTTAACCACGCGGTCCCACATGTTGTATTCCTTGGAGTGCATGGATCCCACTATATTCAACTGGAGTGAGGTTCTCTTGGTTAGCTTTAAAGATCAGCTGACCAAATGCAGGAGGGGAGAGCTGAAGCAATTCAGCTACGGGGTGATAGTGGTTTACTTCTTCATGGAGAGGGTCCCATTTATGAGACCCTGGGTTCCATTGAGTAGAGTAGATGTGGATGACCCACGGATGAGTAGGTGGGTGGATGACATGGCCCACCATGGTGGTGGGGGGGGACCCAGAGTTACCTACGAGCTAGCCCTTTTCCGTTGTCTGAGGAGCCAAATTTTGATGATAAAGAACTATGCCTATGCGGGGACTGACTTCCATGACAATCTTGACCTACCACTTCCATATGGAGATGTATGGGATGACCGAGGTAAGAAAGAAACCATTATCCGTGTTTTTTTGTATTTTTAATTGTATATTTGATTTTTATGTTGTAATGCTGAGATGTGCAAAAATGTCTTGTGCAGATGTTGGGCCTTCCCGTCCAGCCGGAGCCTTTCCAATAAATAGGTGAGGAGCAGCCTGAGATATGGTGATCCACCGCATTGAGGTAGATGAGGATATCGATGAGATGGAGGAGAACCAACAATGTTTGACTGTGGGGATTCATGACATCTCCATTGATGACCTACCTGGGTGCTACCAGCGCCATACTGCAGGGGTCTCGGGATGCTTTGGGAGGCTACTCCGTAGAGTGGCTCAGGATGTGATGTGCTACCATGAGCACAATCATGAGGATCATCCCATAGTGACTCCCACATTTTTTTACTGTATTTACACTGAAAGATTCGAAGCTTCAGCTTTTTCCCTATATATATATATATATATATATATATATATAGAAACTATGGCAGTCTCAAACTTCAGGTGATCTGGAAGCTTGATGCTTCAATAATTTTTGTATATTGTCTTTACCTTTTATATATATATGAAAACAAATTTTTATTTACAGATGTGTGTGAAAATGTGATGTGTTAATGTATGCCTACTATGAATCCAATGCATGATTTTTTATGTTAAAATGAACTTAATTATGAGCAATATACCAATATAAGACAAAGTTTTCCATGGAATCTGCCATGGCATTTAAATGGCTCGGAACGTGTTGATAAGAGACTTTCTCAAAATACCTTTCTAAAATCCTAACTCTTCGGAATTTTCGAAGGAGTAGGGGGTTCCGGATGGTGTAGACTCGGTTTAACTGATGAATAACCAACTCCGAGTCTAAATAAACCCTAATTTCTCTTACATCATTAGCAAGGAATTTTGTCAACAATCCAATCACCACATGATACTCTGCGAGATTATTGGTGGAGGGACCCATAAAAGTACCCCCTGAACTCACTAGATCACCTGTAGGAGAGTACACCACCCAAGCTGTCGATGCAAGATTCAAGGTGTAATGATTAGAACCATCCGTGAAACCGATAAAGGTGGTCATTTTCCCATTAAACATAGGAATTACGTAAGTAGGGTTGTGAAGAACATGTCTTATATCCACACAAAAACCACACTTTTCAAATAAACACACATCACTCAATAAACAATATTTACAATACAACTATGCTAGATGACCTAGGCATAGTATGTTTTTAGGTAGATCCTGTTGTGGGGTTCTCCCAAGGGTTTCCCGTCATAATATATTAACTCATATGCACCTTTCTCTAAAACATGGCTGATATCATAAGGCCCATGCCACATAGACTCTAGTTTCCCATCCCCCAACTTATCGTGCTTCTAGTCAGAGGTAAAGACCAGGTCTCCTTTGTTAAAAGAGAGGGGTTGAATAGATCTATCGTATTGAGATTTCATTCATCGTTTGCGTGCCTCATTTTCTAAGGAAACATCACGATGGGTTTTGTCAAGCTTGTTTAAGTACAGGAATTTTTCTTCCTCTAGGGTGGTATTGGGTAAAATATCTACAGTGAGTTTCAAAGAAGGAATCTCACACTCTATTGGAAGAGTGGCCTCTAGTCCATACACCAATTGGAATGGTGTGAAACCAGTGGATGTTTTGAAGGTAGTCCTATAGGCCTATAGCACAGAAAAAAGTTGCAAATGCCAATTAGATTTAGCCTTCCCTACCATCTGTTGAAGCATAGTTTTTAACACCTTATTGATTTCTTCAACCTGGCCATTATCCAGTGGGTAGTAAGGTGTAGATTTATCATGACGAAACCCTAATTTTTCACTTTGTTCTTCCATCATCTTGTTTTGTAAATGTGACCTATGGTCAACCACAATGGCCTTAGGAATCCCGAATCTAGCGATAATATGGTCAAAAAGAAAAAGAGCATTTTTTCCATCTTCGGCATATGTGGCATAGCCTCATCCCATTTAGTGAAGTAATCCACGGCCACAATAATGTAGCCATTTCCCCCGGCTGAGGTAGGTCTATAGTGCATGAAATTTATGCCCCATTTTGCAAAAGGGCCAAATTCTACGACAAGATGTAGCGAAGCTAGATGGGTGCACTTTTTAGATGTGAATAATTGACAAGGTGGTCATTTTTTGACAGTTTCAATACAATCCTTGAAAATTGGAAGGCCAAAAATACCCAGCGCACAAAATCGTCTAGGTAGTAACCAACCCAGAGAGGTGACTGCCACAGGCTCCATAGTGGCAATCATTCAAAACCATCTCAGCTTCATCATGAGTGAGACACAGTCGTAATATGGAGTCAGCGCCATAAAGTATCATTAATAATGATGTAATACTTGGCTTGATGGTAGATGCGACGACGCTCATCACAAGTGGTATCAGGTTGATATCGTTGAGTTTGGAGATAGAGAATGAGATCTCCATACCAGGGGTCATTCATAATAATGAGTAATAAAAATTCATTGGGAAATGAATCCATATCCTTTGTTCCCTCAGTAATACAGGGAAGGTCACACATCAACTCAACGAAGACAAGGGACTTCTTAGAACTAGTTCTGGCAAATTCCAACTCAAACTTCTGGAGAATGAAAATCCAGCGTGAGTATTTGCCCCCAAGTACTTGATGAGTCAAGATATAATACATGGGGTTATAATCCATGTAAACAGTAGTTGTATAGAGCAAAATGTAATGGTAGAACTTCTAGACCGCGATGACTATGTCTAGAGCAAGTTTCTCCACATTTGAATAGTGGGTTCCTGATTCTAAAAGACTCTTACTTACGTAATATATCACATGTTCTTGATAATTTTCATTGGTCTAGAATAAGACCATACCAATGGTTGAAAGAGATGCAGCCACATACAGGGAATATTCCTTTGTATAATCTGGTGGTTGTAGCACAGGTGCTTGTTGAGGTTGTTGAACACGTGCTGGGCCAAGTCATCCCAAAAAAAGGGGGTATCATTTTTCAATAATCGCATAAAAACATGTGTCTTTTAAGCATAATTGCAGACGAAACGACGTAAAAAGTTTTCCTTCCCTTGCAAACTTTGGAGTTTGGTAACGTTGGTGGGGGCGGGTAGAGCCAGGATAGCTTCAATTTTCATAGGATCTATGTGAATGCCATCCTCAGACACAATGAAGCCAAGCAGTCGGCCAGTATCAGCATAGAAAACACATTTATGTGGGTTTAATCAAATGTTAAAATGGCAACATCTAAGAAAAATGGCTCTCAGATGATCCACATGGTGATCCCCCCGCTTCGAATGAGCAGGCAGGTCATTAAGATAAGGTTACACAATGTGTGTAATGTTATGGAAAGCATATGGCATGGCGCATTGAAATGTAGCACCAACATTTTTCAAGCCAAAAGGGAGTTTTCTATAGGCGAAGGCCCCCCATGGGAAAATAAAAGTTGTCTTTTGTTGGTCTGATGGGAGTATCTCGATCTGATTATAGCCAAAGAATCCATCCTTAAATGAAAAGATGACACTCTTGGAATAGTTGTCGATAATTTGATCAATGTATGGGATGGGTAATTTGTCCTTAGGACAAGCCCGATTCAAATACCTAAAATCAATGTAAAACCTAATAGTACCTTGCTTTTTATTAACAGTGAATATTTTGGACACCCATTCAGTCAAGGGCATAGGGTAAATGAAACCAATCCTGAAAAAATTTTCCTTGATGGTTGCTTCTTTCCTCAGATGTACCTAACGTATCTTCTGTTGAACTGGCTTGGCACCAGGGTAGGTTTTAATATCATGAACTACAATAGAGGGATCTATCCCTGGCATTTCCTCATAGGTCCAAGAAAAAACGTCTCTGAATTCCTTGAATAAGGCCATATAAGACTGTATCTATCAAGGTGAAGAGTTCTAGCCTATCTGGATGTTCTCTGAAATACCAGGTTTCAATGATATATCCACTGGGATAGTTTTGGTAATATTACATAAATTACCCTCAGATTCGATGTCACAAGTGAGGATCGGAGACTGACGATCAATGACTATAGCAGAAGAAACCGCTGATGCAGATTGTTCTTCTACCATATGGAATTGGGGAAGGAACGAGGATTGATGGTGATGATATTTCCAAGGCATCTCATCTAGGGACATAACTTCCATGATGGATTCATTAGAGGGGAGTGTAAGGGAAAGATAATCTACAGACGGGGGGGTTTCTAGCCAATACAGTAGGTGATAAGGATATGAATCCACCAACAAATGATCATTGATGGTGGGGTCATTGGTGGTTTGGATAGGGTGGTACATTTCCTCAAAAGGAATCATTGATGTTGATTTAGCAATGGACTTTCCTTTATCTATAGTAGAGTTAGAAATCATGTTCATGGATGTGGACTATGAAACAGGAGGAGGATTGGATAACTGAAATATTCCCATGAGTGAAGAATATTTGATGAGACCTAATCCAATGTTATGATATTGTGGGGTCGTCAAAAGTGGAGCGTTGTTTGCAGTATTCGAAGTGGCATCCAATGAACAGAAATCTAATTGGTCAACAATAACAATCTTCCCTTGGAATGGGAACTGAACTATCCAAAAACCGGATGAAGTAACATATTGCATAGCATAGAACCAGTTGCGACCTAGGAGAAGATTGTAATATAAAGGAGCATCAACAACTTCAACATGGATGGAAACTGATTTCCCCCCAGTTCTACCTGGAGAGAGGGTAGTAATCCATAAGGTTGAAATCAGTGACCATCAAATGCCTTTAGTGTCGTGGGTGAACGATTAATTTCAGGATAACCGATGGCTCTCCAACAAGACAAAGACATGACCGAGGTATAGGCTCCCTCATCTAATACGATATGATGGATGGTATTTCCAATAGCTTTTGTGGACAACTAGAAATCCAACTGATGGGAGAGCCTAGTTTTAAAATCATCCAACTTGAAAGTGATGATGTTGTTATCTTCAGGATCCAAAGCTCCAAGAGCTGTTAGAAAATTCTTTCGCTATGTAGGACATGTTTGGAATACCTCAAGAGTCGACATAGAGCAGGGTTATTGGCCAAATATTCTACTATATTATAGTATTGGGCAGCAGGTGCATTAGGATTAAGAATGGACTTTCAAAGTGTACTCTTAGGTGCATGAATAATTGCATTAGGAATAGGTTTTTCAATCTAAAGACCATTACTTGGAGGAGGGGTGGGAACTGAAGGTTTGTCAGATGGAACACCATAAGCTTTCTTTTCTGGAGGAGGGTCATAAATTTGGGACCAAGTGTTAAGGTGAACTGTTTCACTTGACATCATTTTGACTTCATATATGGAATATGAAGAAGTCCCATGCAAGGATTGATGATAAATCAATTGTTGTTGGGTGTAGAAAGTGTCTGTGAGAACTGCTGGGATGGGTGAGTTTTTCAAAAAATTGCTAACTTCCTCTCGACTAAGACACTCTTTAGTTAAGTGATCATCTCCACAAATCAGGCAGGCAAACTTTTCCTTTCTCTTATTCTTAGGATGAACATCATGGTTTTGTGTTTTACCTTCCTATTGGTTATCAGATTTCTTAGATTTATTTTTACCTTTCTTTTTTCTTCCCAAAGGTTCATCGGATTGAATAGCATTTACTTCAGTGGAAGCAGCAGGAGAGGATGCAGTTTTGGGTGGTGGAGCAGGTTGATTAGCTGGTGCAGAAGGCTGATTTTTCTTTTTCACCGATTTTTTTCGTTGACTGTGTTTGAATTGAACCAAGAACACCATTAGCGAGTGGTTCCATTGCAGGTCTTGAGGAGTCTCATGTAGGGAGAGGAGCATGAGGAATTAAGTCATACAAGGTTCTTGACTGGGAATAAACCAAGTATAGGTACTGAGCACGGCTAATGGCTTGCTCCTCAGTAACAACACCTCCCATTGCGACATCCATGGAAATGGGGGGAAGTACAATTTTTGTAAACCAATCAGCCAGTAACTAATCAGGAATGAGAACCTTAATCAACCTACATCTTCATCTCCATTCATGTATATGATCAGACATATGGGTGGAAGTAGTCTAGTGAAGTGATGTTAACAGGTCTGTAGATGTCTCGTACAGAATTGGTAACTCAAAATGTGTTAAAAACACCATTGCTAAGATATTAAAGTCCCAAAAGGAATGTTGTGGTAGCTCGATATACCTTTTCGTAGCTACTCCGGTGAGGGTTCTCTGAAACATGCGTAGACGGATTGAACCATCCATTAGAGAATTTGATGAGAACCCTAGATGAAAAGTCATCACGTGTTTTTTGGGATCCTCACCAAGTTTACCGTCGAATTTAGGTATGTCTTAGGGTAACTTAACCAGGATTTCCAGTCATGAGGGATCATGATGTATCAGGTCGTTGATCAATCTAGACAGATTTGGCAGTTCTAACGTAGCTAAAAATGACAATTCTTGATTAGGTTGACGATATTGGTAATATTGGTATGGCATTTGTGGACTAGTAGGACCATAAGCATATTGATAAATGGGCATATATGATGTCCCCATGACTGGTTGGTTAGGTGGTTGATTTCCAAAAGATACACTAGAAGGTCCTCCAGGAAGCGGGCCACCCGAGGGAGGTGGGCCTCAAGAGGGCAAGCCTCTAAGTAGAGGTCCTCCTAGTGGTGGCAGTGGTCCTCCAAACAGTGGTCCTCTAGGTGGTGGTACTCCAGATAGTGGTTCTCTAGGTGGTGTTCCTCCAGACGATGGTTCTCTAGGTGGTGGTCCTCCAAGTGGTGGTCCTCCAGATTGTGGCCGTCTAGATGGTCCTCCAGGTCCTCTAGGGGGTCCTCCAGGAGGAGGGCCTCTGGGTGGACCTCGAAAACCTCCAACAATGTTTACAAAAGGTCCTCCATATGATGGAACATTATACCAATCAGGTTTCCCCCAAGGGACATAAGCATTCCCGAGGTAGGCATTCCAGGATAAACAACCGTCGATGGTGCAGGTTGATAAACTTGATGAACCATAGGTGGTTGATTCCCAGGGTAAGTATATCCCCAAGAAAGTAGACTAACAGCAAGTTGGACCCATAAAGGTCCTTCCTGGTCGAGCGAGGGTACAACTGTGTTGGTATTAGGAGGAGGATCATTCGCTACTGGTGGCCCCGTTGGTAAATTCTACCCCATACTAGAAATGGTTTCCTTGGTAGGTAAAGCAAATTGGGCTGGGGAATTCCCTCCAGGTGTAGAAACCATTGAGGAAGCGGAAACTGATGTAGAGTTTTGACTAGGAGGGATGGGGGCGGAGGATTTTCCTGGATCTTGAGTAACCATGTTTTGGGTCGGTGACCTTGAGACAAGAGCTACTTGGGGTGGTGAAAGGGAATGATATCCAGGAGGGGTTGTTCTTAAAAGGTGTGGAAGAGAATAAAAACTTCTCCTTCTTAAATTTTCTCCCATATTGCGTAAATGCTTGATAGATTTATGGAAGAATTCCACATTTGACGGAGCGTCCCTAAGGGATTTCCTCATAGGAGTGAGTACAAAGGGATCTGGTTCAGTTGCATTAGTGCCATATTTGGAAATGGATTGGCCTAGGGAAGTTTTCCAAAAAGGATTATTTGGATCAAATTGTGTCCCTACAGTGTCATCTAATTGGTGGTTAAATACCCAATACGATGAATCAGGTTGACCTTATGTTGGAAAATGAAAGGTTGAATCAGTTGTAGGTGGAAGCTGTACCAAGGGGTTATCATAAGTAAAGAATTCTTCCCTAGTTCCAGTAAATGGAACATATTCTACATGAGAATCAACAGAAGCTTATTGGTCCATGGTTTCACCTTTGTTTCCTTCCATGGCGGGTGGAGAGCCAGGTGGTAAACCCTGCAACCTATGAGAACACCTTGCAAGTAAATCAGCCAGGGTGCTAGATGATTCTTTCTACTCTAGATTTCTAAACAAAGAATAAAACACACATAAACAAACATACGAAATCTAAGGCCACAAGAAAACTTAAATGATGGGATGGGCTTGTAATAGCCAGTTCCTCACTAGTATTTTCAAGTTGTCACAACGCGCGATATACCGTAGGGTCCAACAGTAAAATGTGACAAGGAGGATTGGGACCATACCCTTGCTTGAATACCCAACTACCTGGACGACATGTGCATAGTAGCTCCCCGAGTGTTGTTCTCGGTGTATTGCTTCAACAAGACGGCCAAAATTATGTGCTCAGTTGGTTAAGGTATCCTAGAGGAGTCTCCTGATATACAAAAGGTACGTGGGAGCTCAAATCCGTATTAGTGTTGTCTAATGCACAACCGTTTGAAAGGGGCCTTCCGATATGCAATCGAGTACATGAAGTACCTTTATATATACCTTAGGGGTACGTGAAAGTTTGTTCAATATATCAACGGTACGTGGAGGAACCACACAGTCCTCGGGATGCAGTGCAGGCATAAAATGACAACTCATATGTTTTAATACGTTGAAACACATCTCTATCCTGTCACTCAAATTACTAAAAAAAATTAACCTAAGATACCGTTGATTTTATCTGGATGGTTAGTGGATGTTTGTGAAGTGTATATGAAGATCAAAATTCAAACTCTATATGCCATGCAACTCCTTTCCTTCGATGAAAGCTAGCTAGAGTAGGGGAGAAATATTTCTTTTGAAAGAACAAGATGCCATGCTACTATCAATAATTCAAACTTCAAGATCTATGACAACTTTTCTCAAACACACAAGATTTTCACCATTAAAACTATCTAAACTCTGAAAGGAAAAAAGAAGGAGAGCCTCTAATGTCTATTAAAACTAAAATTTCTCAATCAAACTTATAAATATCTACTTGCCTAAGCACTCATGCAAACCATGAATAAAATTTTCTTTAAAACTCATAAAGAAAAATTTCCTAAGTGCTCACGCAAACAAAACAAGCTAGCTAGACTTCTTTTGTATTCTTTAATATGATTTTGAAAAATAAAGAACATAAAACAACTGAAATAAACTAATCTCAAAGAGGCTACAGATCTTCTTTTTCACAACAAAATTTTCAGAGAATTGACTAAGCAGGTCATGCATCCAAAACTGTAAAACATACACAATTCCTTTTCACTAAAAATTCCTTATTGATGAAAAATATTAAATCTGAACTCAAAAGGTGAGATCAGGCTATCAAACTCTCAGATCCAGCAAGCAAACAACAAGCAAATCACACATCAAACTTTAGAGAAGAAAAAATATGAAAATATGTGTTCAAAGGGAGTGATGAACTTACCTCGGCGCACTGTGTATGGTTGCACCAAAGTGCCAGTAGGTGCACGACGCACAATGTTCACTGAGTAGAGGTGCCAGCAATGCTCTGTGTCATATAGATGAATGTCAGTGGTGCTTAGTGCCAGGGTGCAGTAGGCGCCAGAGAGGTACAACGCTCTGTCAAATCTACCCAAGTGCACCGGCAGATTCACAACTAGAAAAAATCCAATCACCTGCAAAGAAACCAAAAGGACTGAGTTGGACTGGTACAAAAGTGAATAACACTTCAAAATGAGGAAAATGGTGAAAAAGTAAGGTGTATCACTCACCTTAATAATCCAAGAGAGTTAAACAAAGAGAATAAGTTTTACAAGTGAGAATCTTACAAAAGGTTATAGATCTAACTAGATATGGTTTAGATCTAACTGGATATGCTCCAGATTTGACTAGATCTGCCCCAAATATGGATGGATCAAGCTATCCCCAATAGAGTCACCAATTTTGTTTGTAGGAATTCTGCAACCGGTGCAGGCATCGCTTGTTCCTCTACCATGTATGGTACAAGTATAGAACAAAACACCACAGTAGTATATACTTTCCCTATATGGTTAATCTACTTTAATCAAATGACTTTATACCTCATATATGAAAGCTCTAGTATTCATTCCACTACTCTTCATGTGATCCACAATACCTGCAAGGAACCATTAGGAAAGAAAGACAACAAGATGAGAGTAAACAAATAGATTAACAATCCATATTAGTGGTCAAGGAATCTAATAATAATTGATTGATATTAACAAAACCAAATATAGGAAATGGGAACACTTTTGTATTAATCAAATGAGAAGGTAAAGCTACAACCAAAGCCTTGATGTCTCCATCTTTTTCTTTCACAATGGTCTTACAACAAACTCACAACACTCCACACTCACACAAAGCTCTTTGCACACAAACTCACACAACTTTGCCTCAATACCAAACTTCAATCCAACAACATAAGGATGATCTTCTTGGTCTCCCTCCACATAGTCCATGAAGGATTCTTTTATAGTCCAAGGGAGGCTCATATGGGATGAGATTTAGGAAAGGGATAGGGGATGATCCCTATGGGTGAGTAGGTCAAATGCCACCTCTCCCTAGCTGATAGGAACCACCTCCATGAGGGATTATGTATGGAAGCTTCTCAAATATTCCTTTTTTCCCATTTTAACTTTGTCGGTGCTTTCTCAATAGAGGGTAAAGGCGTTGGTGCTTCTTATTAATAAGGTAAAGGTGGTGGCGGCGCCTGATGTCAAGAGACAATAGGCACTGGTGCTCTATCATAAGGGAGAAAAATCTCCAGCCTACTCAAGAGTTGGAAAAACATCCAGAAGAATCCCTAGACAAGTTCTCTGAAGGGTTCTCAGGCATCAGTGGATATTTTATGTGCAACACGTAATGGGGAAAACTCCCAATATTATTATTTTTTGAGAAAAAAAACTCGATGTATGTGGGAATTAATGGTGCAAGATGCGTATACGTGAGCTGTAGAATTGGTGACCCACGTACGTCTTCAAAAGCTTATTTTTAAGGGTTATATTGAAGCATCAAGGCTATAATGAGTAAATGGGGTATTAGGAGTCTACATAGGGACATGGGAAAGGCATGATGCATGGGGTGTTTCAAATCGCGCTATAACATGTTCCCCCTAATGTGTGAGGTTACAAGGGTACACGATGGTCAAAATACATTACAATATTCCCAAGAATGGAGTAGTGAATATCTAGGAGGAATAACTAACCACTTGTCAGCATAATACAATGATAACTCTGTGTACATGACTACAAATATGGAGTACATATAGCAGTCCTAGATACACATAAGTATAATGTCCATGAATAAGCATAATAGACACATGTCATAAGTGGTCACAACCACGTAAAATACATAGTGGAGTCTGGTTTCCATATTGAATGCAGACATCTTGTACATAATAAGGTGCACTTATCTGGTATAAGAACTGAAATCCCATAAGTATTATCGTGATCAAGATAGTATCATATATGAAATGTCACCATACTCTGAGGTCTTCTACACAAACTGTCGATGGTACATGTCCCATCACATGAATAAAGGTGTCGAGGTCAAACATGATGAAAAATCGTCTGATTACTGGTCATTGATGTATATAATTAATAAACACAAGACATCCCACTGATGATGAAAATGGGTGTCAAGGTAATGAGTGAATTTAATAAGTGTGAACAGAGTTGTTGAGTTCAAACACTTGAATAATCCATAGATCATGGTACATTGATGTATTCCCAAGTCTGTCGATAACGAGAGAACCTGCCACTAATCAATGCAAGTTTTAAGGCACTCGACGGACCCTCGATTCCAATTACATAATAAATTATCTAAATTCGATGGAATGGAATTTGCTAGAAGGAGGGAATTAGGGAATCCCCCATCAACCAACACAAGGTACATAGAAAGGATGGATAATTTGGAAGAACTTGGAGGAACAATATGTACACGAACCAGTAACCATGTGCCTCTCTCGTGCATACCAGATGCAAGTAGCATGCAAAAGATACCCTATGAATAGTAGTCAATGATGAAAACTATTGACATAGGAGAGGAAACCACTAATAGGGTCTAATGGAATCCAATACATGGCATGAATCACAATGTGTGAATAGATTTCTTGTCGTCAAACATAAGGGAAACCACTCAGTTAGCAACCAATGATGAGTTATCATATGTTGCATTCAAGGTCACCTAGCAATGATGAAAGTAGGCTTAGTGTGCCAGATAGGAATGTGGCTCTGTGATGTATCGAGAATGGATGACATGCAGAGTCAACAAAACTAAGGAATGTTCGACTCAGGATAAAGACTTCCTTTGAATAACAGCAAGAGGTAGACAGAGGCACTTTGGCAACATAGAATCAATGTGAAATTTTGGATAACTCTGTGACACAGTAGGAATCAACAGAGGCTCCACATTGAATGAAAGCTTAACCAGTTAGTGGATAAATATCTGAATAACAAGTACAAATCCTAATCTCATGCTAGAAACCAAACCCATGATAAATAGACTCATGAAATATGATCTGTTTGAAGGAGACACGACAACTACCAATAATAGAATACCATTTCCTATCTGACTTTTTATGTTTTTTTATTTTCTTTTTTGTCCTTTTCATATTAGAAATCTTAAAAAGGAATACCATATGCTTATAGTACAATAAAGAGGAAATAAGTGTCACAAGAAATCCAAGTAGTTCCAAGTAGTGGAACATACCTATGCTCAATGCAAGGAATCACATACAGGATAAGGACACTCGAGGGATTGTTTTCACTCGAATGTAGGATAATCAAGCTGTAAAGGATAAATAAGAGGCTCTTCTTGGATAGAATTGAGACAAGCTCAATATATATGGATTATAAGAGTGAAGCATAGAGTTGGCATTAATATCAATAAGGAAAGAAAATGCATGCAATGCATTTACAACTTGATATAAAATGGGAGTCCCTAAGGGAGATAATTAGCATAAAAGATAAGAGAGAACATGACGTTTTTATTTGAAGGCATGGAGGGACTACAAGGGACTCCCATACTTAAGGAGGATGCTCAACATGGGATCTGGATGGAAAAATAAGATCTAACTAGGGTACCCGTGATCAGGAAATCTATATCACTTACACAGTGACACTGCTAGAAGTAGCTAGAAGGTTTCATGTCATTAAGAAGTTGTTGTTCAGGGATTCTACCTTATGACATAGCGTCCTAGGGTCACCAACTTACTAAGTTTTGAATTGCAGACATACAACATTCCAGAAATATTAATTAAGGAAATAGGATAGGAAGAACATGTACCTTACTATCGAAGGATGATCCTAGATTTAGTCTTTTCTCCAAATGCTCCAGAAGCTCCAAGGTCTTCAACATCTATTAAAGAGATTGATATATAACCACAGAGATCTTATTTGTTATATAAGGAAGAATGAAACATTACAATTGCATATACAGATAAATGGCAATATATTTCATATATCATAACAAATAAGAACATGTGTACACAAATTATGGAAGAAAATCACTCTTTATTCATAAGTAGCAGGGAATGATACAACCTTTTCTTAGACAAGCCTCTCTATTGACCAGGAACTAAGTTCTCTTGCTCCTTTCTCCAATGTATTCCTCCAACATAACCTTTCTCTTCTAAATTGCTTCCTTTATCCTCTACCCCTCCCCTCTATTTATACTTGTTGATGAGGAGGAGTTACGAGGCCTAGGATGGTTAGGAAGGTTGGGGAAGTTACGATTTCAAACCCAACTATCCCTGACTAATAATGTTCTTATTTTAAATTTTGTCTTAAGGTAACCGTGGGTGCATATATAGGTAGCTCATGAATGAATCGCGACACTTATGAAGGAAACCCATGAATACAACATTTGATCATCCATTCACGAGTTTCATATGGTGCTACCCACGAATGACTCGTGACTTGCAATGAGAGGAGTGATGAATGCAAGACAAACTCCTTTAAAAATAGGCAAGGCTGAAGGAATTAATGTGCATTAAGGCATCTCGTCATCTATATATTTTGGGCTACTTCAATCCATAATATCCTTTTGTGTATTGATGTGCTCAGTGTCAGTACTCGAATGGAGAGGTGTAATTTCATAGTATGACAGAAGTGGGTTTGTACCTAGGGTTTATGAATCATGGTCTCAAGAAAATGAAATAATGCAAGTGAAGTCAAATCCTATCATATATTCCAGAGATGAGATATACCTACTGAAGGAACGATCATACTAGGAACAACCCCATACCACTTGAAGAAATTGTTCCACAAAAAATCCTCGCATTGTAACATTAGTCCATAAAGCTCAAAAACTATATAGAAATGGATAAATGTCTAGAGTGAAGCTATGAAATTTTGGTAGTTAAAATCAAAATATATACACTAATGTACAAAGTGTTAGGTGAAGGTGGGGGTTCAAATAGATTTCATTGAGCATGAGGGATGCAACTAAAGTATTGCCTCAACCTTTAAACAATCGACTAATATGTTTACCATTGAAACAATAAATCGTAATATATGCTTTCCATTTTCAAACACATGTCGAAAGTGAGATGGATAATCTACTCCCTTATGAGAGTGCACAACAAGGATATCCAGATAAGTCTCAACTTAAACTAGGGAGACTCTCAGGGATTCATCGGGATGGTAGGAAATATATCTTTCATGTTCCCTTTAGCATATAGACTATCCTTGTCCAAAGGGAGCACAGAGTGATCAAATTCCTCACCTAAGGCCAACCATGAATCATCATGCTCGGTCCTTTCAAGATATTGTAGGAAAAAGGGTTTATAACGTAAGCCCTCCCAAGGCCTTTCAAGACAACTCATGGTCTCGACAGTCGCTTCATTCGATGGAAAAGTATCATCAATACAATCACGTGAGCAAGTTGAGTGGATCGCCAAAGAGGTTGGGAGTGTGGGATTTTGCTCCTCTTTCTCCAATGAGGAAAGATCAAGGTATACAATAGTTCCATATGAATCTTGACAAATGAAATTTGTTGTAGACAACAACATAGCCATTCTGATGTATTCAACTGGATAAGGAATATTCATAGGATCACTCAAATACGAAGTACAAAATAGGACCGATATTGATGATGATAGAGCACCATTGGAAGTGGAATCAATAGAAAAAATTGGAGCCATAAAGTTAAATGTTCCCATAAGTTATGGATACATCCCAACACCAACATTCTCAGTTGTCGGTTGAGAATTCTTAATAATTAGGACCATAGGTCCCGATGATGTAGAGGATCTAGAATTAGTGAACGATAGTTGATAAATCATCACGATTCTATCTTCGTGAGGAAAGGATAAAACATATAACACTGATGATGTGATCACCTTCATGAAATAAATCCACTTCTGACCCAATAAAAGGTTGCAATCAACGGGTGTATCAACCACCTCGACCTCGACTGATACAGTCTTCCCTCCCAACTAGATCGGAAGGAATAATGTCGTGCGGTCTAAATGAGCTTCCATCAAATGTTGTCAACATAATCATAGATTAAGACAACGAGGGAGATCCCAGACCCTTCCAACAAGATAACAACTTGACTGGTGTCAAAGCACCTTCAACAATAATCATGTGTTTGATGGTGTTGCTTAGAAACTCCACATGGCCTTGAAAATCCAAATTTAAGGCAAGCGAGGTTGGATATCAGCTCTCTCAAACTTGGTTGTACTCGGACTAGTTAAATCATGAGCTCCCAAAGAATCCAAAAAGGTGTTCCTATGTGAGGGAAAATTCTTAAACACCTTTAAAGCCGACATCGCACAAGGAGTCTAGACCAAATCCTCAAAAATAGAATAGTGTTGGGTGGATCGGGAATTGGAATTGTTACCCGAACACTTTAAGACTTCTTTAGGAATGCATTGTATAGTCTCAGGCATGTCAATCTATAAAGGAATCTCCAGAGGAAGAAGTTCTTTACCCATGGTCAGTTGCGACGGACCATAATTACATGAACAGGTCGCTACATGAGTAACTAACATCATATTGATCCAATACCCGCATATACACGTGGATTTTGAGCCAATACCCGCGTACATCGGGAAATGTGCATAAAAACAAAAAGTTTTGGAGTTTTCCTAATAGAGTCCCGAATAAATTGACTCTTGGCCTTCCATATTCCTGGAAAACGCTCAGACTCGTCCCTCAATTTCCTATTGGAGGGTTATATATTAAGCCTCTTAGATGTAGTGAAGAGGGATAATGTTGGAGAGCAAGGAAACTGTAGTTCATTGTTGCCTCACTTGTTTATGCTAGATTCTGGATCCCTTTGTACCTTTGAAGCACACATTGCTTCTATTCCCAAGCTTGCCTTTGCTTTGTAAGCTTTCCATTGTGATGGAGGATTGGAGTGGTGGAGGCCCAAGTGGAGGACTCAGTTTCTCTGTTTCGACGAGGTGCTGACATAGTTTGTCACTGTTCAATCTCTTTATTATTAATAGAAATATCCATTTTTCGTCCATTACATGTGTATAACTATGAATAGTTTGTCCATGGATATAGCTATATTTGCTTATACATGATGGTTTATATATGCTAGAGTAGAGCTAACACTTTGATATATATCATGCTTGTCTTGTTTGGTGTTGTTGAGAGTGAATTGCAAATGAAAGTGTGTTGGTGTTGTGGTCACAACAACTCCCCTTGATTTTTTATGAAAATAAAGGGGCCCCATGTTAATTTTGTAAATATTTAGTTTTTGGTTTTGCATGCTTGGTTTATGAGTGGGGTTAAATTGTTTTTTCTTACTTTATCCTTTTACCCTTCACTCTCCTCCTTTGGTAGTGTTTCTTTTCTGATATGGTGATATGGTGATTTTAATGGTGGCTTCATAGGTGATTCCATGGTTGTTTTCCCTTGATCTTTCAATATTTGTGATGTTTGTTCTTTAGCTTGGTTTTCATTTTAGGATCTTTGGTGATGTTTGTGGATCAACTCTCATGAATTTCTAGTTTCCAAATCATGCTTACATTCTCTTATCTGAGTTTGTTTGAGTTGATTCCATGCTTCAATTTGGCTTGGGTGAAGTGGCATCATTTTTTTTTAACGCACTTGTCTCCTCTTCATCAATGAATGAACAATCTGTTTTGGCAGCTCAAAATAATTGATTAAATGTTTAAATTCTTGGGATTATATATATCAAAGAATGAAATCTAGTTAGCTATTTTCATTTGAGTACTCTATCAGAGTTTTACGAACCTCAAATTTCATTATAAACATTTTTTATTAAATTACTTTTAAAATAAAATTTTGATAACATTACCTATCATTCATAATATTCATATAATCATGAATCATAGCTTTTATAATATATATATATATATATATATATATATATATATATATATATTCTCCACATTTATTTTAAAAATACCTTTATTAACTTGCATAAAAATTCATGAACTAGATTTATTTTTATTTAAAAGTTATTAATTCTAGATTTAAAACATGGTTTTCTTTTCTTAAGGTACCTTCATAAAACTAATTCACCAAACGAATTATGTGAAATATGGAACTTATTATCTTTGACCTTAAGCATGCACAATACAATTCCTTTATAAGTTTAGTCATATAATTTCTTATTTTCCTATTAATTTAACGTTTGAGTTTTCAATAGTTTGTACATATATTATCACGTTTTGCTTAATATTGTTCATTTCGATGCAGATATCGAGAATATAATGGGGGAGATAAAATGAAAAGAATCTAACGAATCCTCTTCACTCTGTCTTGAAAGTATAATTGTAAATCCATGTTATGATATCTAACTGCGAAGGTCAAGCCTTGGGTGATTTATTACACCGTCAATTTTGTTTCGAGAAACACATTAAATCAATTTGCAGCAGCCATGTGAAGTATTTTTCTGAAGGTTACCCGATATTTATCTCTCATGAATCGCAACATATAAGAGGAATCTCACCAAAATCGCACAGAACGCATAGTTGTCCAAAGGTCCTCCACTATGTATCCCATTTCTCCACAACGAAGATATCACCAAGGTCCATTGGTAATTATTGATTAGATGGAGATGACATAAAGCTCAAGAAATATTGAATGCATGAAGCCCTCTCTAGTCACCAGAAAATGCTCATCAAAACATTAGTTCAATGGGGAATTAAAATAATAATAATTATACTAGAATCTACCTGGAAGATCATTATAGAATATTTAATATTACTCTGGATCATACGAGTTCCCGAAGTCACGGCTCAATATAGTTGTACACTCCAGCTTGCTGCGATCTTGTTGAACTACTGCATGGGATACCCAACTAGTGGTTCCTGAAATACGGAAGGATGCCATTCAATTGTAGCGATTTTATGAGCAGTAATTTGCTACGATTTTATGAGCAGGAATTTGCTAAGACAATTCCACGTGTTTAGAGATATTGATGAAGAGGAAAATGAATGAATAAGTTAAAAGAAATAAGAATAATTTACAGGGATAATTATCTATTACGTAGAAGTATCTTTTACTTTTAATTTTCGACTATCTTTGTATTCTCAGTGATTTTATGATTTTTTTTCTCTTATTTCAGTTATATTGTGCAGATTTCAAGGAGGAACGCAAAATATGCAGAGTATTTCGATGAGCTCGTTGAGATCGAGATATTGGTCATCGCTATTTGGTAGTTTTGGGGGATTCATTGTAGGAGGGGTTTATTATTTTTAAAAAGCAGTGATACGACTACGAAGTGGGTTTTTTCTCCAGAGAATGATATTTCTTCTCTCCCATTTATCATCATAATGTTTTTTCAGGTATTTCTTATTTTTGGGGTAGCGTGGTCCGTCAAAAGTATGCAGTGTGGATACTCGTTGGATGCGGAATTAAATTCTGCATCCAACAAGCTCTCCCACTCAGAATTTAAGTAAAAACCACAGGGAGATATGTCGAAAATACGAAAAAAAAAAAGAGTTTTTTTCATTCTTCCTCCAAAATTAATAACTATTATTTTATTATTTTCCTTAGGAGGCCCATTTTAGACCTCAAATGTCCTCTAATGACCTTTATGGCCTTCCATGCCCCTCTGTAGACTCCGTGGACCCCCTTGCTCAAGTTATACTTTGATCAACCAAGAAAGTCCATAAAAAACACATGTTTATGTGTATACACAATTTGTGATCCAATACCTACGTGTACACCCATATTTTGAGCCAATACCCGCATATATCGGGAAATGTGCATAAAAACAAAAAGTTTTGGAGTTTTTCTCGTAGAGTCCCGAATAAATTGACTCTTGGCCTTCCATATGCCTGGAAAACGCTCGGACTCGACCCTCCATCTCCTATTGGAGGGCTATATATTGAGCCTCTTGGATTCATTGAAGGGGGGTAATTTTGGAGAGCAAGAAAACTATAGTTCATTGTCGCCTCACTTGTTTATGCTCGAGTCTGCATCCCTTTGTCCCTTTGAAGCACACATTGTTGCTCTTCCCAAGCTTGCATTTGCTTTGTAAGCTTGCCATTGTGGTGGAGGCCCAAGTGGAGGACTCGGTTTCTCTGTTTCGGCGAGGTGCCGGCATAGTTTGTCACTATTCTATCTCTGTTTATCATTAATAGAATTATCCATTTCTCGTCCATTACATGTGTATAACTATGAATATTTTGTCCATGGATTTAGTTATATTTGCTTATACATGATGGTTTATATATGCTAGAGTAGGCCTAACACTTTGATATATATCATGCTTGTCTTCTTTGGTGTTGTTGAGAGCGAATTGTAAATGCAAGCGTGTTGGAAAATCTCAACGGGGTATTGTGGTCACAACAACTCCCCTTGATTTTTTATGAAAATAAAGGGGCCCCATGTTAATTTTGTAAATATTTAGTTTTAGTTTTGCATGCTTGGTTTATGAGTGGGGTTAAATTGTTTTCTCTTACTTTATCCTTTTACCCTTCACTCTCCTCATTTGGTAGTGTTTCTTTCTAATATGATGATACGGTGATTTTACTGGTGGCTTCATAGGTGATTCCATGGTTGTTTTCCCTTGATATTTCAATCTTTGTGATGTTTGTTCTTTAGCTTCGTTTTCATTTTAGGATATTTGATGATGTTTTTCGATCAACTCTCATGACTTCCTAGTTTCCAAATCATGCTTACATTCTCTTGTCAGAGTTTGTTTGAGTTGATTCCATGCTTCAATTTGGCTTAGTTGAAGTGGCGTCATTTTGTTTTAATGCACTTGTCTCCACTTCATCAATGAATGAACAATTTGTTTTGGCAGCTCAAAATAATTGATTAAATGTTTAAATTCTTTGGATTATATATATCAAAGAATAAAATCTAGTTCTCTATTTTGATTTGAATACTCTATTAAAGTGTTACGAACCTCAAATTTTATTATAAACAATTTTTATGAAGTTATTATGTTTGTGTTTCATTAAGAGAATATATTAAATTACTTTTAAAATAAAATTTTGATAACATTAACTATGATTCATAATATTTATACAATCATGAAGCATAGCTTTGATAACACACACACACATATATATATCCTCCACATTTATTTAAGGAATACCTTTATTAACATGCATGAAAATTCATGAACTAGATTTTATTTTTATTTAAAAGTTATTAATTCTAGATTTCAAACATGGTTTTCTTTTCTTAAGATACCTATATAAAACTAATTCACCAAATGAATTATGTGAAATATGGAACTTATCATTTTTGAAATATGGAATGCACAATACAATTCCTCTATAAGTTTAGTCATATAATTTCTTATTGTACCAATTGTAATCGATATGCAGTTGATCGGTATTAATCTGTCTGTTGACTATAAATTTTTATTGCTTTTGCATAGTTTGACATCAACCAGAACATTTTGTTATTTTTATTAAATATTTAATTCTAGTTTATTGTGATCTCATTCGCTTATTCAATTGGGGTGTTATTGTCCGGGAGGAGGCGGAAATATTGGAGGTTGAAAAATATATTTAATGCACGACCTGACATGCACTGCTAACATCCATAACGTGTTATTAATGCAGTCAGTCAATAACTTTCTGCAATCCTACACCGCCTTCTACAGCCTCACTGCACCACCTTCTACAGAAAGCCTCACCAAGAGCATTGGTTATGTGGCCTCTTGCACCGCCTGCAACCCCTGCACCGTCTTCTACAACATCCTGCACCGCTTGCAGCCTTTTTCTACATCAAGTTCTTTGCAAGTATTTCTTCGCTTGGTTGTTTTCTTCGGAGATGTATATGCTTAGAGTGATCGTTGGAACAACTACTCTTGGGTAAGGATGAATTGGTTTAAGTGTGTCGATTAATTGCTAAAGCACTATTAATTTCTAGAGCAGTCAGCTACTGTTGGTTTAGAAGGAACTATTGTTGGTGCTGCTACAAGTGTGTTGACTAAGTGCTAGAACAGTAGGCTATTGTTGGGTAAAAAGGTTGCTGCTACAATCTGTGTGCCCACTACAACGAACTGATAGTGCAACCAGTTAGTCCCAGAGCTCACAAAATCTTTATTCTACATTATGTGATCAAAGCAAAGATCATCAAGTGGTATACTTTAAACTAATTTACTTCTTCATGAAATGTTAATTCTACATCTTAGATAGAATCGGTATTGAAAATATAACCTTCTAAGTAATTTTTCTACAGGCCAAATTTCTTCAAATAATATTTTACACCCCAAAATGTAGAACCCTAAAGGTAGAGAACAAAAATCTTAGTTTTATTTGTGATAGAAATCCATTTATACTAAACTAACCCCCAGAAAAATTATGATAAAGAGAACGACTCACTTCAATTTATGTTAATTAAGCAATATGAATTAGGTTTTTATTGAAACAACTGTACATGAACGGCTAGAAGTGGCCAGACTTCTCATGCTTCAATTGTTCGTAAATTCAAAATATTTAAATGTCAAAATCCAAATGCATTCCTATAAAAACGATGAAACTTCCAAAGAGAACTTATATGTACCTAAAAACGACTCTCGTCTCGGCAGAGCGCCAAATTTAGTGGTACAAAGTTCTCAAAATCCCAGAGGAAGTTGTATGTTCGATCCACGAAAGCCTTTCAGTTCGATCTCACCATTATGTCGTATATGTTCGCACTACCATTACACCAAATTGAGAGTTCACGACAGCTCATAGTATGAAGGGGATTTCAATACCTTGTAAATTCTGTGAGAAACCAACATTAAAGGATGGATAGATGATCAGGAGAAGCATGCAAGGCGTTCCATGTGCAAATCATCTGTGAGATATGATATATTAGGCTCTTGTTCTTCTATGTCTTCTTCTTGTTGTGGGTCCTCATCTCTGTCTTCTTTTCATTTGAGATAATGTTGGGATTTGGACTAGCAACAACACTTCACGAATCTACAGAACTTGTGACTAGGATTTCTTCTGCATTTTTGCATCATGGTCATTCGGGTTTCAACAATATGTAATTCTGAGAAGACCGCCAACATCCTTCTTTCATGTAAACCTTGTCTAACTTGGTCTTCGTCTAGTAGCTATGAATTATGTGAACTAACTTCCAAAGACAACCAGCAATGATTTTTTCCAATTCGTTTTTTCCAATTCATTATTCAACTCATTAATTGGTTGAAGTTGTATGCTATATGTTGTGCCTGCAATTAAGCAACATACCTTTGCTTCACCAAGATTTAAGCCCTGTCCCAACACCCCCAAACACAAAGGACAAGCTTTCAAGCCTGCCTATATTCTAGATACGAAGCTCATACTATGAAGGGGATTTTAATACCTTGTAAAATATGTGAGGAACCAAAATTGAAGGATGCATAGATGAGCCGAACAACCGTGCAAGACATTCCATGAGCAAACCATCTAGAATAGATGATATATTTTGCTCTTGTTATTCTATGTCGACTTCTTCTGGGTCTAGGTTTTCAGGTATCTTCTTTTCGATTGAGATAATGCTACCAGGATTGAAACTTGGACCAGCAATAGGACTTAATGAATCTACAAAACTTGCTACTAGGATTTCTTGTGCGTTTTTCCATTATGGGCATTCAAGTTTCAACAATATGGAATTCTAAGAAGACAACTGGAATGACACTTTACAACTGCAATACATGCATGTGGCCATAAGATATTCCAGGTAGCTAGACCCTTAATATTCAAGTGAGGACAAGAGAAGATCACGTGCCTAGTCTAATACCTTGTATCATAATGAACTTTTATCTCATAATTCCAGAAAGAAAAACCTTATCCATACACGGAGCACGTATCTTAATAGGTCACACTTGAATAGTTTCATCCCTTTGAAGCCTCAATGGATCAACTTCAAGTGATCAATATCCGGTATATACAACGTTAGAGCCCATAAGGCACAGTTAAGGTGCAATCGGCACAATTTTGCTGAGGGGAATTGGTGCAGTCATCGCACTCGGCGAATGTAACTGTGCATTTTAGTGCCTCAAAAATAGTGCACTGCGAAGATCTTCACAAAGAGAACTAGCTCGGGAGCTCCATTTTATCTCAGTATGGAAATAAAATAAATGAAATGCCTTATGGTCGTAGCTATCACTCCAGCACACGCTCAATGTTGTTGGTTCCTCACTATCGTTTGAACACACATAATATATGTGTTTCGTTGCCACCCACTATTGATTGATTCCCAAACAGGGCAACTGTTCTTTTCTGTATCTATGGGCAAGAAACCTCGGTCCTCACCTTGAGGGTAAGGCAAGTCATTAGGAAAGATATTCGATCTCCATTTTCTACTGTCCAGGTCATTCTCTTGGATAACTGTTATAGCTGATTTTACCACACCTGGTGAATCACACTTGTATGGACTTCCCCTGTCCCTCTGCAGACTCTTTGGACCCCATGGAGCTTTTTTATACCTTTGATGTTTCCAAGATCATTCCTAAAAACATGCTTAAATTGCTATACATGACTTTTAAACCCTTTCTCGCATATATACGCGGGTTTGACCCCTAAAACCGCATACATCGGGATGTGTGCAAAAGGCCAAATTCTTTTGGAGTTTTCCTTGACATGGATCCCACTCACTTGTCTCCTGGCCTTCCATATGCCTTAAGATCGCTCAGATTCGATCCTTCATTGCCCCGTTGAAGAGCTATATAAGGAACCCTTTGGATACATTGAAGAACATGTGATAATTGAGAGCAAAGAAACTATAGTCCATTGTTGCCGGAACTTATGATTCAGTCTGCATACCTTTGTCCCTTGGATCACTTTGGTGTTCTTCCCAAGCTTTCCTTTTGCTTGTGAGCTTGCTATCGAGAAATGGAGGATTGAGGTGGTGGAGACCCAAGTGGGGGATTCAGTTTCTCCAATTCGCAGACGTGCCGACAGAGGTTGTATTCATTGTAATCTATGATTTTATATTAATAGAAATATCTTTTCTTGTCCAATAATGTATGTTTGAATGAATATTTTATCCATGGATGATTTCAAATGCTTATACATTGTTGATTATATGTGCTAAAGTAGATCTAACACCAATATATATAGCAT
Organism: Pseudotsuga menziesii; assembly: GCA_001517045.1. Lineage (NCBI taxonomy): Eukaryota > Viridiplantae > Streptophyta > Pinopsida > Pinales > Pinaceae > Pseudotsuga > Pseudotsuga menziesii. The sequence goes on from LPNX010972295.1 coordinate 46,533, forward strand.
GCTTGCCTTGTTTACTGATTGTTGAGGAAGTAATTTATCAATTCAAGCTGGATTTGGAAAGCTCAACGGGGATCTACTTCAACCGTCCGGAATAAGGTACGAGTTTTGATCCTTTAGTGTTAGATATTTGATTTCTCTTGCATATTGGAAAGGATTGATTTCTGTTGTGGTACCCCAAGCCATAGGAATTTCTCTCCATAACAAAATTGGCGACTCCACTAGGGAGTTCCTAGAAGTTGTCCTTTGGGGGTTTTTATCAGCATTCAATGACTTTGAATTGCTATTATTTCTCTATTTATGTGTCGTGTCTGGGGGCATGTATGCCTGGTAATGTCTGATTGGTGTGAATTTTGTCTCAGCTTGTCTGTTTGCCTTTTTTTTATGCAATTTTCTTCCTGTACGCGAGTTTTTAACTCACAGTCGCGTATATACGCGGTTTTCACTGATATATCCATGTACATACGCAGGTTTACTTCGAACAGTCGTGTATGCCCTTAGTTTTACCTTCTAGAGGAAGATTGATTATTGTTGGGTGAATTTTGATAATTGCTAAGTCTCCTTTGACACTGCTAGAGTCTATATACACCTCTGTTTCTGACCAGAGACATTTTTTTTAGGGTAAATTTCTTTTTTAAGAATGTTCTTGTCATTGCATTTTCGATTTTTTGTTTTGGGATTAGTGCATTAGATTTCTTTTACCTTAGTAATTTGTGAGTGTTGTTTGAGTGTGCTTGCCAAGTCTGGGGGTAGTAGAATCATTCTTTTGCTTTAGTATCTCATTTTTGTTTCAAAAAATACAAAAATATTTGCTTATTTTCATCATTATGCATTGCATTTTTGCATTTTGCATGGTACTTGCACTAGGTTTTGCTTTGAAGTATTAGTCAAGATTTCATATAGGAACGATTGCACTTATCATTTGAAGAAAAATTGTGCATTTCACGTAGTAGCATACCCTGTTTTCATTGGACACAATGCATTTGCATTGATTGTTAGGTGTGCATTTTGCTTCATGTTGCATCGTAACACCGTTAGTTGCACGACCATCTACCTCTTTTTAGTAATAAAGCCAAATAAAATCAACGCTTAATTAAAATGAATTACACTATTTTCTTTGATAGGGTACACCAACAAGATTAGGTTTTAGGGTCTTGGAATTGTTCATTGTGAGTAAATTCTCCAAGACCACTAAACAACAACATGTACGTGTCTGTCTAGGTGAGAGTGTGAAATTCCTTGGTATAATTGGTGTTTCTCAAAATCCTCCTCTCAAAAGGGAGTTAAGCACAAGGCAGTGTGAGCGGTTATTGATTGGGATGACCCCTAGTCATAACTGAGTAGCACTGGAGATATTTTCAGGATTGTATTCATATCTGGGGGCTCTTTTGAGAGTTTCAGGATTTGCTACCTTGCCCATACGGTCAATCCCGCCTGTGACTGTCCGCCTGAGCATTGATTATATTGAGGTGACCTTAGTTGCCTTACCTAGGATATCGAGGGGGTACTTTGCAAGGGTTATTCTGCAGGTGTCCCAGCCAGGTTGGGTTCAGACAGCACAGTCGCTTTACGCGTTGAAGCTGAGGGCCACAATAATTGGTTACGTACCTCTGCTTGTTGTGTATGGGAGTCTCAAGCCTCTCCTAAGCGAGACATACCTACTTCATTCGGGAGCTCACTTATCCTACCCTTAATTGCTTGTGTTTGGCTTTATATTTTATTGGTGTATGCTCTATGCACGTTAACTTGCTTAGGGTTTGCGTAATTAGAGAGTCTTTTATATTTTTGAGTCATTGTGGATTTGGGTGCGGCTCCTCACCGTTCTCGTCGTTTAGCAGGACTTCTACCTTCTACCTCTCCTCCTCCTTTGGGAGAGAGAAACAGATGGTCCAGGTGGACTACTTCATAGATTGATTCACACATGATGGGAGATCGTGAAGATGGTATTCCTGAGCTTTCTTCTCCACTTTGAGTGGATGACAGGGATTTTACTCCTACCTATGATCCTTCACCTGATATGCCTGTAATTTCTGAGTTAGGTCCTGTAATTTCTGAGATAGGTACTTTTCATGATAGACCTACTTACTATAGCTATGATCCCCCATTCACGCATCATCGGTATGGAATGTCGGACGACAAGACTTGTTATGAACCCATGAGCACTAGTTATGTAGTTATGGTATGTCAGGTATTCCCACACATGATTTGACATTTCATGTCATGTCGGAGTTTGAGCCTAACACTACACCTGGGGGCATTCCCATTCCTTACCATGCGGAGAGGTTTGGGACCACGAGTCATATTGCACCTTCCATCCCAGCGATGGAAGCTACATCACATATTCCTCCTAGAACTAGGTTTAGTGATCCTATTAGGATACCTGATCCAAGACGAGTGACTATAGGGAACACCATGTACATAATTTCACAGGTCCCTTTGTCCTCGGTTCCTTGTTTTTCAAATGTCATTCCTCCATCTCATTCACGTGGTCCTTTGGGCCAGAATGTCACTACGAGTCATGTCCGTACTGCTGCTACTCACACAGTTGTGTCTCAAGTTCAAGTACCTCTTGTTGTTTCAGGGGGTCATATCCCTACTTCTGGAGGTCATGTCATTACTTCCGGAGCCTACATTCCTACTTATGGAGTGTCTTATGGGACATCTCATGGGATGTATTATGGACCTTATTATGGGATGCAGTATGGACATGATTATTCACCTCATGGGTACGGGTATCAAAAACCTGCTTATTCTCCTAATTATGGCTTTGTAGCCCCACATAGTCAAGGTACACCACATTATGGTGATTCCATGCCACCCTACACGGGTCAAACGAGAGGAGGGAACTGTGGCCAAAGCCATGGTGGTTACGGTAATCAGACCTATATGAACCAAAACTATCAGGGAGCGGTGCATCGACCTGCTCATCCTAGGATCCCTTTCCTCGCAACGCTAAATCTTCCTGACTTGTCAAGACTCATGAACGATCCTGTATCTCATGACCCGGATTGGCCGGTTGTATCTACTAAGCTTCCCTCATACATACCCAAATTCGAGGGTAAACCTGGAGAGGATCCGAGTGAACATGTTACTACATTTCACCTATGGTGCTCTTCCAATTCCTTACATGAAGATTCAATCCGTTTAAGGTTGTTTCAACGCACCCTTACAGGGCCTGCCGCGAAATGGTATATAGAGTTACCTAGTGGGGCATTCGCTTTGTTCGATGACCTAGCGATGAATTTTCTCAACCACTTCCAATTACTAGTGTGTTATGACGTTGGTACGGAACTCTTGTCGACATTTCGGCAGGATAAATCCACGCATATCTCGGACCATATCCAAGAGTGGCGTAGACGGAAGAGGTTGATTAAAGCCTTCATACCGCCGAAGTTTCTCCTCGAGTGGTTCCTTAAGTCGTTATTGCCTTATATAGCGAAGGATGTTTCTACATCCGGAGTTCAAAACGAGGAACAAGCCATTTTTAGGGCGCAGGAATTGGACTTGATTTATGCTCAATCCGGTTTGGTATATGAGATCATTCCCAATGCTCTGCGTTCTAGTTTCGACCCCAAAGTTAAACCTGGACCAGATGGCATTGTTGGTTGTGCAAGTGCTAAGCCTATGGATTCGGTTGTGCAATAGGTCAATCAATTGTCGATCAACCAATCTGCTTCGGGACAAGCCACGGCTTCGTCTCAACCCACCCAAACGGCGAGTGTGCTTTCGATGCAATCGTCGGACCAGAAGGGTAACCAACAACTCTGAAGGAATAGAAAGAAGGGTAAGAACAATCATAAGGGTGGGAATAGGAATGAAAATGCTAATACTAATGACAAGAATTCCCAAAATGCCGGGGGGGACAAGCAATCTAAACGTAAGGTTAAATTTCCTTGCAAGTTATGTAAGGAGGATCACCTTACTTACTTGTTCCCTCGTATAGATGAAACCTCGAGATTCTTAGTGCAGGGCCCAGCCGTGCTGACTAACCCTTTACCTCACAATCAAAACATGAACTCGAGGACCCATGATCAGTCTCGTGGTGATCAAGATCCGTCGAAGGCTAGTGGTCATCATTGCATCAACATGGTGCGTGCTACGAAGGTTGTGACCCGTGTGAAGGACTATGGTTCATCACAACCCGACCCAAGAAAGGAACCTGATCCACCAGGGACTCCTTTACGTATTGAAAAACCTGTGGATAAACCTGAAGCTGCACCTCTCATTCCTAAGGGATTCCTTCAACGTTCGGGGCATAATCCTAATGCCGAAGCTGCCCAGAACTATTCTGTTGTCGAGGATTTGGGCCACACTACAGGAAGGCTTTTCTTTTTGCCCTTGGCATGAATGATGATAATTCTTCCTCCATGATTAAATTTGAAACCGCGGGACTGCAGCCTCGCTTTCCTTACTATGTGTCTCTTTTGATTCATGTATAATGTCTTAACATGACCATCAAGCGCACTGTGATTGACGAAGGCGCTGCTACTTCTGTGATGTCTTTATCATGTTGGAAGGGTTTAGGCTCCCCTGAGTTGTCTAAATCCGGTACCATGTTGACTTCTTTTAATGGGAGATCATTTAGGCCGCACGGGATCCTTCCTTCCCTTAAGGTCCGTTTGGGAGGAAAGACCATCGCGATAGAGGTCGAGGTGGTTGATGCGCCCCTTGACTATAATCTCTTGCTGGGTAGGAATTGGATGTACATTATGCAAGCCATAGCTTCTTCTCTATTCCCCGTTGTATGCTTTCCATTTAATGGGAAGATAGTTACAATTGATCAAATGTCATTCAAGAATCCATCAGTTACCACATCTTCAAGAGCTTCGATACCGATTGTTGAGCACTTTTAGCCGGCAACTGGGAGTGTGGGTGTGGGCATGTATCCATCCCTTATGGGAAGCTTTAGTTGTCCTGCACCTGTCCTTATGATAGGGTCTAGTTCCGGTGAGGCTTCGACATCTATGAGATCGGTGTCTTTTCGCATGAACCATATGGAAGATCCTTGGATTCTCCCTACACCAAATACTTCGAGTGAGCCCATCGTGACAGACGTGTCGTTGCCTACAACTATGGTAGCTTATCAAGGTAATCTTGGGTGTGTTGCAGAGCCTAGTCCTTCCTCTTCCCGGACGGAGGAGGAGGACTCGTATGTGTTGCCTGCATGGGAAGTTCAGTCTTCTCACGTGCATGATTGCCTTGATAGTGTTTTTCCTTCAGATGAAGTGATTATTGAGGCCATGTCAGGGGTTGAGCCACCTTGGGAAGAATTGCACCATAGATATTATTTTATTTCCGAGCTTGACCGCTCAGAGCGTGAGGACTTTAGGGAGGTTCTTAGTGAGAGAATTGGTAGTCCCATGGTTCCATTAAGCTATCCTGGTCCGATGGCTGATGGGAACATGGAAAATATATCTCCTACCATTCCTTTCAATATCTCTCATGATCTTGGTAGGATTGAGAATGTCTATATTGGGGCAGAATGTTCCCATGCTGAGATTCAGGAGTACACCAAGCTGTTCAAAGAATTTTGTGATATCTTTGCTTGGTCTTAAGATGAAATGCCAGGTATCGACCCTCGCATTGTTGAATAAGAGATTAAAACTTATCCCAATGCTAAGCCTGTTCGACAATGCTTGCGTGCAATGAATCCTAGGAAAGCACCTGCGATTAAGGTAGAGATAGAAAAATTGTTGAAAGACGGTTTTATCTATCCCGTTCCCTTGATGGAGTGGGTTTCAAATCCTATTTCGGTGGATAAGAAGCAGGGAGCGATCCGTATATGCACTGATTTCCGTGACTTGAATCGTTCCTATCCTAAATACAATTTTCCCACACCATTTATTGATCAAATTTTGGATGAGTGTGCGGGTAGCGAGGTTTTTTCCTTTATGGATGGATTTTCCGGATACAATCAGATACAAATTAAACCTGAGGACCAACATAAGACTGTCTTTATTTGTCCTTGGGGAACCTTTGCATATCGAAAGATGTCTTTTGTCCTTAAGAACACCGGAGCCACTTTTCAGCGGGCTATGACCTTGATCTTCCATGATCTCAAATGAATTATTGAAGTATTTTTGGATGACCTTGCTGCTCATTCTTGTATGAGAATGCGTCATTCCTATCATTTGAGATTAGTGTTCGAAAAGTGCCACCATTATTTGGTCAGGTTAAATCCTCACAAGTGCATCTTTTGCATGAAGTCTGGTCACTTATTAGGGTTCATTGTCTCCAAGGAGGGTATAAGAGTCGACCCTTTGAAGGTAGAGGCAATACTTCAGTTGTCTCCCCTGAAAAACATTAGACATCTTCAATGTTTGCAAGGCATGGAAAACTTCTTACGGAGATTCGTTGTCAACTTTGCCAATTTGACTAGAGGCTTTATGCGTCTTTTGAAAAAGGACACCACCTTTTGTTGGGATGAGCGAGCCCAGGAGTCCTTTGATGCACTTAAATGATCCTTAGCATCGGCCCCGGTGATTAGTCCACCCGACTATAGCCGTGACTTTCTACTTTATGTGGCTACGTCCATGGAGACAATTGGTATGGTTTTGGTCCAGGAGGATGAGGAGCTCCAAGAGCATGTCATATACTACCTGAGCCAGAACCTTATTGACTCGAAAATCCATTATTCCCATGTTGAGAAGCTTTCCTTAGCTACAGTACATGCGGTACAATGGTTGAGACATTATATTCTCCTTTGCCAAACCTTGGTTGTAGCCCATGTCAATCTGTTTCAATTCGTCCTCACTCGAACGATGATTGGGGGAAAGTATAATAAATGGATTGTCATCTTGCAAGAATTCGATCTCGAGTTTGTTTCGGCAAAATCGAAGAAATCGTTAATTTTTGTGGAGCTTATATCGAATTTCCCAAGCGAGGAGGAGGAGATGGTTTGTGAAGATACGTTTGTCGATGAGCACATCTTCTTAATCTCAACTTTGGATCCATGGTATGGAGAAATTATCATTTATTTACAAGCATTGAAGGTCCCTACTCACCTCTCACGGGATGAACGACGACGATTACGTCACGTATCCAAGAATTACCTCATAGTGGATAACACCTTGTACCGCCGTGGGGTAGATTCCATTTTACATCATTGTTTAACTCATGAGGAGGCTGAGCTTGTGTTGAATGATTGGCACAGAGGGGCATGTGGTGTTCATTTATCTGGGCTTTCTACAGCCCAAAAAATCTTAAGAGCGAGTTATTTTTGGCCATCGATCTTTAAAGATTGTGTAGATGCAATCAAGAAGTGCCACCCTTACCATATGTTTGCACGGAATATGCGCTTGCGACCTGCCTTGTTACATCCCATCATCATCGTCGGTCCCTTCACTAAGTGGGGGCTTGATTTCATGGATTGCAACCTAGCTTTAGCTGGGGGGAATCATCATATCATAGTGGTTGTTGACTACTTCACGAAATGGGTTGAGGCTATACCTACAGTTAAATCTGACGGTGAGACATCCGCACACTTCATATTCAACCAGATTATTACTCGGTTCAGTATTTCGAAGGAACTTGTCATTGACCATGGCATGCACTTTCAGAACCGTATGATGGAAGAATTGGCCTCGAAGTTAGGGTACAAGCAAGAGCATTCATCCTCTTACTACCCTCAAGTGAATGGACAGGTTGAAGCTGTGAACAAATCACTCAAATCCATTCTCCAACGAACCATCGCACAAAGCAAGATGAATTGGCACATTATGTTATATCCTGCTTTGTGGGCTTATAGAACCGCTGTTAAGACTGCCATGGGTTTTTCTCCATATCAGCTTGTACATGGAGTGGATTTGGTATTGTCGGTTGAGTGCGAGATTCCTTCTTTGAAGCTAGCCATAGAGCTCTTACCAGACACTTCCCCATTGGAGAAGCGTTTGGTCCACTTAGAGCAACTTGATGAGCAATGTCGAGATGCCTTGCTGGCTCTAGAAGTGAATAAGCGTCGCGTTAAGGTCCAATACGATAAGTCTGTCCATCCAAGGAGGTTTAGTGAGGGAGATTTGGTCCTTTTGTAGGATCAACCGAAAGAACCCTTGGGGGCAGGAAATTTTAACCCCATGTGGCGTCATCCTTACATTGTTAAATGTGTATTAGAGAAGGGCGCTTATGAGTTAGTGGATTATGAGAGAACCGCCTTGGCGGAGCCTAGAAATGGGCTCTATCTTAAAAAGTACTATGCATGATTTTCAGCCAAGGCTGACTATTGTATATTATTGTACAGTTTTGCATAGGTAGGTATTTTCTTATGGTGATCGGGTTTGTGATTAGTTTCCATTTCTTTTGGCAGATGTCAATGGAATCTTCCACCTTCATAGGATTCGCGAATGGTGCGAGCCGTCACACTCAACACTCAGCCTCTGCTGCTTGGGTGATTTATACTCCTATGGGTCAGGTATTGTCTTCAGGAGGCATATTTTTACGTCCCTCTTCGAACAATGTTGTTGAATATAGTGTCATTATCGAGCTTCTATGGGATGCCACTTCACATGGTGTTCTCTCTCTTGAGGTACGTCTTGATTCGAAGTTAGTAGTGTCACAGCTTAATGGTTTGTACCATGTCAGGGATCCGACATTATTAAGAAGATTCTTACATGTGGGATTGTTAGAACAGCAATTTGACAATATAACATACATACATGTTCCTAGAATTAATAATCAAGTTGTTGACTCATATGCTAACTATGTGTTAGATTGACATTTGTTTCTTAGACAATAAGCTCATCACAAACATAAATTTTTACACATGTAAATAAATAAATCGATCATCATAAAAGTTTTTATAAACATCCAAAATGTGGTAATACATAGTGTCATAATACAAAAATGGGGCTCTCGAGCCACCAAACTATAAATACACGGTAGTACAAAATGTATCACTCCCAAGTATCTAAGCCTATGGAGGAGGAGGGGAGTTGAAATCGTGGAATGTCACCACGGCTCTAGCTAGCCGTCGAAATAGTTGCACCCATGCTCATGGTACACCCACCACCTGGCGCTGCATGGCCTCAGGAAATTCCTCGACTTGCACCATGGGTACTCTGTGTGTCAGTCTCACGAAGTTGGTATGAATTCTTTGGATCGTCTGCTCCACATCCACACCTGTGATGTCGTCTCCTCTTCCCCTACGTCTATGACGAGGGAAGCCTTCAGGCCACCGTGGTCCTACATTTGCATGCATATGGTAGATGTCACTATGTATTGTCACCCAAAAACATGTCTTTTGATTCCATATAATCAGAAATCACAAAAAAATTAAATAACTTAAAAATTTTAAAAGAGTGTTGAGATTCGTTACCATTGTCATCGTATGTTGATCCTGGTGGTAGCGGCATGTCGGGGTCTCCCCGAAAATCTATCCCCGCATAGGGGTAATAATCAATGGCAACTATCTGTCGTCGCCACCATGGAAAGAGATCAGCTGGATAGGGGTTGGACACCCTACTACCACCTAGTCTGCCCATAGCATTTTCCCAAAGCCCCTGGGCCAGATCTCTTACCCCGTGTAGAGGAACGTCAACTCTAGGGCTCAATCCCGGAACACGCTTGAAGAAGAACATGCTCAGTATGCTACTGAAACCGAAGTTTTGCACCCTGCCCATCTTGCAGTCGTTGAGATGTTGTTTCATGTTGCTCAACAATGTCATACTCTAGTCATAAACTATGGGCCTCATGCACTCCACGGCATAGAACATCAATGGCCGCGAGGCCTGGTGTAGTAAGGCTAGCCCCGCTATCCTGGCCAGTGTTAGTAGAATGGCCTTTAGGCCTTTAGGCCTAGCACCTAGGACTTAGTTGGGATCTGACGCCCCACCTTCTCCGTGTCTGGATAACAGTACACTGTTATGTACTCATCTATAGTCAGGCCACCTCCGGGCCCGCGAGAGCGTAGATTCACCACTTCCCCCTGTCGAGAAAGTCCAGTAATAAAGTATATGTCCTTCACTTCTATGGTGAGGGACATCCCATCTATCTGGAATGACTCTGAGTCTGGATCCCAATAGTCTACTACCATCTGCAGCAGTCTTGGTTTGGCCCGTATACCACCAAGACACCAAAACTTGTAGAGCCCGCATGACTGCAAAGCTTGTTGAGCCATTAGATCTGCCCTTACTGGCCCTTCTACATCATCGTGCTCACGTTCTCTCTATTCTAGGACCATCGTGCACATAAAATTTAATTTTGATCCATTATAACACTTAAAAAACATTGAACGCGACCGCATATGCCACTGTTTGCTAAACAGGAGGCCCTTTTCCGCGTATATCCAGCCCTATACGTGGAAAAATCCTTGATTTTCACGTGGGCCGAGGTGTGCATCTTAGATTGGCCTAGAATCCCAAATGAACCATGGAAAAAGATAAAAATTTGCATGAAAATGGAAGAGCAGGGCATGGGTAAGTACCTGGAAAAAACGGGAGTGGATTCCGCCGACTGGATCTCTTGAAATTCGTTGTTGAAGTTCTGAGCTCAATTAAGTAAAAATTTCAAATGTTATATAATGTTTTGAATTTTTACTATTTATAGAAATTTTCAAATTTTTTAAAATTTTTACCCCCTTTTCTATAGTTTGGACCATTTCTAATCCTTTTGGACCATTTTTGTACTAATTTATGATGTAGGAGACCATTTTGAGCGTCGTTTCAACCATTACTTTGACCCGTTCATGCCCATTACAAGTATGATGTTTAAACTGGCATATAGGTTAGGTTCACCCCTGTTTTCATTTTGCACGACCTTATGACCGTTTCATTGTAGCCTTAGGTACGAACCCATTCTATTATGTCACGGAACCTTCTTGCTATTTTAGAAGTGGCATGATGTGAATGGTAGAGCTTGACATTACATGGGTACCCTAGTTAGCGCCTTATTTGCATTTGGTTCCCATGCTGACAATTTGTCCCTTAGGGTGTGAGAGTTCGTTGTATAGTATTTCCATGACATTTCGCAAGAGCCGCATACTCCTCTTGATCTTCTGCTGGCCTATTTCCCTCATGACTCCCTTATGTCAAGTTGTAATTGAATTATCATGAGCTTTGCCTGTCTTCTTGAGCCTTACGCCAGCTTCCCTCACTTTGAGTTTCAGCCATATAACCCGAGCTTGTCTCATGTCTGGCCATGCAGAGCCATCTTTTATATCCTTTGCAGCTTGATTCCCTATTTTACCGGGAGGGGACTTTCCCCCGAGTGTCGCTATCCTACACATGCATCCTTGCATTGAGCATAGGTATGTTCCACTGCTTGGAACTAGTTTGTTTTTCCATATGACACTTGTCTCTTCCTAGTCTATAACTATAAAGCAGTTTTATTCTTTTTCAAGCTTTTTAAATATTTGAAAAAGTCCAAAAAAAAATTAAAAAACCAAAAAGACAGACAAGGAAAGATGTTATCTTTGGCAGTTGTCGAGTCGTGTCGCCTTTGAACAGAGCACTGTATATCACATCCGTTGGTTGGGTTTATAGTTTGACTTTAGGAGCTATACTCGTTTATCTGAGTTTATCCCCATCGAATGGTTAAGCTTCCAATCCCTATGGAGCCTCTATCAATGTCTCTTGTGTCGCAGAGATGTCCCAGTTTTGTATATCGAGTCTATGATGCCTACATTCAGTCACCATTCACTGTTATGCTCTTGTTCGAAGGAAGTTGAAACCTGAGTCGGCCATTCCTCGATTATCTTGACTTTGCATGTCGGTCATTCCCGGTACAGTTATTGGTTCGTGCACCTTATGATCGAGTCCTTCCACATTATACAGCTTTGCTGAGTACCTCGTGTTGGATGATGAGGGATGCCTTAATGCCCTCCTTCCAGCGTATTTCATCCCATCGACTTCAGATCATTTATTCTGGGATTGGAATCTAGAGTCATTTTTGAGTGCCTTGAGACTTGCAGTCATCAGTGGCAGGTTCTCTCACCGTCGACAGTTCTTTGGGAATACATCAATGTCCCCTGATCAATGGATTCTCTCAAGTGTTCGACCTCATCACATTTATTCACACTTGTTAGTTTGCACTCTAGTACCTTCATTCCCATTATCATTATCGGTGGGTGATCTCGCATCTGTTAACGGTATACATCAATGACCGGTAATCAGATGATGGACTACTATGTTCGACCTCGACACCTCTATTCACATAGTAGGACTTGTACTAGTAGCAATTTGTGTAGAAGACCTTCCAGATTGGTGGCATCTCATATATGCTACCTCCTTGATCGTGCCCGTGTTCATGAGATTTCAGCTCTCGTGACTTGATTCCAGTATATGTCAGACATTTCCAGCCATTATGGAGATCTTGATCTGTTATATATCTTCAACTTTCATGGAGATCATGATCCTTTGTATATCTTCATCATGGAGATTATGATCTATGTATATTGTACGTGGCGATGACCACACATGTCATATTTTGTATCATGCCTATTCATGGTCATTGTACTCTTATGTATCCAAGACTGCTATATGTATTTGTAGTTATATGCAGAGTTGTATCATTGTACTATGCCGATTGGGTGGCTCGTCTTCCACTGGGTTCTTCATCACTCCACTTCTGGGATGGACTTATATAATGTATTTCGGCCATCGTATGACCCCTCTGACCTCACACATTAGGGGGCATCTGTTATAGTTGATTTTACCACACCTGGTGAATCACACTTGTATGCCCTTCCCCTGTCCCTCTGCAGACTCTTTGGACCCCATGGAGCTTTTTTATACCTTTGATGTTTCCAAGATCATCCCTAAAAACATGCTTAAATTGCTATACATGACTTTTAAACCCTTTCTCGCATATATACGCGGGTTTGATCCCTAAAACCGCGTACATCGGGATGTGTGCAAAAGGCCAAATTCTTTTGGAGTTTTCCTTGACATGGATCCGACTCACTTGTCTCATGGCCTTCCATATGCCTTGAGATCACTTGGATTCGACCCTTCCTTGCCCCATTGAAGAGCTATATAAGGAACCATTTGGATACATTGAAGAACATGTGAGAATTGAGAGCAAAAAAACTATAGTCCATTGTTGCCAGAACTTATGCTTGAGTCTACATCCCTTTGTCCCTTGGAGCACTTTGGTGTTCTTCCCAAGCTTGCATTTTGCTTGTGAGTTTGCTATCAAGAGATGGAGGATTGAGGTGGTGGAGGCCCAAGTGGGGGATTTAGTTTCTCCGATTCGCAAACATGTAAACAAAGGTTGTATTCATTGTAATCTCTGATTTTATATTAATAGAATTATATTTTCTTGTCCAATAATGTATGTTTGAATGAATATTTTATCCATGGATGATTTCAAATGCTTATACATTGTTGATTATATGTGCTAAAGTAGATCTAACACCAATATATATAGCATGCTTGTCTTGTATACTGATTGTTGAGGAAGTAATTTATCAATTCAAGCTGGAGTTGGAAAGCTCAACGGGGATCTACTTCAACCGTCCGGAATAAGGTATGAGTTTTGATCCTTTAGTGTTAGATATTTGATTTCTCTTGCATATTGAAAAGGATTGATTTCTAGAGTCAAGTTGTCTGTTGTGGTACCCCAAGCCATAGGAATTTCTCTCCATAACAATAACATATATATAAGCAAGTTGGAAAAGAGATGTACATTGGAAAAACCTTCGTGAGAGCTCTAGTACCCGACGCACTTGGCCTGCCTTATGTGCCTTATGTACAAGCGCCTGCCTTATGCACAAGAAACAAAACAACTGGAGGATTCCACACATGGTGACTGACTGAAAATGGAAAAACAAAAATCCGTCTGACCTATGTGACATAGACATTGGGGGATGGCACATTGCATGACACACATCTGGAAATGCTTTAGCTAAGTGTGCAACTTGCTTGCAATAGTTTAGTGATTAATTACATTGCATGACACAGGAGGAAGGGTGCATTAGGTAAGTGTGCATAAATCCTCTCAATATCATATATATATGTAAATGAAATAGTGGTTGGGGACTCATGCAGCTGCCATGGTTTACTAAGTGACAAATGATGTTATAGTTTACAAAGTACGACATGGTGGACATTGTTTCACAAGTGGCAATTTCCATTGGACAAATTACAACACTGATGTTTAGAGTTAGAACATAAATGCGATATCACAAATATCACTTTTGAATGGGAGGGATTTACACATCAACATTGAGAAATCTATCCCTTTAAAGACCACTGTAGACCTTTTTGGTGGGAATTTTCCGGTGTTTAATTTATTTTTGTTAAGTTTTACTAGCACATTTTTATGAATCTTAGATACTCATAATTAATGTTATTACATTTATTTACTTAAAACTATGTTAAATAATTTATTATTAATAATTTTAATTTGTAAAACTATGCGAATATATAATACAAGAAATTTAAAAAATATTGATGTGAGTAGAGGTTGGAAGCATAATCAAGATGTAGAGAAATTGGTTTAGACCATCTCTAATCTACCTACTCCATGGTCAATATTACTAGTGAAGTGCACGTGATTTCTTAAATCCAAATTTCTCTTTGGCGTAGATCTAAGCAATATGTCAACTTTAAGGGCATGTTACTCTCTTAAAGTAGGTCATTGATGCTAATATTTAGCATACATAGGGTTAGGATTTATGGTGGTACTTACCTTTGTTTGTGATGGAAAGAAAAATGAGTGTCACAAGGGTGTGCTTCAGCGATGAAATTTCACAAGCTATGAGCAAATAAATTATCCCATATCTGCAACCCTGTTGCTAGAGGACAAGAAAATTGCCCACACTGTGCACTAGCAAAGACAATAGATCAAACATTTGAGGAAGAGCAGAAACGTCAACCTACCATGAAAGAAGCATGCCCCAACTCCGAATAATAGTTTGGACTTATTTGTGAAACATAATGACATCTTTTGTACTTTGTCTATATATCTTACCTTCCTTGTTTGGCTCAGAAGCAAATTATGCAGTAAGTTTATGCCTTTAAAAAACATAATCAATGTTACTATTGTGTCTAAAAAAGTATATCACGGAGAGATTGAATCATGTTGTCCTGTATTTCAAAACTAGCATTTCTATAGACATCAAAATTCATGTTTGTTTGAAACCCAACTGATTCAAATGGAAAGGTTGGCATATCCACGATCTTCAGAAATCTCATATGTAGGTTGTAAACAACAAATTTTAGCAGTTGCATTACGTAGAAATCCTGCGCCATTGATGCATGAGACTCACTCGAGTCGAGACACCATTAGATGGCTCTTGCTTTCCATGGAGACCCGTATCAACTTCTACAAATACCTTCCAAAGAACGATATCTTTGCATGCACTTGAGCATCTTAGGATTAGTTGTTTCTTCGACATTGAGCTCTTCATGGCCTAAGCCTTCTCATACATGGGTTATTCTTCTGTGTAACTGTGAGTCCAGCTGATTGTGGAGTATTCCAATTCTATTGTGGAGCATGGCCTGAGCATTCCTTTGTATTGCTTGTGCGTTGTTTCTGAGGCCCGTCATTATGCACCAGAAAGGTCGGAATTCCATTAAAGATTTCATGCGATGCCAATGCAGGCTAGTGCAGCAAATGCTGCAGTATGTGACCTAGATGTTGAATTGATTCAATTTAATATCAATATAAAAATGATTTCCACTTGAATACGTTACAACAATAATGTTTCGAGTTAAGACATGAGTAAGGGATAACATATGGACATCAGTGTTTAGTCACGTTATCTCATATCAAATATAAAACAGGGCCGCTACAATTTGTGTGCCTAAAACCAACATAAAATGATGAGGCAGGTCACATGCAACCTGTTCAGAAACATATAATCACCTTGCAATGATTTTACAAATGCAAACGGGTAGTGTAAATGCAGTCTTTTCGTGCGGCCACGACCAAGAGATACACACAATTTGATTTGCATGCCACCTGCACTAGGGATATGTACCATCCAAATTCCTAATGCTAATACTTGGCATGGAAATTTAATGTCATAGATAGATATGACCTATGAAAAATTGCAAAATATTAACGTGAAATTGACATCTATCTAGATGCATATTTGTTCCCTGGTCAACTTCATGCTTATTCATTTTTGCTTGATTTACTTCTACTATTGGCTATTGGCTCTGTGAATCTATCCAATTCCGCAGGTATCCGCAGGAAGCACTTGTTTTCCTATTAGTTTAACGTTTTCAAAAGTTTGTACATATATTATCACGTTTTGCTTAGTATTGTTCATTACGATGCAGGTATCGAGAATATAATGGGGGAGATAAAATGAAAAGAATCCAACGCATCCTCTTCACTCTGCCTTGAAAACCAATAAAGTATAATTGTAAAGCCACTTTATGATATCTAACTGTGAAGGTTAAAGCTTGGGTAATTTATTACACCATCAATTTTGTTTCCAGAAAGACATTAAATCAATTTGCAGCAGCCACATGAAGGATTTTTCTGAAGGTTACCAGATATTTATCTCTCATTAATCGCAACATATAAGATGAATCTCTTCAAAATCGCTTTCACCTTGAAAAGCTTCGCAAATCGCAGTTACATCTTCAAAGAAGGAAGGTTTGAAGAATATTTTAGCGAGTCGTTTCATGACTCTACCGAATCACTGTCACAGAACACATAGTTGTCAACTTATTCATAGGAAAGAGATGCCTATCCAACGGTCCTCCATTATGTATTGGTATCCCATTTCTCCACGAGTTTGACAACGAAGATATCACCAAGACCCATCGGTTAATTATTGATTGGATGGAGATGACATAAGTCTCAAGAAATATTGAATGCATGAAGTCCTCTTTAGTCACCAGAAAATGCTCATCAAAACATTAGTTCATTGCGGAATTAAAAAAAGAGAAATAATTATAATAGAATCTACCTGAAAGATCGTTATAGAATATTTAAATATTACTGTGGATCATATGAGTTTCCGCCATAAGTCACGGCTCAAGATAGTTGTACACTCCATCGTGCTGCGATCTTGTTGAAATACTGCCTAGGATACCCAACTAAGTTCCTGAAATACAGAAGGATGCCATTCAATTGTAGCGATTTTATGAGCATGAATGTGTCGAGACAATTCCACGTGTTTAGAGATATTGATAAAGAGGAAAATGAATGAATAAGTTAAAATAATTGATAGTCACATGCACACAAGGATAATTTACAGGGAGAATTATCTTTTACGGAGAAGAATCTTTTACTTTTAATTTTCGACTATATTTGTACTCTCAGCAATTTTATGATTTTTTTTCTCTTATTTCAGTTTTATTGTGCAGATTTCAAGGAGGAACGCAAAAGATGCAAAGTATTTCAATGAGCTCGTTGAGATCGAGACATTGGTCATCGCTATTTGGGAGTTTTGGGGATTCACTGTAGGAGGGGTTTATTATTTTTAAAAAGCAGTGATCCAACTACGTGAGAGAGGAGGGTTTTTTCTCGAGAGAATGATATTTCTTTTTGTTAAAATTGCCAAAAGAGACTGGAGATGCTCTGTTGTTGCAGACTTTGTAATGTATTGCAGGCCTATAATATACAGTCGGTTCTTCTCTAGCTACCTCTTTTGTTAAAATTTATCAAATGTATTTGATGGATTGTGATTTTTCTTCAACTCATTTAATAACACTGTTTATTATTTGTAATCAGTAATCTGCATTGATCTATACTTCAGATTTCTCTCGACTCATGATCTGTGTATTGTCATTATTTAAAACATTTATCTATTTCTGCAAATGATTAACAGAAATAAGTAAATTAATGTTAATTTTCCAATTAACATTCCAGACACAGGGTAAGCTTGCATGCACTTAATTCTTAAGTTACTGTTGGTTAATTGTCATTTTCTAATTGTATCTTAAGCTATTGAGTCTAGATCCATTTTTGCATGTCTGTTAAATTGATGAAAAGTTTCAGTAATTTCATGTTAAGTTATCATGTGCATCAACAAAAACACTTTTAGGATAGGCTTAACTTAGCTTAGATTTTTTTTTCAGAGTAAAATTAACTCTTAGAAGTGGTCAGCCTTTTGTCTTTCCTCACAGGAAGACCAAATCTTCGATATGAAACACTTTGTGCCATTGGAGGCCTTGTATCCATAGGAGATTGTTATCCCAGACAACTTGGGGATAAAATTGCCTCTGCGTGGGGTTGTTTGAAGACTTTCGGGTTGGACTTTCTCCTACTGTTGTTGCATTGTCATTTTTTCAGTAAAATTAGGATTCGGGTTTTTTCTGGGTTTTTCTTCTTCTCTGGCAACTTATAAGTTTTGGACTTGGGCTTGCCCTTTGAGGAACTCAAAACTCCAAGTGCTAATTCTTGATCTTTTCTCTTGATGGTGCCCATTTGGACCATATTGTCTTGCTCCTGAGTGAATGACTCCATGAAGCTTGCTAGACTGGACATTTTCCAGTTTCGAAGTGTTAACTTGTTGGAGTGAAATGTGCTCACAAAAACTGAGAACTTTGGCCCCAAATTCAAAAGAATTGAAAAAATCAATTGGTCCTCTTTCTTCTCAATGCCACATTGCTTCAGATGCAACACAAGTGACTTAAACTTGGTGAAGAAGTCCTGGATTGTATCATAGTGCGCTGGGCTCAAGCTGATAAGATCTTTCTCAAGCTGTTGACTACGTAGTTCATCAGGTTTCCCAAATAATGCCTCTATTTTTTCCTAAACCTCATTGGGTGTTGTCAAAATATCAATGTGGAAGAATATCTCTCATGATATGCTCAGACACAACAATCCAAATGCCTCATCCAATCTCATGAAGTACTTGGCTTTTTCAACTGCAGAATTTGGCTCCAACTTAGTTCCCATGGTAACTCTGTAAAGCACTTTGGATCTCAACTGAATCACCATATCTGCCTTCCAATTAAATAATTTGAAGGTTTTTAGCATGATGTGGGTATCCTCCATTTTTTCCTGCGCAATTGGTGATGAATTTTTGCTGGAAGTACTGCAAAACAACCCGATTTTATCTGGAATTTCACTAACAAATGCAGCTCAAGACTCTGTGAATTGATCTGCAACTCAATAATATCCAATAGGATTTGATACCATGTTATAAATTCAAACCCATGAGAATCTAGGAGCGTTAGTGAAGCTCACAAATCAAATTTGGTATAAAAAACAGCAAAAACCATGAGATGAGAAGTAATTTACACACACAAATGTGAACAGAACAAAGATGATTTTAACTTCCTAACATTAAAACATGTTATTTCCAAGTTTATATTACATTTGGAAAGTTTCATGATGCTTTGGGAGCCCAATGTGAGTGTACAAGTCAAAATTTCCAAATTGGCATCAATCCCCCCTAAGTGGACCAATCATGCCCCAAATCAGCCCAAATAGCCACGAATTGCTGACTGGACATGGCTGAAGTGATGTGGGTCAATTATTACACCTTGGAATTCATGGGTGTGGAAATATGGGTGGTTTAGAGTCCCAATGTGGCATTAATTGCACCAAATCGAGCCAAAAATGGACAAAATGCACCTCTAACGCTCCTAAGTCAACCAATTTGTCCACATTCAATGAATGGGATCACACCAGTAATGATGAGGGCGCACATGTGGATTTTTGGCTGAGTTGGAGTGCTCATGTGGGTGTGAATGCTCCAATTTTACTTGACATTTGTCCAACTAAGCACCCCTAGTCCACCACATAGTGTATTAATGCAATTAAGCAATAAAATTGACAGAGTAGTGTATCAAGGGTACTAATAATTTGGATTACTGTTCTAACAGAAAATCTAATATTTCTATGCGGGGAACAAATGAAGGCGACTAGAGTGATTTTGGGACCAACTTGAATCCATCATATGTTGAACTTGTCCAAGAAATAACAAATTATTTCTATGTTTGATGATTATATGTATCAAATAGATGGACAATTTCTCATCCTTCTTGGTAAACTATAATTCAACACATGTCTTCCTAATTGATATATCAATCATACCTTTTAGGGGCATTAAATAATTCTCCCTCTTAGAATGTGAAGTTCATGTGAATTTCTAGAGGCACAATCCTACCCATACCAAGTGATGAGAAGCTCAGTTATGGGAGGGGTGAGACACACCTTCATTGTGTAAAAGGACAACATCTATGAGAAAATTATCCATAACATTACAAACATTTATTTCCTATCTCTTATTCTCAAGTATTAACTACTAGGTGAGGATATTGATTCTCTCATTTATGTCTCTGTTAGGACCTTGAGAATATGTCAAAAGAATATGACAACCTAGAAGGTAGTGATAGATCTATGAGAATGTAAATATTTTTCTTGACTATAGTTGACTATGATATTACTCGTTTTGATGCACCGGTCAATAAGGGAAATCAAAAGTACATATATGTCGATGTTTTCAATGGAATACCTAAGAGTATCTTCAAGAAGTATTTAGACATCATGGGAAATATGACATTACAACATTCATATTTTTAAATGCACTTTCTATCATCCTAATTAGGTTATCAATCATTGCAGTACCATTAGTTCTCAAAGGATGCATATTTGTATCCTTAACATCTATCACAATCTTCACCACTTTCTTTGGCTTAAAAACTAAAATTTTCTTTATATCAAATGCCTCTGCAAAATGATAAGTGAATTCACCAATTCGGATTTATAACTTTTGCGATGGAAAAATGAAATGTTCTTTGTTGTGTTGGTTTATTTAACCTTGTTATGTATTGTTCATGTCACTTACTATAGTGTAATTGTCTTTAACTATGCTACTGTTATATTTAGATTTATTGTCATTTTTATAGTTGGAGAAGGGGAAGGTTTCTAGACAAGATACTCTTAAGTATGTCATATCTTTAATAGAATTGTAATTCATAGGAAGAAAGTTTAATCAAAATAGGTTCCTATTTCCTCTTATCCAGAAGGAAGGTTTCTCTAAAAGGGAAACTATTCAATATGTGTCTAGGGGATCAACTCCTTATTATGAATTTAGTCAAGGAGGAACTAAGAAAGGTCATATCAAAATTAGTGATGACACGGATAAGATAAGATGGTATTTGAATAAGATTGGGGAAAGATATACAACTCATCAGGGTTATAATTTTTTGAGGATTAGGACACAACAAGATCTTAAGTGGTAGTAGTCTAAGTTATAAAATCTTAAATCCCTTAAAAAATATCTTATACATATGTGGCTAGAGTGAATGACAAAGTGTTTACATAGGATTTGCTACAAAAAAAGTGAATTGAGAGACCTAGCTATTATATCCTCTATAGAAATTGTGAGGAAAATATTATGCACCTTTGTATATTATGTCTTATTGCACTTCAGATATGGAGGGACATTGCCCAATGGTTCGTTTTGCAGGTTTGGCTTTAGAAGAACAATATAAAAAATAAGAGGGATATTCCCTTCCTTTCTCTTTGGGGCATATGACTTTATCATAGTGTTATTTTATTTGACAATTTGCACATCACTATAGTCCGGGGTTCTACACATACTTTGGCTAAATTTCAACTTGTTAAGAAAGATTCCTAATAAAGTCCCTTGCTAGGTTAGGGAGCTTCAAATTGATAGAACAATATCTTGGGGATTCTTTGATGGGACCAAAAAGGTGATAAGAATATCAGTAGCCTAGGTGGACTTCTATTCTAAATGATAGACAATACTTCAAGTTTAAGGTAGGTCTAGGTAATGGTTCAAACAATTATGTAGAATAAGCGATCTTAGATCCTTATTGATGGTTGTTGAGACAAAAGGTATTCATTGACTTCAGGTATATGGAGATTCCATGTTGGTGATTACGTGGATGAAGAACAATCAACAAATCCATAAAGTGACATTACATCCTTTGGCTATATAGATCAAGGAAAATTCGCATCACTTTGATATGATCACTTTTGACCATATATAGAGATATTGGGAAACCCTAGCTTTGTATCTGCAATCTAATTAGATGTGAAAAACGTATCTATTATTTTGACAATGATTGTGTTACAATGAAAACCATTAAAAATTGACAACATGGAACCTAACATTTTCAGCCAACAAAACATGTTGTCCATGTTTTTGGACTTCTAAGCATATTTGATCATTTCTAAGCAAATTTGATATTTTCTATTAGCAATTCAAGCAAGTAAAAATATTAGGGAACAAAGATTGGTACAAATTGAGCATGGAATAGAAATATAATTAACAGAATAAAAATATGTATGAATTAGGAATATGTTTCCGATACTAATTATAATTTTTTGGTACAACTTACCTTGATTTGTGGAGCTTCATACTGTCTTCTTTTGCTTTACCTTTCAAAACATCTTTCAACATACTACAAATATTTTTCTGTTGCAATAACTTCATGTTAGGACCCATCAAATAAATATTTTCACGTTTATGAAAACAATAAAACGAAACTAAAAAAATATAGTTTGGGTAGTTTGTCTCAATGAATATAAAAAACAATAATAATTAACATTTTTAATTTAACAATGTAAATTACAATACTATTCAAGTCAAATAATTGGTAATAAGAGATCACCTGAGGAAACATGGAGAACCACAACACTATATATATAAGGCCATCGATCACATAAAAACACCAATTTTTCCTCTGAAATGCGAAAAATTTTCCCAAGACTATCTGTAACAAGTTCCAATGGATGAGTCAAATAGCAATAGTAAAATTTAAACATACAATTATAGAAATAATTGTTTTTAATGTATAATTCCTTACCATTCATTGATCTCCTCTTTGTTTAGAGAATAATTTAATATTCTCTACTAAACACAACCAACCACATGAAGGTGGAAGCTATTATGGCCCCTCCTCCCCGTCCCTCATATCACTCTCAATTCCCCAACCTCAATGAATCTACTTGAAAATAAAAAATTAGTGCAAATTGATTCATTCAATAGCTGAAAAAAACTTTCATTAAACCATTCATTCATTCAATAGATGAAAAAAACATTCATTAAACCATTCATTCAGTCAATAGCCGATAAAACCATTTAGTAAACCATTCTCTAAAGCATTCATTAAACCATTCAATCATTACATAGTGGAAAAAAACATGCATGACATTGTGTTATAAAAACGAATTACTCAAAATTTCTTCAGTCGCTTCTTTTTAACTTTTCTTCTCTTTACATAATGAACAAGAAGCGTATCCTCTGGAATTTTTTGTTTGGCCTCCCTAGTAGATTTCTCTCCACATTTATCTTGCGGTAAGGGGTTTGGAATTGCTGCAATAATGTGAAAAAGTTACATTAATTTTTACTTTATTTTATAATTACAAGTAATTCATTTAAAAAAACATTACAAAGGTGTTTTTTTACCTAGCGTGGGCATATCATGTTCTTCATTATCCTATCCAAGCTCAACATGTACAGTGTTACCTGCATCTACATGCTCTCCAGTTGAATTATGGAAAGTACAATTAATATTCATCATCTGAAATTATCTATACAAAATAGTAGCATATTAATAAATTCATTACTAGGAATCGAAGCATGATCTTCAATTGGTTGGTGTACACCATCGACATTAACGAGATCATTACTTTCCTGCTCAAAACAGAATAAATAGTTTATGTTAATTGTTTATAATGAATAGATTGCATGAGAATTAATACATTTTCATTAAACTATATAGTTTTTATATACCTGTGCACCAGATGGATCACCAAAATTCCATGTATACCCATACAATATTTTTCGGCGCTCAACAACAACTTCAAAGCCGTGTTGGAAGCCAAGCTTCAAGTATTCCTCAGTGGGCACTTCTTTGAATCAGTCAGCCTAGATATTTGCATAACATCATTAATTTTACATTTTGCGCTGAATTAAAATGAAAATAATTTTCTATTTATTATTTGGATGTATTATCCGGTTTTCGATATTTACAAATCGTGCCGTCAAATTCGAATAACCACCAGGCCCAAGCTTGTGTTGACCAATTTTATCCAGTATTTCCTTTGTGGCCTTTGATGTGTCTGACAACCTAATCAAGTGTTGAATTACATTAGATGTTCCAAATTTGATATAAAATTAATAATAATATGGATTAGCATTACATTGTAGAATGTATTGCATACCTCCCTGTGCCTAGTGGTATATTTCTTGCTTTTCTCAGATCCCTCTCTTTTCCATCTTCCACTAGAGCTTTCCACTCCCTTGATGGAATCATAGGAGGACGCTCATACCTAGGGTTATTTTCTAGGTGAACCCTATATTGGTCTCGAACAATCTTCATATGTTGTCCAACTTTATTTAGGACCTTTTTTGTATCAAAGGTATCTTTTTTGAACATGCCAACCAACCGATTAATCAACTCATCCTCTAAATACTTTGTTTGTCTGTCCCACCTTGAGCGGATGTTGGGCCTGAAGATCTCCAAGTTCAAATCATTTAGATTTTTATAAAATACATCATTTCCTGCAAAACAATCATGCCATCATTAGTTTAAAAAAAAATCGGTATATTACAATCAAATTATAAAAACTAAATGGAACAATCTATAATTATCTGTAATATTCTCTATCTTTATTGGAACGAGTTTCTTGTTCACCAAAAAATTTGTCACTATTGAACCCATGCTAGTGACATGGGAAGATCCGGGAAATATTGCTTCAACATCAACATTAGTATCAGTCTCTACCTCCATCTCTTCTTCTACATGATCTGGTGTGCGTTGGTTAGTAGCGGCTGCACCCTCTATTGGCCTCAGGGGTGTCACGAAACATGTTGTCCCCAACTGTTCAGTTGAAAATACAGGTGCAGAATGTGGTGTACATGGAGTGGTTTCCTCACTAGGCCCAACACTGCCTTCACCACCATTGTATGTTTCTAGAAGATCCTATAAATACAACCATTCAATTATAAGCTGACTATCATATAAAATTAAAAATTATAAAGTTCTAAATGATTTCATAATATGATTCTGCAACTTACTTTCAAGGTCTGAGATCTCTGCATCAACACTTGAACCTTTGCTTTGACCTAGTCTGTCTGTGGAACTATGAATAGCAGACAAAGCATATCTACACGAATTTTTTCAAGGTCTTATGGAGCAACTTCACTGAGCCTATAGAAGAACCAATGTCAACATCATTCAACAACTCGTTGACATCAGAATCTATGGACTCATGTGTTGTTGCTTTATAAACTGAATAATTTGTCTGCAACAAAAATATATAAAACATTGCTTAATTGTTGAAGCAATTGTCTAAGAAAAAAAATTATATTAATTAAAATTATCTAACATGTCAGATTCCTAGAATTACATATAGGTTTACCTGATTCCTAGATGGTAGTGTCGTCTTATCAACGGCTGGGTACTTTCCCTGATCATCCACCTGTAAATAAAGTAGACAACATTATCATAATGAACGCAATCATAAAAACAAAAAAATACATAACAAAATAAACATTATGCAACATGTTGTATATGTGTACAATTTTGAAGTATTTAAAATGTAAAATTACATTCAGCTTTACATGTTTCCCCATGGCTGCAGTCGTCTAATCAACAGCTGGGGAATTTCCCTGATCATCCACCTGCAAAAAAAGTAGACAACATTACCATAATGAACGCAATCATAAAAACGAAAAAATACATAACAAAATAAACATTATGCTACATGTTATATATGTGTATAATTTTGAAGTATTTAAAATGTAGAATTACATTTAGGTTTACCTGTTGCCCTAGGCTACAGTCATCTGATCAATAATCAGGTGGCTTCCCCGATCAACACTCTGCATGAAATATAGATAAGATTTTATACACAAAATAAATATACTATTGAAAAAACATAACCACAGAACTATTTGTACATATTAAATTTTTACAATGGCAATATCGATGTATACCTGCTGCCTCGAGGCAGGTCTAGTAACATCTTCTGTGAGGGAGGTGTCCCTAATAGAACCCTGCATAAAAAACATACTAAAAATTACCTAACGAAACCAAAATACAAACTAAACCAATTTAATAACATAATATTTTGACGTATACATGTTGACTCACGGATGGTGTACTCCTCTCACCAGCTACTGGGGTGATGCGCCCACCATCACCTCCTTGTGAAGTCAACATAGGAAATTTAATAAAGAATTATAATTATATGCTAACAAACAATCCTAAATATGTTAAAATAATTAATAAAAGGTTGGGTAAATTGTTGGATGTACCACATCCATACTAACCGTGTTTGTATCTACTCGATTCAAATTATAATTAATAAGTAGTTCTTCCCCAACAACTATTGATTTAATGGCACGTACAAAGACACGATTTCCTTCACACCCCTTAAATATGCAGTTAGGTTGCTTAAGTGTAGACCCTAGTTTTGTACTATTTATAAACCTCGCAATATTCCGAATTTTCTTTAGCCTTTCGTCAATGTACAACGTTGCTCTTTTATTTTGATATTTGTATTTCAGTTGTAATTAATTTGCTGACAACCCATATCTACACATACTTCATGTATATTGGACCAAGCGCATCCAATCATTGTAGTTGTAAGAGGGTCCAACATACTCCATCAATTCTGTACATCTGCGTAACTGACCTTTATGTCATCCATGCAAAACAACCCCAATCCATGTAATGACAAAGATGTAATTCTATATATCCTCTCATTCACAAAAAAATTAGTGTTGACTTGAGGAAGATCCCTAGGTACCCATTGTTTCACTAGATGTTTGTACCTTAAGGGAACCTTGATGTCTCCTATTGTCTCATCATCATAGGAACATGACCCCCCTCTTGCAAGAAAAAATTCCATGTGTTTACTGAATTTCCTTTTGATTTTTTGACATCTAGTTGATATAGACCTTATAGACCTACTCGATGTTTGACATTCCTCTAGCCTTCCTAAAATCCCCTCACTCGAGGAAGACAAGCTTGACAAATACCTGTTTGGTTCTACCTACACCAGGGGAAGAAAAAACATGGCAAATAAGAGCGAAATACCAGCAAAAACTTGGATATACTTAAGCATGAAATAATAGTGATATCATTATCCTGAATAATATCAATAATTTGCTAGTATAATAGTTCATCACGTATTCCTTTAACACGAGATAGATATCAAGTGGTTCCATAGCAAATGCTTCAGCCAATTTATCTCAAAATACAAACCACATTTTTTACAAAATTTGTAGGTGTACCTTTTTTAATTTATTTTGTTTCCTAGCCAAAAATATTAAAGACCCAGTTTATGGATCTCAATATATATAATAAAATAATTTGCTAAGATTTTGTAACTTTTTTCAGAAGAAAAAGAGGTGTTCCTTGACATTCAATAGTGAATCAAAGGTAACTTCTACATAGTCCTAACAATAAGTCATTCCAAATGCGAGTGGAGATCATAAGTATCAAAAAAATTCCCAAGGGGAGGGACGGAGCCCACAATCCCAAGATGACTGAAGTAGCAATACCACACGGATAACATAAGGATCCCAAATAGCTTATCCAAGGAGGCATCAAGGGTGGAGAAAACACACCCTTGAGGGGATGAAAATAAAATCTATATCCGCAGCTGAAACAAGAAATATTCTAATGCATCCCATAGTCGAAAGAACAAAAAAATATCATGCCACATAAATAAAAAATCTCTTAAAAAAACTGTATCATGCCTTTCTCAATGATTTCTCCTTCTAAAAGTTAGAAGAAGGAGAAGAGGTCGGCCTTCATATTCAATGCTTCATTGGATAAACGTCCTGCACTCATATTGTACTCCCTGTAGACATGGCTAAAGTCATATAACAAACGAATTGAAGTTGTCGTTAGTATAACATATATGTTGGATTTAATGGATATCCGATGACAAATTTCACTACATAGATATTGGAAATTGAACGAAGTCTCCTTCGTATTAATATTATGTTTTAAAAGCTATGTTCCTGAATCCTAACACTCGTATATATTTAAGTCCGGGAGGAAGAAAAGGAGAGGATTTTTTTAAGAAAACAAAAATTTGAGGTATGCAATTGTTGATTATCATTCTAGTTTGTGATGGTATTTCCAAAAATTAGATTTTTATCGCACACTCAGTATTTTAGGAAAATCGAGACTAGTCTTGATTTTAGTTAGGAACTCTTTAGAGGTTGGATGTATTATACTAAATAATCAACATACTAAGAAATGAAATAAAATGATATTTTGTGATCCATTTGTAAATTGGTTAAAATTTCTTTTAATAACCAAATTTTTAGCTGTAATCCAATCTATAATCTATTGCAGTTTCTAATTCTAATAGAGACACACAGTTTAAAATTAAATTTGGAATATTTTTAAGAGTTGCATTACTCGTCACCTCCCTTTCTACCCTTGCCA
Organism: Pseudotsuga menziesii; assembly: GCA_001517045.1. NCBI lineage: Eukaryota > Viridiplantae > Streptophyta > Pinopsida > Pinales > Pinaceae > Pseudotsuga > Pseudotsuga menziesii. The sequence goes on from LPNX010972295.1 coordinate 74,819, forward strand.
CCATTTACTGCTTTTGGGTGCAAATGGTCGATAGTTTAGCTTACTCCAAAGCTTGTTAGTAGCTAAATCCTCATGAGCGCGAACACCTTGGACAAAAAATTTGAAAGATGAATCAAACTAATTCAACATAATGGATACCAACTTCTCATCCTTCTCTTTTGTCCCTATGACAACCAAGTGATCTTTCAACACTTTGATCCTAGCCAAGTAGCTAACCATTGTATCTATGTCACTCATACAAAAGGTTGAAAGCTTGTTTCTCAAGAGAAACTTCCTAGGGACACTCACACTCTAGTATAATACACCCAAAACATCATATCTGGTTTCTAGTCTTATTCTCTACAATGTGAGTGATCAAATTTTCTGACCCAAAGTAAATCCCTACAAATCTGAAGCAACCTCGAAGCAAAATCAGCAATCAAATCAAGTAGGGAAACCTTTCTAGGGTCCAAACACTTCTTCCAAAGAAAAATAGTAGTTCACACCCAACCTATAATAGGTCAAGCACCTCTCCAAGGTATGAAACAACTGAAACACCTAACTCCTCTTCACCAAGAGAACAATCCGATTCAAATCATCTTTATTACCATGTGCAAATTTTGAGAGTTGTTTCTTAATGCGAATTCAGAAAATTCACCTCAAACTTGAGGTTCCCCAAATATATTTAGGTTATATTTCAGGCTTAGGAATGAATCTAAAATATGAAGTACAACAATATATATTTCACTTTTGTTCAACCAAATACACAAAACAACTTAAGATCAAAATAAACATTGAACAATTGTACCTCAAGAGAACTATGTTTCCAACCCTTAGGGTACAAATCCCAACATAAAACAGCTCTGAAAAGCACTTAATCAAAACATATTTATTACAGTAATAACTCTTCCACTCAGCTTCTATCTGTTTGTCAAATCACCAGACAAAACCAGCGAGTTGTTCATGACAAATCTGCATACAAAACAACCCTAATAAGCTGAAAATCATATCTGTGAGTACACAAATTCTGAACAGCAAAACACTCTTCCTATATACATTAAAATGAAGTTAGAAGTACATACCGGCGACTTATCCAAGGTTGGTAAAATCTAGTCCTTCAATCTTATGACAAGATACTCTCCAATGCTTTCCAAACCCTAGCTAGGCCATCCAGCAGTGATGACAAACCCTAACCAGCAATACAAATACCTAGCAAGACATCCCACCAAGCTATCTAGCAAAGCTCATCCACGCCAAAAGGCTCCATGACAAGTTAGAATCAACAAAAAGAGCTAGAAGACTTGGGTCCTTCCCACACAATGATTGAAACCCTAGGAATTCAATTCTTCTCTAGGAATTTCCTCTCACAAATCTTAGAACCTTCATCCCTTGTTGCATAAAGGAAAGTACAATTACAAGTTCATATTCCAGATAATAATGAACTAAGGAACTCTCACACATCTCTAAGACTTTAATAGGAAAGGGAGTCCAACAATAGGAAAGTGGACAAGGTCCACAAATAACTATCTCAAGAAACCTAACTAATCACTAGTCAGACCCACATGTGGAGCACTCCATCTCTAAGGTGACACAAATCAAGATCCAAGGTAAGCACGCCCATCAAGAAATAGTCCCATGGTGTGTGCTTCATAAAACAAGGTTCAACGCTCTCCTCCAAAGGTATCAATACTCCAACACTACCTCCTAATCCATGTGCTCCTCCAATTCCACCACATTTCCATCAATGCTCCTCAACCCAAATGAGTTGAATTCTAGCACAAGTCTCAATGTAAGTAACCAAGTGGTCCCATGCCACCTAGGACTCAAAGATCATTTGGGTTGGATGTTCTCTCAACCCAAAAAATCTCAAGTCAAGCACAAGCCTCAATGTAAGACACCAAGTGGTCCCATTCCACCTAGGACTCAAAGCTCATTTGGATTTGATGTTCCTAAATCAAAATGACCTCATGACAAGCACAAGCCTCAATGTAAGCAACAAAATGGTTGATTTCTACCTAGCACTCAAAGCCCTCCGAAATTCCACAACTCTCCTCCTCCATATGGGTTCTCCTCCTATGCAAACAACTAAACCCTCCATGTGAACCTCTTAAAAATGTTGCCATGCCACATATGAAACCAACCTCCTAAGAAAATGCATCACATAAGCATCAAGTCAAGGTATAACTATCCATGAGTAAGCTATCTCTAATGTGCATGTACACTAAGATACAACCAAGATACAAACAAGGATAAGCATCACACCATGCACTCCACATCACATGAAGGACCCTGAGCATAGTGTAAATACTTTTCGAGTAACCCAAAAAGCTAACAAATTCAAGTACTCATTTTCCTCAATTTTCATATTGACAATGTGTATTTGGCTTATCTAAATATTTGGATGATAGCCATAAGACAAAGGACCATTTTGATATGTGATGGATTCATGTTGTGCATGCTTTACTGTTATAAACATTTTCCAAATGATTACTCTACACAAGTAACCAATTCCTCATCCTATGGGAACAGTTAGAGCATTTACACTTTTAATCATTTAGTGAAGATAAATAGGTTGGGATCCAAGAAGGAAAATAACCTAGCCTTCATTTAGAGTGCATATTTTCTTTCTCAAAATGATCCAAGTGGTTCTAGGATGGAGTGTTATCCTCCCCACTTAGGTTGTTTCTAAGCAATTGGAATAATATACAAACAATGTTGTGTGTATATGGAGAATGAACAATATGACCTTGTTGAGTTACATGTAATCACAAAACATAGAAGAGGAGGCTAAATGTCAATTAATTACAGCCCAAGTAGTTATGGGATCGAGTGTTATCCTCCCCACTTAGGTTCTATTCCCGTAAGTGACATGTTGATCCCATAATAAGTTTATTGTTGTAACAGATTTGAGCACTGTGGGTGGCTTCACCTTGTTTCTTGAAGAATCTAGGGTTTACCTTGGGTACCATTAATTACTATTTGTACCTTGTAAAAACACAGTTAAAAACTTCTTTTTCTTTAAATGGATTTTTTTTTAAATATTAGTAAATTGAAATGAAAAAAATTCACTTTAACTTTGTTTGTTTCACACATATATAACAAACTCACAATAAGCCTTGAGGAGTCTCTCAACTAGGTGTTTTTTTAAGAAGAAAAAGGTAGTTCCTTGACATTCAATGATGAATCAAAGGTAACAATACCATGCTCAAGATACAAAATATCAAGAAGTACTTGGGGAGATAGGCCCTAGATTCTCAAAGAAAAATCCAATCTTTTGATTGATAAAGATCTTAGGTCATAAACAGAAAAAACAATGTTGGTCATGTCATTTTATCCAAATAAGATATTGATGGGAAAGTGGAGACCCCTCCAACTAAACAAAGTGATGCCAAAAATATTAGAAAGGCATCCATAAATAGGCTCATACAAGAAAAAAATCAATCTTTACATGAAAGATGAGAAGAGCCAGGATGTGGGGCATACTCATCCATCAAACAACTAGATAGTATCGCTCATGATCATCTGTCCATCTAAAATTTCAAAATATGATAGAATCCCTATATTGAGGAAAATATCTTCTTTGGATAAACCATTAACACTTGAATTATGTTCTCTGTAAATTTGCGAGAAATTTAAAGAGAGAAAAGAGGATTTTAATGCGACAATATGTTCACAAGAGTGAACTAGATCTAACACATTTAAACCAGAATTTGTATTTGCCCAATTTATCACCACTTATGATTCCCCCCATACCATGAGAGAGGGTAAACCCAAAGAGGCTGCAAAATACAAAAGTGACCAAAGAGCCACCAACTCTTCCCGAGTGTTAGTGCTGAAGCCAAACCCCAATTTGGCTAGGAAAAACTGAGTGGGACTGATATCAAGTGTATAAACACTATCCACTATTATGGGAAATTATCCATGGGTTATATATATATATATATATATATATATATATATTCCAAAACAAGTTATATTACATTTTAAATGTGCATATAAACACTTAGGAAACATCAAACAAAATATTACCACTTTCCATAACATGACATTCTTTGTATTCTTTGATGGACCTCCAATTTGTGTATTTTATAGCCCATGCTATATTATATATTTACATTTGACACTTACATCTTAATATGAAACATTCATGCCTTTTAATTACCAAAATAGACTTTATTCCATATTATTATCTAGTTATATATACAATTGCTTAATTCCAAGCATGAATGTGATGTGCTTGATTTTAAAGTGAGTTTTTGATTATTTTGTATGTGAACCGATATGGTATAAATGGATAATAGTTTAGGGATTTGATCTATCAGACAAGGATGATATCCTTCATTTATGAATCCAAATATAGTCCCTTAACCATCTTTAGAGTTGCTAACTCTCGGAGGAAGCCATGATGGCCTAGACCCACAAGGACCAATGTCATGTGATTTACTTTAAATGTATGAAAGGCTATTTTGTTACTACAAATTGATTCCATTGTTAGAATAATCAAACCCATAGTATTACCCACTTAGACATTAATTCATTTATTTTTGTCTTATTTGCCTAGTTCATGAGTCCCACCATGTGCAAGTTGCTAATTGCCTATCCATAGAGGTCAAACTTGCCATATTTGACCCATGTAGCGCTTGGGAAAGCCTTAGGAATAAAATATGCTTTATTCCTGGCCTCCTAGGTGCCCTTCTACTTTTTCTGCTTTATTGCCTGCTTTTTCAGTGTTTTAAGGAACATAGGAAAGCAAGACTAGGTGAGGTGAACTTGTTTTTTGCCCCTTTCATCCTCCACTCTTTCCTCCATGCAAAAGCATGTATGAGCTGCCATTCCACCACTCATTAGCTTTCCCATGCACCCTTGCCAATTTGTGAGCCTCATGACAGATTTGGGATCAGCTTTTTACACCTATGGGGGATTTGCCTATTTTGGGTAAGCCTGCTTTATGCTAGTTTTGGATGCCTCCTTATGCATTCGATATCTTGATGTATTCTATATATTTAGAAACCTATTTTATTACAGGGTTGGCTATTGTACACTCAGTTAATATAATTTTTTGTTACAGCTCCATATTCAGTCTCCATTGTTAGCAATTTTGCATGATCAATTGATAATTGTTGTGGGTAAAATTAATCTATTGCTGGCCTGAATTTATACATGGTATCAGAGCCATTGTAGGTTGTTACTGTCCTTCAAAAATTGTTTTGCAGGTTCGACATCAAGACTGGGAGCCTTCTACTGACAGTCAGGACAGATTTTATAAAGTTATGGATTCACAGAAAACTATCTTGACTCCCTTCAACTATTTTGAATGGAAAGTAGAGATCGAGATCTTGTTGAGAGAGAAAGGCCTCTACAGGGTGACTATGGCAATAGAAGCAGATCCCAATGTAGCTGCAGAGAAGATCAAATGGCACAATCGGAGAGATGAGGCCTATGGCCTCCTATGTCTCAGTATTTTCCGAGACCTCCTTTTCCATATCGATGGATTAAATTCACCGGATCAAGTATGGGAGAAGCTTTCTGATCTTTTTGGAAAGACAGATGAGATGAGGGGACATCAGATTGAAAATGAGCTGATTTCTCTGAGTCCCAGTAGCTTTGAATCCCTGCAGCTATATTTCTCCAAGTTCAAAGCACTAGTTTTGCAGCTGAAGTAGTGTGGTATCGAAAAGAAAGATGATCAACTCGTATTGGCCATCCTCTCAAAGCTAGGACCTGACTACTCAGTCTTTGTTTCGACCTTCTATGCCACAAAACTCATAGCTCGAACCTGGAAGATGCCTAGCCTTGCAGATTTCATGGAATCTCTCACACAAGAACAAGACCAGCTGGTGATGATGGGCACCATCAAACCATCCAAAGATCAAGCTTTGATTGCTGGAGATTCGAGGGTGGATTCAAAAAGCAAAAAGAAAGCTAAAAATCCACTTGAGCAAAGAAGAGACAAGAAGCAGTCTCCAGAGGATCAACAAGGTCCCAAGAAAAATACCCAGAAGAAGGAGAACAAAGGTGAAATGAACAAGTGCTCATACTGTTCAAAGGGCAATCACACTGAAATCTCTTGTATGAAAAAGTAGATTGATATGCTGACCAATCTCTTGGAGAAGAATGGCATCTCCCTTCCAGAAAGCTCAAAGAAGAGAGAAGGAAGATCAAGTTCAGATGACAGAGAGAGAGTTCATGCTCTAGTTGTTGGCACATCAAGCTCACCCAATTTTATCATAGATTCTGGAGCTTCAAGACACATGGTTTCAACTAAGGAGGCATTCTCCTCACTGGATATGTCGAAAGGACCATCTATTGTACTGGGAGATGACTCTCGCACTGAAAGTAAAGGCAAAGGAAGGATAGATCTTGATCATGGTAACTTCAACAATGTGCTGTATGTCCCTGGTCTTGCCTCCAACCTTCTGTCAGTGTACCAGATGACCCACACTGGGTCTCCTAAGAAAGTCATATTCTCCCCCAATGAAGTTGAGATCACAGAAATCTCAAGTGGTAGAGTCATTGCAAAAGGAGTAGCAAATCATGTTCAAAAGGTATACATGTTTTCACACTTCCTACCTTACTCAAACCCCTCTGCTCTTCTTATCCATGCTAATGAAGCTAGAAAGCTATGGCATGAAAGATTTGGCCATCTAAATTACAAGTATCTGTCTGATTTTAGTGAGAAAGAAATGGTAATAGGGCTGTCCAAGATAAAATTTTCCAAAGGAGTCTGCCAAGGTTGTATCCTAGGAAAAGACCCAGAGCATAAGTTTGAGAAAGTTAGTCATGAGAGAACCTCTGCACCCCTCAAGCTGATTCACAGTGATGTTTTTGGGCCATTCCCTCATATGTCCATGATTCAGGCCAAATATGCATTGACCTTTATTGATGATTTTTCCAGGTCTTGTTGGGTTCACTTCATGAAAAACAAGTCTGAAGTTTTTGGCCTATTCAAAGTCTTTAAGGCTTTGGTTGAAAACCAGTGTGGAAGGAAACTCAAGGTCCTCAGATATGACAATGGTGGTGA
>LPNX010972295.1:84081-96824 GCA_001517045.1 Pseudotsuga menziesii
GAAATCCTTAGGAATCAAATCTGCTTTATTCTTGGCCTCCTAGGCACTCTTCTGCTTTTTCTGCTTTATTGCCTGCTTTTTCAGTGTTTTAAGGCACATAGGAAAGCAAGACTAGGTGAGGTGAACTTGTTTTTTTCCCCTTTCATCCTCCAATATTTCCTCCATGCAAAAGCATGTATGAGATGCCATTCCACCACTCATTATATTTCCCATGTTCCCTTGCCAATTCGTGAGCCTCATGACATATTTGGGATCAGCTTTTTACACCTATGGGGGTTTGCCTATTTTGGGTAAGCCTGCTTTATGCTAGTTTTGGATTCCTCCTTATGAATTCGATCTCTTGATGTATTCTATATATTCAGAAACCTATGTTATTACAGGTTTTGCTATTGTACACTCAGTTAATATAATTTTTTGTTACAGCTCCATATTCAGTCTCCATTGTTAGCAATTTTGCATGATCAATTGATAATTGTTGTGGGTAAATTAATCTATTGCTGGCCTGAATTTCTACATCCAGGTGGTCCATATATTTCATATAAATGGCTAGGGATATCATGAGATTGAGGTGTATTCCCCTACTAATGTGTATATTTTGTTCCTATGTCAATCACAACCATCATGTTGACTTAACTTGCATGATCTATTTTCCATAAAAACACCATCCTATGACATCATGTTGACACAATTATAAATTTTACTGACTTTCCCATGGGACAAATATTATGACCTACATATGCTTAATTAAGTCCTATCCTTTAATAAGATAGGTCACAAGATGAATTCCTTACTTTGCTTCTCCCTTCCTAAACACCAAAATTTGAATCTCATTAGCAAACACTCATATTTGTGTTGCTAATATAGTTGGGTATTTAAACCACGTATTCAAAATTTTACTTAACTAGAATCAAGTCTATGAAATTTACATAAATAGACATTAATATTTTATATCATCCATGGTATTTGTATCAGTGACCCCATTCGAGAGTACATGCATTCAATACATGTGCAATTCCAAACCCCAACTAAAGTGTCAAAATCCCACATTGAAATTAAAATATCCCTAACTAAAGTCTTTTATATTATTTCTTGGCCCTAACTAAATCCCTCACTTGATGAACACACATTCAATCATTTTCTTTATCTTTGTCCAAAATTATGGCGGTGGCTGATGTGTTCCAAGGCCCATTTCTACATGGGAAGATGAGAAGAGGCTCTTGATTTACTGTTGAAATATGAGGAAGTAAACTCTGCACTTGAAAAGTATGGCATGGAGTGTATGGAATCTATGACATCATTTATGGCCATGATCTATGAATTACTTCACCATAATGATGCAGGAAATAAAGCTTTTCAAGAGGGTAGGCATGTAGAAGCAATGGAACACTATACAACTGCTTTGGCATGCAATGGAGAACCATGGCCTTTCTCTGTTGTTTTCTTTTGCATTCGAGCAGTTGGGCCTCAACCTTGAGAGTTATCATTCTTTTGTAAATATCACATACATCCCCAAACCAGGAATTAGGAGCACTTATCTACCCTAAATAAATAGTAAAAGAGCCTCATATGTAGTTCTAAGCGGGTGTTAGTGTCAAAGCATCCCTAACAAGTGATAAGCAACAGCAAAATCAAGTTTTGGTGAGTTTTGGGTGGTTTTTGAGCCGTAAAAACAATAGCAGCAACCTTTCACCTTTATCCTAGGAAACATGTGTAAAGAAAATTCAAGGTTGGGCTAGTTTCTAAGAGTTTTGGGCAATTCTGAGGACTGTCCTACCCCCTTACAACATTAAATTGACTTATGGGTATTTCTAAACATGTAAACAACCCTATATATCCATTCTCAATTTCCATGTGCATGTGAAACAACAACAAAAAGTTTGATTCTTGTAGTCTGGGAAAACCTGGGTGTGAGAGAAACCTTAAACCTTCAAATTTGTGCGTCAAATTAGTGATGAGCAACAAGAAATCTCCAATTATGGGATAGTTATGGGAATCCTGTGGAAAAACACCCAACATAAATAGCATTTTGGGTTGCTTGTGTGATGTTTCTCTGTATCAGTAACCTTATGTGATGACACTAGACAGTGAGCTTCCTAGACCCACTAAATGCCAAGTCATTTGGAGAAATATTACATGGATTTTCAAGCACTTTAAGGGTTACATTTTCACGGGTTTTCGATGGGTTTAGATATAAATTACATAAATTATATAGGTTTTGATAGGTTCAGGTTTGTTTCTCCATGTGGGAGTTTTAATGTTTATCCAGTTCTACCCTAAAGCAACAATAATCATCTTTCAAGGTCTTCTAAGATTGCATTTGTGTTTGGTGTCTTTTGGATATCTGAAAACATGGTTGGAACAATGCAACTGCAATTAAAAGTCCCAAATGTTGCAGAAAATCCAGATGGTTGGGGTCCTCCAAAGGGCTTTGTTATGCTAGAAAACCAAATCCAGAATGTGCCCTATGCCCCTTTCTCTAAAAATGAGAGGATTTGAAGGGTTGCATATTGTACACGCAAATATAATGCTCGGCCCAATGCAAGGAAGGGGAAAGAAAGTAGTGTCTTCAATTTTTTTTTTGATGAGGCAGACGAGGAATCATTTCGTTTGGTGGATGGAAAACCCCCTCCAAATCCCTAATTTGGTCCCAGATGGAGGTTCCAGCAGCATAGGCATTTACTAAGCAATACGAGGGTAAATGGAAAAGGACTTATCGGTTTGGGATTCATTTAGTCCTCTGTGGATATTCTTGGCGATGTCCGCTTCCTTTGCTACCTCGACCTCCTCTACAACCTCTAGGACCTCAACCTCCTCTGCTTCCGACCTCCTTTGCAACCTATGGGACCTCGACCTTCACTTCCAAGTAAATAATTGTGAATCAGCCCCAAGGTGGTGGAAAACAGTTATAAAACTCCCTCCAAGAAAACACAAACAATAAAGACAGACAGAGAATGGACCCCAATTAAAAGAAAGCGAGTCTATTTTACTGTAATGCTTCCACAATAAAGAATGCTCTAGTGACAATGATATAGGGATGGCCGTGAGTCATAAACATTGAAAGTATGACAGTTGTGATGTTTTATATTTTTTCAACCAAATTTTTTAATGAAGGTTAAAAGTATGACCAATGAATTGTTTAATTTAAATAACCATTAAAAGTATGGCCAATAATCTAGCTGTTTTAGTTGACATGTTTCAAGTTAAAAAGATCAAATTAATTATTGAAATTAATATTAAACCCTAATATGGTGACCATTCCTTCAATTAGCTAGAAACCCGAATGTTGGAAACAAAAAGAGAATAAAGAAAAGAAACCACCAAAAATTTGTTGTAGACAATGAATTTTCTTTACAAAGACGAATAAACATGTCTAAATAGGAAAATGAATGACCTTAAGGTGTAAGAGAACAATGATTATCTCTTAGGGTATCTAAGTATTACAAAATCATAACATTAATTGTGTTTTACAAGTTTGATTATAATGATATAATGGGTTTTATACCCAAAACAATTGTCTATTTATGTGACTACTGTATTGATAGTGGTAGTGCCATAAATGAATATGTGTATGGTTAATGCCAAAAGATTAGGAAGGTTTGGGGGTTTGACCCAAGTTGAAATTATAAGTAGTGATTTCCAAATGGGTTTGGAAGGTTATGGAACTGATTTAGGGAATCATAAGTTATCATGGACCTAGGTCAACTATTTTCATGCAAAATTGGACCCATGCTAATAAGAAATGGTCCAAATAGGTGCATAGAGGTTTCATTGAATCGAACTAGAGATCAAGAATGGGAGATGAAAGGGGAAGATGTACTTACGGAACCAATGTAAGTTTTGAACATATTTGTGAGGTCCCATTTATGGAATAAAGTGAGAGGGATCTAGGAATGTGATCCATCACATTAGAGAAACAATTTAGAGGTATCATATCATCATTTGAAAAATCATTCATAAAAAATGTGACCACTATATATAAAAATTAACAATTAGAAAAATGAGATTATTTTCAAATCTACACATCACCGAAAGTAACCCTATGATGACGACAATGATTATGATGATGATGATGATGATGATAATGATGATGATGATGATGATGAAGATGATGATGATGAATATGATGATGATGATAACAGTGATGGTGAGGATGATGAGGATGATGATGATGACTATGATGACAATAGCGATAAGGACGATGAGGATGAGGATGATGATGACAATGAGGATAATGATGATTGGGATGATGACAATGGCGATGATAATGATGATGGAGATGAGGATGATGATGACAATTATGAGGACAACAACAATGGTGATGATGATGATGATGACAACAGTGATGATGATGATGATGATAACAATGAGGATGTCAACAATAAGGATGATGAATGATGATAATGATGATGAGGATGAGGATGGTGATGACAATGAGGATGATGATCACAATGGGTATGATGATAATGACCAAGGGCTTAAAACCCTAAAACTCAGAAAAGGCTATAAATACAAGGGTGGGGGTCACTCTCAAAACATTCCTCATTTTCCTATCGTTACTCTGCCCATGTGAGTGCCTTGAGACCCGTCTCTCTCAAGCCATTCACCCCTCTTGCTCACTTGCTCCATTATCCAAATCTCATTCCATAGAGAGGTAGCTTCCTACTAGGGCATGGCGGCCCATTTCATCAAAACCAGAAGGTATAATGTGTGTTTCTTATTCATAGCTTAGTTTTGTAGATTGTTTTATTTGCAGGTGTTTTTGCTCACATTGTTTCAGAGGTTTTCCATTAACTGTGTGTTGCAGTTTTTTCTTGGTTCACTAACCCTTTCCTATAGGTTTTCTCTTCCATCCATAGAGACCCTATCCTTCTGTCCTATAGACAGAAGGTAGCCATTTCTACACGTATCTAGGTAAAAATACCTACTATAGTTTGGAGACCATACCAGGTCGATCCCAAAGGATCCCTTGGTATTTACAGTTTATTTTCAGAATTTTTTTAACCTAGTTTAGATTTCTATTTATTTCTAAGTTTAGATCTCTATTTTTGTCATTTACATTTCAGGTTGAGCCCCCTTAAGGCTGACCCGAGACTGTTCGACCACATTACTGGTTACTGTCAGTCGTTCCCAACTCTGCTTTTGAAATTTTTCAGTTTACGGGCCAGATCGCTCATATTGGGCCTAAAAGCATGATCCAAACGCTCATTTGAACCTAAAAAGAGTGAATTCACTCCCAAGATCTCGGTCGCTCCTATTTTTGGTTTTTGAGCGATGCAGTCACCTCTTTTGGGCAAAAACCAGTGACCCCCTCACTACATTTTCCTCAATAATGGTGACCTATCTCTCAGGGTTCATTTTTTTGCTATTTAGACTTTCGGTGCGGCTTAGCCACCACAGTCCAACAGCCTACCTCTTTCTGCAAGTAATTTTGTAGGTTGATGATTTATTTGGTTAGTTGTTAGTGCACATAAATCTATTTAAAATGCCTAGCTAAAGTACAATAAGTTAGTTTTCGGTTTTTTCACTTAAATAATTGGAAATTAACCTCTTTCTGAAACCCTTCCTCCTCTACTCAGTCATCACCCTCCAGGGTATTATGAGTTAAGACGAAGGGTCAAAATCGTATAGTAATAGGCACTTATACTTGTTATTGCTTAAGACCACTAAAAATGGGTGACTTGGAAGGTAGAGGGGATGGAGACCATTGGGGGTTTGATGGCGTTCACATCCTCTTTGTTGACTGACATTGCACTCGAAGAGTGACTTGAGGATCTATGGGTGGGCTTAGTCCCACTGTGTTGAGAGCCCAACACTCTTTCCTGGTCAAAGAGGAGTACAGGTGTAAGGTAGTCCCTAGAAAGTTTGCAATACTTCAGGTTCATTACTTTCATGTTTAATTTTTTCTATTTCAAAATTTCACTACTTTTTTCATAACAGATTGCCCATTCTGTAATCTCTGCAAAAAACCAGAAACATCTATGAAGTATCCATAAACCATAATTGCAATCACCAAAATAATAACAGAAAATAATTTCAAAAATGAACAAATATTTCATACATTAAACATGCACACAACCACACAAATTAATCCAACCAAACTTGGTTCATGACGGCGAGTGAACACATTAAAATCTACCAATCTACATTAATTAAAAATCTTTGCAGTCTTTGAGGACATAAGTCCCTGACTGACTTAACCATGGGAAGTACTTGGTCTCAGCCCTGAAACTCATTGTGAGGAGTACCACGGGAACCCCAAAGTAGCTGGCCGCTGAGAGGAATTTCCAAGCGAAATAGGCAACGACCCCCACCGATTGACTAGATCTCCTATGAGGAAAAAGACAAGCGATGTCTCCTGGAAGTCTTGGTGGCTGAGTGACCACTTGAAATCCAATAGGAAGCCACTGAAACTGGGATCCAGAACTTCATTACTAGATTACACCGTTTGATCTACCAACCAAACACAATTGATCCCCCATGGTCTTCTTCATGCCTAAGAGGTGACCCACCACAGTTTGGCTCCTTGAACCAACACCATCAAGACCATTCTCGATGACCCTCTACACCGTCGGACGCTCACACAGCCTCTGAATCAGACTCAGATTCATATCAATCTAAGACAAACTTACATACCACACCATCTAGCCCCATGGTTTGTGCAAACTCGAATCCACTTTCTGGAATGGTCATTGGCAGTGGACCCATGTCCATGCCTCAAGTCACCACCAACACTCTTGCAGGTGGTCCTAGTACTTCCATGCAAACTGTCCTAACTCAGCTGCCTCCACCTGTACTTACTAGTCAAACTGTACCACCTATCATACTTGGGGGAAGTGGCCCTTCTGCTCACACTGTCCCACTTACTGTACCTGGGGGAAATGGCTGGTCCAAAACTGTGACACAAGTACCCCCAGTCATGCAGGGACATCATCTTCTCGTGAACCCCACTACCATTGTAGGTCCTTCCCATATTAACCTTGGGTCAAAACTCCCTTTCATGGAATGCCTCAACTTGTTTGACTTGGCCAGGTTACTAATGACCCTATTTGTCATCAAGCCTTTTGTCCTCCCATGCCAACCAAGCTCCCCTCAGACATCCCCAAATTTGAATGGAAGGAAGGGAGTTCCCCCAAAACCATATAATGATGTTTCACCTATGGTGCTCATCAAACAACATCGTAGATGATTCGATCATACTTAGACTTTTCCAACGCACCCTCACAAGTGGTGCATCCAAGTAGTACATTGAGCTACCACAAGCCAAGTACCTAGACTTTAATTCCTTAGCCTTTATGTTCCTACAGTATTTACAACTCCCCATCATATATTTTGAAGGGGTGTAAATCTTTCTATCTTGCCGGTAGAACACTGCGACCCACATAACCGACCACATCCACAAGTGCAGCGATGTCGCAGCTTGTGCAAGATCAAGCTTGATGACAGGATCTTCCTGGACTGGTTCTTAAAAACATTGGTGCCACCGATATCCAAGGACATCTCCTCTGAATGTCCCCAAACACAGGAAGAGGCCATCTTAAAGGCCCAATAGTTTGACCTCATTTACGCACAGTCTGGATACCTCTACACCATCATTTCAGATGCTCCCCGTGTAGGCACCTCCTACTAGGACACACCGGGGGAATCTCATGATGCAGATGGCATCATAGGCTCTATTTCCCACTAAACACAATGTCATGCAACATCACCCATGATGCCACCACACCCAAGAAACACCCCTAGTGTTTCCTACCCAAACCAAGCTCCTGACTATTCAAGAATGATCCCTCAATCCGGAGCTAAAACCTCCTATGCACAACCTGCGCCACAACAATAATCCCATGCAACTACTTGGATGGTACAACAATATTTATGATAGATGATTGGATTTGTGGTACCCCCAGCCCCCCAAGTGTACTATGTGCCACCAGTGCAAGTCACTCAAGCCCCCGATGTGGCTCTTCCAGCACCTTTGGGACAAGTGTTTTCTCAGCAGAATATTCCCAACCAACCTGCCCCAACAACCGACAAGGGCAAGACAGAAACAACCGAGCTAGAAATCGAGGAAACAACCAACTGCAAGGAGGCGGTCAACAACAAAATCCTCCCAACAAAACTGGGGTGAACCAACTAGCTCAAAATCCCCAGCAACCAAACCCACCTAGACGCAATGCTCTATTATGCACAAATAAACCATGCAGACTATGTGACGTCTACGGGAACTATACGTTTGACTGCCCCTTCATGGGTCGCACCAAGTAGGCCATTCAGAATGAATTCCAGAATGGTACCAATATGGAAGTTCCAGCTCAACCCAACCTAGCACCACTAGGCCCTCCAGCTATGGTGCTCCAAAACTGTTGCACCTATATATTCCACACTGCCCATCAACCTATTTGGAAATTCCTCATTAATCATTTTCCTTCTGAGAAACCTAACCTAAGATAAATTGGATGTCTTTTTCCCATATCTTAAAGGGTCGGTGCCTTTCCTATTTTTACATAGACTGCCCACAGTGATACTCACAGTGGATTAAAGAGCATCGTTTCCCTTTTACCTTGAAAAAACCTTAGGTCAGCGCACCTGTCCTTTCTACCAAGAGCATCAATGGTCAAAAAATAGGAAAAAATAAGTTTCTAGAAGCTTCCATGTGGAAGCCCCATGGATTCAGTTCCTACATGCTTGGGAGAGGTGGCATTCGCTTCCCTCACTTGTAGGGATCACATTCTATCCATTTCCCCAAGTCAATCTCATGGTTTCAGGCCCATAAATGAAGCCTTCATGATGTGAGTGGAGGACGCCAAGAAAAGTACCCTTATGTTGTTGGATTGAAGTCTGAGTTGGAGGTAAAATAGAGATAGCTTGTGTGTGGAGAGATCTTCATAGTCATCGAGGATTGTAGATGTTCTTGTAGAGATCGAAGCCATAGACATCAAGAATTTTTGGTTGTACTTCTATCTCTTTCATAATTAATACAAAGACATTCCCCTTTCCTATATTTGATGTATTGTTTTTAATTAAATATTATCAAACTCCTTGATCACCTATATAAATAATCAATCTATCATGATGCTCTAATCTTGTTTGTTTGTCTTTTGATCTGTTTTGCAAGTATTGAACCATTGCAAAAAGCTTCTGGAGAAAATAAAAAGAGATATAGGGTTAAGGTATATTGTGTTTCATGTTGTTTAATTTGATTATTTAATGGAAGGATATGTTGCTATGTCTTTTTGTTCTATGCTTGTGACTTACAGTGCAGAGGAATAAACAATGTCCACACTGATTGAGAATTCCTTATAACAAAATTGGTGACCATACTAGGGATCCTTAATCCAGTCAGATCTGGGAAAGATCCAGTCAAATCTGGTGCAAATCCAGTCATGTCTACAAACTTCGGTAACCATTCCATCTATGAAGGTTATTCTCTCTCCTTTTACTCATTTCAGTTAACAAGGTAAGCCATTCATCTTACTTTTCGGATTGTTGCCTTTTTTCTAAGTGGTTTTTACGCCTTTTTCAGTCCAACTTAGTCTTTTTTGGTTTCTCCTATAGACTTTTGGCCTTTCATTCTACTGTTCGGACATCGCACCTCTCTTTGGTGGATAGAGCACTGATCTCCTTAGGGTGCCTTTCATCTTTTTTTGAAGCGTGTCGATAGTGCCAATGACGCCAGTGTGCAGAAGGTAGAAAGCATTGGTTCAAATTACAATGCTCTGGTACTAACCTCTTCAATGCGCCGAGGTAGCCCTTCAAAACTACATGTAAAATTTTTAATTTTGCTTGAAAATTTTATTTTTCAAACTTGTTTAAGTTGTTTGTTTCTCTGAAAATTTTCCTGTGTCCTTGTTTTCTTGTTGTCCGAGTATTACTGGTTTTTGTGAATCTAATTCTCTTTTTGAGCTCAGTTCCAAAGTCATTATCTTCTTCATTTTTATAAAGGAAAGTGGAAAATAGTTCAGTTTTGGTTTTTTTGAGAAAGTGTCTGAAAAGTTTTGTTTTGAAAACAAAACCTGTAGCCTCCTTCTAAAGTTAGTTTTCCTTTAAAAACTGCTTTGTGTGCCTCATATTTTCCAGAAAAATTAAAAAAGAATTGTGTTATTTCCCTCTTGGTTATGCTTAAGAAAGATTCATTTTCATTTTCCTGAGTGATTTAGAAGAATAGTTCTTTCTGACATCATAGCAAAAATTAATTTTGCATGCACGTTAGAGGGTCAATTTTCTTTCTTGCATTTTAGAGACTTTTGAGTACTTGTTTGAAAAAGATTTGTGTTTAAAAGAATTTTATTTTGCATCTCTTGATTAAGATCTTGTTGTGAATGCTGAAAGTGGCATTTTTTGGTGTGTGTTCGAAAGAAAATAAAAGGTCTCTTCCTTACCCTAATCAAGTCTCATCGAAGTCAAAGAAGTACTTTTGCATATAGATTTAATTTGCATTATTGGAGAGAACACCTCACAAACATTCACCTAATCCTTTCGGTAAAAGTAATGGTAGCTTTAGGTTAAAATTGTATAGAGAGTTGAGTGATAGGTTAGTGATGTTTTCGGGCGTCGTAAAACATAGAAGCTGTCATTAATTTGTCTGCACTACAACCCGGGACACACGCGGTTTTTCCACGTACCGTCGGTATATCAAACAACCTTTCATGTACCCTTGAGGTATATAGAAAGGTAATTCATGTACTCGATTTTATATCGGAAGGATCCTTGTGAAAGGTTGTGCATTAGACAACACTACTACCGATTTGACCTCCCATGTACCTTACGTATATAGAGAGACCCCACTAGGATTCCTTATCCAAACAAGAAAAACCCTTTGGTCATCTTGTTTGGAGCAATACACCGAAAACAACATTGGGGTAGATTACTATGCACATTCCCTTGAGGTATATCATGATTTGCACCTTCTTAACAATCCTGGTGAGAGACCGAATATTTTGAACCCGTCCTATCACTTAAGACTGCTTGCAACCTTTAGCTCTATGTAGGTTTGTTTGTGTGATTTTTTCCTCCTTTTTTGACCTAGATTAGAAGAATTTCGACCACCACCATGGCTGAGCAACTTGTGAGGCATCAATCCCATATATTGCAAGGTTTACCTCCTGGATATCCTCCAGTCGTGGAAGGACAAGAAGAGGTAACCATGGAACGACCAGCTTATGATGAAGCTCATATAGAAATCACTCCAACTACTGAACTTGGAGAAAAATTCTTGGTTTATAATAACCTGTTGGGGCGCATACTCCAGGTTGGGTAACTCCGCAGTTAATTAGAAAATTTGTAAGCGGAGCTATGGGCCAAAATAGTCTTAGGGGTGTCAGGGTAAGTCAAAACCCTCTTTTTGTAATAAACCCGTGGTTTAAATCCAGGGTTTAGGGTTTTTGGGTGCCCATGGTTCAAGACCATGGTTTTGTAAAATCACGCAGTATAAATAAGCGCTTGTGTAAAAAGGATAGGTTAGGCTTTTTGATGTAAAGAAAGATAAGGCGAAGTAAGGTTGGTTTTTGTAAGGAAAGGATAAGTCCCAGCTGTGTGCGTGGACGACCTCTACAGCTGTGTGCGCAGGAGCCTGCTGCTGTGTGCGCGGCTGATAAAGGACTGAAGAGATCTACAGCTGAGTGCGCAGATCAACTGTGGTTTTGAGGAAAGAGGAATAAAACGCAGTTTGTGGACGTAGCCCCTACACTGGGGGTGAACCACGTTATATTTGGTGTCGTGGTTTTATTGTGTTGATTCTGTTTCTGTTATTTTCATGCATTAAACTAAATACATCTGATAACATAAGATCGCTGCTAGTAATAAGCTTCGCTATGAATTCCCCGTAGTGGGTTATGCAAGTTTAGTTTGTTTATTGTGCTGCGAGGTTATATGTGAATGAATGATAACTTTATAAGTGTTGATTAATAATTGTGCTTAAAGGCTACGGTACAGTAATACCCTTCTCTGCATGCAGAAACCTGATTCTGCGGCACCCCATTGCTGTTTCGGGTGAGACTGCAACCTGCGCGCAGGTTGTTGCCGAAAGGGCCAACACGGTGGGTCTTTTGTTGGTGCGACGCGTAAGGATTAACCCGGGTCTTCCCTATTGCCCAACAAATTGGTTCCGTTGCCGGTTGAACTCAGTACCTGCTCAAGAAGGGTTTACCTTGTACCACAAGGGCTATGTTCTGGAGGCCCTCTGTGAAGGACATCAGTGCTTGGTTTGCTGAGATCTGTTTGCAATTCACGCAGCAAGAGAATACGAATCCGTGTCGAAGCGCCAGTGACTTTTTACAATGGTATGTTTTTTGTGATACTTATGAAATTTTCTTTGGTCGTTTCCATATAGAGTTGCACCAGTGGTTGTCTAGGTTATCAGAGAGGAGGACAAACTTTCAAGCTCGATGGATTCCTATGTGGACCCCCGCAAGGGTCAACCTTGTGCAACACGTGAACAACGAGGTATCCCACGCTGTCGATTTCTGGACGACGCGCACATTGGAGGCCTTCGTAACAGAATTTGACATTGATACAAGCACTTCTTTCAGCGAAGCTGAACGGCAGTTCTTTAGGGGGCCCCGCGGTAAGTTTTTAAATTCCTTAAGCTTGATGATTAAAATACTATTGGTTGAAAAGGGTATCTTATTATTTGAGTTAGACTGCTAGTCTAGTAGTACTAACATATGTTTGCAAGTGAGAATACTTTCGACGCGCAAAGTGGGTTGCCCCGAAGTGAGCAACGGTACAAAAGGAATTTTGAATCCTACTCT
>LPNX010972295.1:97336-155184 GCA_001517045.1 Pseudotsuga menziesii
GCACAGCACAAGGAATGGTTTATCGCTGCGTTATTACCGCATATCCGAACGCCGCTCATGCAACAGAAGGTTGCTGACCAGCAAGAGGCTCTGGAAATCACAATGAAGCTAGAGACCGCTCCCGTCGGAGACGATTCTGGGCTTGCTCAAATCCAAGCGCAGTTGGCAGCAATGGCCCTGGAACTTCGTGACATGAAGAAAGCTAAAACCAGCCGAGAGGAGGTCTGGTGTACGCAATGTCGGTCCGAGGGTCACGATAGGGACCAGTGCCCCCTGGTCAGAACCTACCTCAGCACGAGCACGCCTACCCAATTCAATGCTGGTGCGATATATTGCGAGATTTGCCGCACCCCTGGCCAGCATCGCCCTGAGCACTGCCCCCTTCTTCAGAGATATGTTCCAGTTCCCAAAAATCCCTACTGTCAGTTTTGTAAGTCCGTCGGGCATAATGAAGAAGAATGTCGTAGCTATGACCTTATGCGAGAGGACACCTCTGATACCTATCGAGTCCACAATGAAGCCCAGAATAATGATGGCTACGGTTACCTTGGCGGCGCCTCCGGCAGAGGTGCTTTTGGTGGTCGCGGCCGTGGTGGGATGACCGACAGAGGTAGAGGCCAGGTTGTCTGTTACAATTGTAATCAAGCGGGTCACTTGGCTCGCGACTGTCGGAACCCCACTACGACATGTCGGTACTGCCACGCAGTGGATCATGTGATTGAACAGTGCCCCCAGCTCCTTGTAAAGCTACAGGAAAACAACCGTGGTCCTACTCCAAGTATTCAGTTGATTTCCGTGGAGCAAAGACCTGCCCCAGCCCTCAATGTGGTCACCCAGAGTGGAGCTACGACACAAGACTCGCCAAAGCAACCTATTACGATGTGCGCACAGCAGGCCTCCAAAGCAGTCCCCGCCCTTGGCCCTGCGAAGGATAACACATCAGTCCAGGAGGCCCGGTGCGATACTGTTGATGGCGCTGTCGAAATATCTGCGCAGCAACACCACCAGGCTTCATAGCTACAGGGGGCCTCGACGGATAAAGTAAGTACACTATCCTCTTTCTTGCAGAGCTGTATGAAACTCTTGCGCAATCAAAATGCTCTAAATGAGCTGCAAAAAGTTCTTGCTGTCACAGACCCTCAGAGAGGAATTGATCAGGAGAAAACTGTTAGTCGTGTCCGAAGAACGGGAAGGGAAATGAGGTTGAATGTCCAGATAGGAGAATATGATATGACTGATGTCATCCTGGATCTTGGATCAGACGTCAATGTCCTCCCTAAGCAGACCTGGGGACAAATGGGAAAGCCTTCCCTGGTTTGGTCACCTATACAGCTGCGACTAGCTAACCAGCAATGGATTGTACCGTTAGGGAGACTTCTTAGTGTCCCAATCGACATCGATGGGGTCAGTACTCTAGCAGACTTTGAATTTATTGAGATTATTGATGACAGCAACCCTTATCCAGCTCTGTTGGGAATTGAGTGGGCCATGGCCAATGCTGCAATCATCAACCTTAAAAGGCGACAGATGACCTTCGAAGGAAATGGCCTACGCATTATTATACCCCTCGACCCATCCCAAGGAGAAAGATATACAGAACCAATCAGAGACGAAGGGGAGCAGGATACTCTAGACCACATCTATAACATTACAGCCACAGATGCAGATTATGTCGAACCTAATGATGATGGTGTAATGGATTGGTAATGTGATAGCTCCTGCGTGTCTGATTCAGATGATGGTCTGGAGAATTGGCAACAGTGCCTGTACGAGCTACATGGCCATAGGTGCGCGCAGATCACTCAGTCTCTTCGATGCATTAGCGCACAGCCTCGAGAAGTGCCTGCACAGGTGGGGATGACAGACGCTAGAAAAATTATTCTGCCGATACCAGAACAAGTACCTCAGTCACAAAACATCCAATAACTGGAAGTAGCAATAGACGCTACCGCAGCATGGGGGGCCGACCCTACAGAAATTCAGCTCCGTCGGGGAACCTACCAGAAAGTCGCGCGCCCCACATTTATAAGGCAAGCTCAAGCAGTGCGAAGTAAGCTCCAGGGGCAGAGCCAAGACGCTCGCACCTCAAATTTCATAGTCCTATTGCAGATATTACCGGGTCGGGTCGAAGGGAACCATTGGGCTGAAGTTGCTCATTACTTCGAGGCTGTGACCATGTTTCTGCCGCAGCCAAAAAATGTAGCGAGGCCCAAAATCCGACCATTGGGAGGCAGCCAGTTTGGCGGCGGTGGGAATTTAATTGCTTTAAATGACTGTACTAAGACCGGTACCAGTAATCGCGCCCCACATGGACAAGATTTCCACCAGATTTGGTGCTTTCAATGCACTGTCCTTCCTGAATTGATCAATGGCGTGTATAAGAAGATGCCTAAGTTAGGAAAAATCGCATCCTACATTTCTTCAGGCTTTTTGAATGAACCCATGACCACCGAAAGCGAGATTGACGCCTTGGTCAGAGAATTTGAGCAAGACGGTCTGATCACCTGCTCTACTCGGCCGCCTGCCATAGCTTCCTGTGAAGCCACTCCCCCAGCGCCACCACAGCCGATGCAGACACGGTCTGCTAGGAGAAAATCTAGAACTGAAATTCGCACCAAGCGCAACCAATACCGGCCGCAGCAAACAGGGCAAACACTACCGACTCATCCTATGGAGCCCTCTGGCTCCGCACAGGCCCCAGCTGGGGGACGGGAGAACATTCCGCCACCAAGGCCAGCATATCTACCACCAGTTCGCCCAGGCACCGCGTTACCCCGTCGGACAAAGCAATTTACATTAGCCACACCTTCGTTACCATCAGGCGTACAGCTGATTGGTAGTATGACAGGGAAGATTGATCAGCTTAAGTACAACGATCATGATACCAATGACTATGGCAAGTTCCCAAAGTTTGACCCAGCTGAATATCTGCACCATGTCAAGTACCCCGATCATAAGGTCACACTACTGGAAGTGCAAACATGGGCTGCGGGCCTGGACAAAGCTGGCCTACTCAAGCTATTTCACATTCCCCATTTTGGATGCGGCATACATGTGACTGTAGTGGCCAAGCAGTTACTAGCCCTGGTGCATGATGGCTACTTATGGATAGGGGACCAGCAAATTCCTATTGACGCCGCCCTCATCGATAGGATCATAGGTTTACCCATGGCAGGACCAGATCCAGGAACCGAGTTTCCGTCCAAACATGACGACACAAAGCTCGCACAAACCATGAAGGAGCGATTTGGCCTCACGAAGGGGAAACAGGGTTATCATACTTCCACGATTCGGGCGCAGCCCATTCGATTTGCAGCTGAACTCTTAGCCTGCAAACTCATAAGGAAATGCAGGCCAACCGAAGTACCTGCCCCGGTTATCAGGATTGCTATGAACTGCGCTGAGGGGTATACTTATAATTGGGCCGGCTATCTTGCCAAGGAGTTTTTGGAGGATTCCCACGATGTGCAAGAAAAAGGTAGACCTTTTCATTATTCTTGGCTTATAATCCTTATTGCATTAGTTGGGTGGAAGGAACCCACTGAAGCCCAGTTTGTCGAAATAAACCCCGGCACGCCAGGGGCAGCAAGGTATGCCTCCCTTTGGGTATCCTCGAATAAGGAAACTCAACAGATGATGAACACTGTGTTCTTCTTCTATGCTATGAGCCTTCACTATGAGATAGTGCGAACACCTTGACTTACCAACGAAGTGTTCTCTCAATACGAGGGTGTCGCGCACTTTAGTGCCGACATGCATCATGTTTTCATTCAAGCTCGTGTAGATCCTCAACGACAATGTTTCAAACTACCATATGTAGTCATGGAACCAGATATCCGGCGGATCGTTCAGTTATGGCCGGTCGAATGGCTGAAAGATTTAGGGAAAAAACCCTCTATTCCGGTTCCTCTAGCTACCAATATTGGCGCAGGTACGAGTCAGGCGCAGCAGCAAAGCCCATTGGAAGATAGTGAAGATCCAAGTGATTCGCAGATAAATGACAATGGCCAGGGTGGAGATAGTGAACAGGATGAGGAGTCGGTCAAGACCATAACAGATCCTACCCCACCAATAAAGCGCAAGTCACCCGAAGTAGCCGAGGTAACCAAGCCACAGTCCCGCAAAAAGGTAAAAGCATCAAAGGATAAAGATATCGAGGACGAAGCCGCTGTCACGATGGATGCACTAGAGCATGCTCTCAAACAGTCTACGACAGCGCTTACTAAAAAATGGTCCGAATTCGCGGAACTACATCTTGCTGGCCTCGCAGGTATCGCAAACAGGGTATCAGAGTTAAAAGAGCTAACCACAAAATCAGCACCCAGTACTGCGACAAGCAGCACTATGGCACCCCCGCAGCAGGATATTAGGCAATGGCCACTCAGGGATCCCCAAGGACAGGTATCAAGTGCAATTCTGATGCATCCTGACATCGATTCTCGACCCCATACAAATATAACCGCGGAGCTTGATTATACAAAGATGCCTATATCAGAGTTGCACCTCCGTCAGCTTGCGATTACAAAAGAAATCCATACCAGAACCCAAGTATCACAAACCCAACTGGAAGACTCCATCAAGCAAAACAAAATTTTTTCCGCATGCTTAGACGAGATTGCACAACAGAAGAAAGAGGCTGAACAGACAACAACAACGCTAATGCAAGCATTGGATGAGGCATGTCGGAGTCTTTCTGACTACGACATACCGGAAACAGAGGAACCCAAGCAAAAGATTGCTAACATGAGAGATTATGCCCAGCAATCCCACGGTGAGCTAGAAAGGATGAAGATAGCACATCAGCAACAGATTGCAGAACTTCAACTGCGCATTCCCCCTGAGACTCCACCAGAGGTCCGAGAACAGCGCCAGCAGGATATCAAGGCTTCAGCAACAAAAATATTAGAAAACGTGGCTAGTGGTGCAAAACTAATGGAAGATAGCATAGAAGCATGGGCAAACCTGCAGGACCATCCAGATGTAGGGAAAATTCAGGAAACTATCAAGTTGCGCCAGGATGAGTTAGATGCAGTCCGAATAGAAATCAAGACACTACCACCTATGCAGAAGATGGCTAAAGTAAAGCGCAGCAAGGAACTTCAACAGGAAATCGAGTCTTCCAGGACGAAGGTGACGATGCTAGAAAATGAGTTACAGCCCCTGGTTGATGAAGCATTAGAATTGACCAATACTGCGAAGAGCCAGCTCAAAATTTTGAAGACCTATGACACTTTCACGCAGGAAAAAGCTGACACAGACTCTTCTTCAGTATTACAGGAACTGGTGGAAAAGGAGAAAGCCGGTGATGAGATACTGCATAATCTCACCCGTCACTTCCATGCCCTTGCGCAGAAAATTCACCCACCAGAGTCTTCGCAGAGTGTCCTGGGACGGGCCACTAGTGAGTCTTAGGGGCCTGTTGGGGCGCATACTCCAGGTTGGGTAACTCTGCAGTTAATTAGAAAATTTGTAAGCGGAGCTATGGGCCAAAATAGTCTTAGGGGTGTCAGGGTAAGTCAAAACCCTCTTTTTGTAATAAACCCGTGGTTTAAATCCAGGGTTTAGGGTTTTTGGGTGCCCATGGTTCAAGACCATGGTTTTGTAAAATCGCGCAGTATAAATAAGCGCTTGTGTAAAAAGGATAGGTTAGGATTTTTGATGTAAAGAAAGATAAGGCGAAGTAAGGTTGGTTTTTGTAAGGAAAGGATAAGTCCCAGCTGTGTGCGTGGACGACCTCTGCAGCTGTGTGCACAGAGGGTTTTTGTAAGAAAGGAAAGAAAGACCTGCAGCTGTGTGCGCAGGAGCCTGCTGCTGTGTGCACGGCTGATAAAGGACTGAAGAGATCTGCAGCTGAGTGCGCAGATCAACTGTGGTTTTGAGGAAAGAGGAATAAAACGCAGTTTGTTGACGTAGTCCCTACACTGGGGGTGAACCACGTTATATTTGGTGTCGTGGTTTTATTGTGTTGATTCTGTTTCTGTTATTTTCATGCATTAAACTAAATACATCTGATAACATAAGATCGCTTCTAGTAATAAGCTTCGCTATGAATTCCCCGTAGTGGGTTATGCAAGTTTAGTTTGTTTATTGTGCTGCGAGGTTATATGTGAATGAATGATAACTTTATAAGTGTTGATTAATAATTGTGCTTAAAGGCTACAGTACAGTAATACCCTTCTCTGCATGCAGAAACCTGATTCTGCGGCACCCCATTGCTGTTTCGGGTGAGACTGCAACCTGCACACAGGTTGTTGCCAAAAGGGCCAACACGGTGGGTCTTTTGTTGGTGCGACGCGTAAGGATTAACCCGGGTCTGCCCTATTGCCCAACATAACCCTTTGGTCCAGCTGACTCCTGAAGCTAACACATCCTTTCACTTTCCAATCAAGGGTCAACCTCCTCCTGATGAAATCATCTAACTAGATTTGAAATCATCCTCTAGATGAAACTACAGGGGCAGAATATGGCCCAAATGCTCCTTTCTGGAGAACATCCCTAGGACAAACTATTGATGGATAGAAAATTGCTACCACTGAATCAGAGCCTGATTACTTGCTCCTTTCATAACGAGATTTCAAAATACTCCATCAAACAAAGAATTTTCCTGAGAATCTTTTGATCGTATGCACAGGCAGCATGCATAGGCCGAAGAACTTAAAAGAGAGGTACTTCTCCTCATCCCAACCATTCAATAACTACCCCACCTAGATATTGTGCCTTTTCATCACCACATGTAGCTCAACTTCTGAAATTACCAATTCAAAATTTGGTTACACAAAACCCAGTTTCCACCCCATTTCCTGGTCATAATCTGATTCAGACACCCTCTCCCAGTCAGAACTCCCCATATATTCCAAACTCTCTAAAAGCTTCTACACCTAGGGGAAAAATGTTGATGTAATTGTAACTTCGGAATGTATTGATCCATATATCTTATGTATTGTACCCCAATGTTTACTCCAGGATGTGTCTATAATGTAATTGAGTCATGTCATGCCCCGATGTTCTGATCAGGAGGTTCTATAAACAAGTCATATCAATTCATTGTGGGTAACCCTCCTATTGGTCAAGGGTTAAAGTCCCCACAGTTGTGGGTCCCTAGGGTTATTATACTATCCTAGATAATTTGACCATAGGTGATTCATTGTAATTCAGGTCAATAAACCCCACCGTTGTGTTAAATATAACCCTCATTGTTGGTCGGAGGAGGCGAAGTCCCCACAAGTTGTGGGACACTAGGGTTATTAGACACTCCTAAATATGTCGGCTCTAGTAAGTAATTGTTAAGTGAGGGAGACAGGTTGGAGTGGGTTTCAAGTGAACAAAAGAATATAAATAGAGAGTGAGCCTCTCTATTTATCACACACACACTCACTCATTGGGGTCCATGAGTGAGAGACAGAAGTTGCTGGGACAAGAGAGAGATTGCTGCTGTCGGGAGATCATATTTATTTTTTTGGGTTTTAATTTTAGTGCCGATTCTATCTATAAGGAATTTGAAGGGTTTTCTCCATTTATGGTTTCCCCGAGGATAAACACTGTGTTCATTGTCTCTTGTGTTTGATTGTTGTGCTTGTTATTCTCTTTGTTAAAGATCCTAATGTAATGTTAGCTTGAATGATAAAAATATAACATGGTATCAGAGATAACCTGAGAAGAAGACATTGTGCAGCTGTAGAATATAGGGATTCTTAATTTTTTGGTCTCTCTTCACAATCCATCAGCAAACGTATGCTAGGCTGACTCTCCATTGAAGGGCGCATCTTTCTGTCGAAGTGGAATTCGATTCCGAGCATTTTCAGTTTTGGTGTGGAAAATTAGGGCTTCTTACAGAAAATGAAATTTTGAGTGAGCCCAGCATAGGATTTATCTCCTTATCAAAATCAAATTTTAGAGAGATGGATCAAGTTTTTTGGTTGGGTGAAACTCCGAGAAATTCAAACCCTAGTTTGACCCTAAATTGGGAAAACCCTAAAATACTAAAACTGGTAAGTTTTGGTACATTCGCTATATTTTGGGATTGGAGAATTTTCAGGAGCTAAAAATTGTAGAGGCCGTAGATACAATCCTTATTTACACTGTGTCCTTATTCAGCTTCAGATTCGCTATATTCTGGGAGATATGATCCCTCCACGTTAGGGTTCCATCCTCTTCCAGAATTCATCCCTAAACAGGACACCTGGGGAGAATTGATATATATTTTGGATGCAAATGTTCAAATTAAATTTATAAATATGTTCTATAAATGGCATGGACTTTATTTTCTGTGGTCTAAGTTTCCAACTCAAAAAATAAACCAGTGATATGTGGAAGTCCATACAACTTCATTGTTATGAACAGTCCTGTAACAGGTCACCTTGGCAAAATGATCATAAGTCCCAATTGGTGAAACCAATTCTGATGAAACCTATGGTGTTGGAACAATAACATGTGAGGATACCTCAGTGAAAAGTTTCATACATAGAGGAGAAATAATTTCATAGATACCATAGAAACAGTAACAGGAATTTCTGTAGAAGAAATTGGAAAACTAGGGCTTCTTGGTCTGGGAGCTTCCCTCCATTTTTTCCAGAAAATGAGTACATTGGAAACACCTTGAAGACATCTATATTTCTATCCAATCAGATCTAAAATATTCCAAGTTTTGAAAATTAGGGTTTCTCTGACAAACCCTAGATCAGCCACCTCCGGAACCAGGACTGACACCTCAAATCGGTAAGATCTAATATTTTGGTATTTGCATTTGAGGTTCTCATTTCAAAGTGATCTATCACATCAGCTGGATGATAAGTTTGGTGAAGTTGACAACTTCCAAGCATGGAAGTATTTGATCTCTCTGAATAAAATGAATTGGACACCCACATGATTGGAGAGGTTCCAGTTCCAGAGGGAGATGAGGCTAAAATCCTTACACAAGAAGAACTTGGTCAAGGCCAAGAAGATCATTGTTGATTCAATCACGGATCACATTGTACCACAAGTGTCTTCCCTACAGACACCTAAGATGTTTGATTCCTTGACCAAGCTATTTTTAGGGAAGAGCATAAATCAGAATATGACCTTAAGAAACATGTTGAAGAATGTAAAGATCCATAATGCAGAGACCATACAGTCATACTTTACAGGGGTCTCTCAAATCAGAGAACAAATCTGAAGTGGTAAAAGAAGAAGTGAAGAATGCAGAAGTAGTGATAGTCAACTTGAATTGCCTCCCAGGATCATGGGATTCATTCATTCAAGGAATGTGTTCCAAAAGGAAGTGATTACTTTCAGCAGACTCTGGAAGAAGAAGAATCTCAACTCATAATAAGAGAAGAGAAGATGGAAGCAACTGAAGATCAAGCTCTCACCATCCAAGGAAGATACCTCAAGCAATGAGGAACACAAAGGACTCTACTCTTGAAGAAACTCTTATCCATCTTATCATTTGGATAAGAAACGATGCTATTATGAATGAAGTAGATGATGAAGCTGAAGGCTCAAGAAGGAGTCTACCCATGAAACAAATAAAGATAAGTATTCAATTGACATTTCATGATATTGTTGTGTTATGCATTTGTTTATATTTAGTTAATGTAGTATGCATGATAGAATGTTTGCATTAATGGCAATATACTACTAATATGCATATGATGGGTAAGTATCTCATGGTGCTATACAACTCTCCATTGCTGCTTATCTAGAATGAAACCTCTTTGCTAACATATTGGATTAGTGCACAATCTCAATGTTGTCCTGGTAGAGATGGAAGGAATCTAGAAAAATTTCCATGAGATATGGATGAATGTTGTATTGGCTAAAGTAGTTGCATGATCATATATTTATGCATAAGAAATTGCCAGTATGAATATTCCTTATGAAATGTCTCTAACCATAAAAATGCATTTGACTTGTAGGAAAGATCGCATACATCATCGCCTACAAGAAAAGAAGAATGATACTTGTTTTGAAGAACAAGTGACGACAGTTCAAGATGAAGAATAATATGACGAATGTAGCGACATCATTGATGCAGAACCTTCTAAGAAGAAAGGGAAGACTAGTTCAAGAAGAATGATTTCTAGAATGCAGTATCGATACGTGAAGGGAAGTTTGTAGTTCCATCATGCAGTAGATGGAAACATCATGGGATACAAGGCAAGATTCATAGCATGAAAAGAAGGCATAAACTACGAAGAGACATTTGCAGCCACTGGAAGTAGAGTCACATGACAAGAAGAATAATGTGTGCAAATGAAATAAGGCCTTGTATGAGCTCAGAAAACACCCATGGGATAACACATACATGAGGAGCTTGATGAAGATCTGAACCCATGCTACAAGGTTGATAGAGGATGACAATCTCATAGATGGGTGCAAGAAGAAATTTTGAAAAAATTCAAGATATAGGATCTTGGTATCAAGTGACCCTAGATGGATACATTGAATATTAGTAGCAAATGAAGTTACTTGTCACTCCGGTACAGAATGTTTCAGTGCATAGAGTACGGAAGACGGAGGGAGTATGATGCTTCACTTTAGAGGGAGTGATTGCAAAAGATCCTAAGGTTTGACATGGTACAACAAGATGGATAGATTACTGACGACTCTAGGATTTACTGAGAGTAAAGAGAATCCCAACCTTTGCTTCAAGGTTGAAGGCGAAAGACCAGTGATGCTCCTGTTATGTGTCGATGCACTATTTTCTAGGCATGGAGGTGTGGACAATGAAAGTATGCAGTAGAGATCCTGAAGAGGTTCGTGATGATGGACTGCATGACCACACCTATGGCATTGAACTTGAAGCTATTGAGTGTTGCTTCATTAGAGTCGATTGATGCCATGATGTATCATCAAATGATTTGTTCCTTGGTGTACCCGATGAATATGAGACCGGATATTTGCTTTTCTATGAACACATTGAGACATGTTCACCTGATGGTTGCAAAGCATGCAGTAAGGTACCTGAAGGGTACAGTTGATTATGGGCTCAAGTATGAGGCTAATCAGAAGATTAACCTAGAGGGTTATAAGGATTCCTATTGGGTAGGAAGTGCCTTTGATAGGAAGAGCAATTTGAGGTGCTACTTCAATATGAGATCAGGTGTGATCTCTTGGTTTGACAGGATGGATTCCTATATGGCACTGAGTACAGCCGAGGCAAAAGATGTTGCCACTTCCTATTTGGGAGGTAGTATGTTTCTTTTGAAAACTACTATTTGATTTGATTGATCTGACTTGCATTTTTGGTATGATGTAGAGAGGAGCTGTGAAGCTCCAGTTTTTGATACAGATCAAGATCTCTCGAAAGAGAGAGTTCTAGCATAGCTGGTGAGATAGGTTGTCTGAGCATAAATCCCAGCGAAGCTCATAGTTTTCTCAGACGTAAACAGTCCTGTAGGTTGTCCTTGGATGTAATAGGTCCTGGCGAAGCTCGTGGGTTATCCTTAGATGTAATCAGCTCTTATGTGATTCTATACTAGAAATGGCCAGAGTGAAGTTTGAGTTCTTCAGGGAGAAGCTTGGTGTTCTCCAGATCGAGGTTCCCTCCAAAGGGAAGTGATGATTTCATGAGCCCTTCTGACATGGTGATAGGATTGGTTCCTTCCATGGTCATATGTAAGTGTTGTGCCCTTCCGACATGGTGATAGGATTGGTTCCTTCCATGGTCAGATGTAAGAGCTATGACATGGTGAGAGGATTGGTTCCTTCCATTCTCAGATGTATGTAATGATCCCACATCCAACATGAAAAAGGGCTGGCTCTATGAAGACACATCTAGTATGAAAAAGGACTAGCTCTGTGTAGAACCCACATCCAGTATGAAAAAGGGATGGATCTATGAAGACACACCTAGTATGAAAAAGGACTAGATCTGTGTAGATCCCACATCCAACATGAAAAAGGGCTAGCTCTATGAATACTCATATAGTATGAAAAAGGACTAGCTCTGTGAAGACTCATCTAGTATGAAAAAGTACTAACTCTGTGTAGATCCCACATCTAGTATGAAAAAGGACTAGCTCTGTGAAGACTCATATAGTATGAAAAAGGACTAGCTCTGTGTAGATCCCACATCTAGTATGAAAAAGGACTAGCTCTGTGAAGACTCATCTAGTATGAAAAAGTAATAGCTCTTGGTGGATGCCACATCTAGTATGAAAAAGGAATAGATCTGTATAATGATACATCCAGTATGAAAAAGGACTGGCTCTGTAGATGTACATCCAACATGAAAAAGGGTTGGCTCTGTAGAACTTCCTGTGATGAGAATAATTAAGAGATAGCACCTGTGATGATTCAATGATGATGATCCAGCAGTGATGATCCAGATCGAGTGATGATCCAAATCCAGTGATGATGATCCAGATCCAGTGATGATCCAGATCTAGTGATGATGATCCATATCCAGTGATGATGATATAGATCGAGTGATCATCCAGATCCAATGATGCTGATCCAAATCGAGTGATGATCTGGATCCAGTAATGATGATCCAGATTGAGTGATGATCCAGATCTAGATGAAAATGACTTAAAGATGAAGATGACTTGAATATGAAGATGACTTGAAGATAAAGATGACCTGAAGATGAAGAGAATGAGAACTCAATGATGATCCAGATGATACAGAGAAGAAGACTTGTGCTGATAAATTGTGTCAAGAGAATACCTTCCTAGTTAAGAGGGAGTGTTGATGTAATTGTAACTTTGGAATGTATTCATCTGTATATCTTATGTATTGTACCCCGATGTTTACTCCGGGATGTGTCTGTAATGTATTTGAGTCATTTCATGCCCCGATGTTTCAATCGAGAGGTTCTATAATGTCAACAAGTCATGTCAAGTCATTGTGTGTAACCCTCCTATTGGTCAAGGGTTAAAGTCCCCATAGTTGTGGGGCCCTAGGGTTATTAGACTATCCTAGAGAAGTCGACCCTAGGTGAGTCATTGTAAGTCAAGGAAATAGTCCCCACCATTGTGTTAAGGATAACCCTCCTTGTTGGTCGGAGGAGGCAAAGTCCCCACAAGTTGTGGGGCACTAGGGTTATTAGACACTCCTAGAGATGTCGACTCTAGTAAGTAATTGTTAAGTGAGGCCGACATGTTGGAGTGGTTTTCAAGTGAACGAAAGTATATAAATAGAGAGTGAGCCTCTCTATTTATCACACACACACTCACTCATTGGGGTGCATGAGTGAGAGAGAAAAGTTACTAGGACAAGAGAGAGACTGCTGCTGTGGGGAGATCATCTTTATGTTTTTGGGTTTTACTTTTGGTGTTGATTCTATCTATGAGGAAGTTGCAGGGTTTTCTCCATTTATGGTTTCCGCAAGGATAAACACTATGTTCATTGTCTCTTGTGTTTGATTGCTGTGCTTTTTATTCTCTTAGTTAAAGATCCTAATGTAATGCTAGCTTGAATGATAAAAATCTAATAGAAACCCCCAGTTCAAACTTCATTTCCTACTGGAGGAACTATTTCTAGCATGGGGAAAAACTTACCTAATGGACCACCAACAACAAACTACCCTCCTCCCAATTCCACTACAGTTGTTCTTCCTTCTGGTCAGGAAGGGACCTCATGGGTCCCACCTACCGTTACTCCACTTTCTTGGGGATACACATACCTTGAGAATCAACCCCCCCACCTAAATCAACCTATCAACCTCTTCCCCCAGGGGGAACCTATCCCAGATTTCCCTACCCTGGAAATGCCTTTGTACCACGGGGACAAATGAATTGGTCCAATGTTCCATCTTATGAAGTTGTTTATGTCCCTACTTTTGGAGGGTATGGCCCTCCACCTAGAGGACCCCCACCTGGAAGACCCCTTGGAGGACCTGGAGGACTTAGAGGACCTAGTGGATATGGAGGATCTAGTGGATCTGGTTGACCACCACCTGGTGGATCTAGTGGATCACCACCTGGTGGGTCTAGTGGATCTAGTAGACCACCACCTGGTGGATCCGGTGGATCTAGTGGACCGCCACCTAGTGGATCCAGTGGATCACCACCTGGTGGGCCTGGAGGACCCGACAGATCCAGAGGATTTGGAGGACCACCTCCTTCAGGTAACCCTTCATCTGGGGGACCTTCAAATAACCAGCAACTTAATCAACAAGCCTCGGGGTCATCATCCATACCTATTTATCAATCTGCCTACGGTTCTACTTGATCTGGCGGATTATTCCTCTTTGAAGATCAAATATGGTACATGGTTCAAAGAATCCGTGCGTGAAACCAGACGGACGGCGAAAACATAAAAGAAATCAAAGGTCGAAAGACATTCCCTTCCGCAACGTTGGAGCTCACAAATCTTCTTCCTTCCGCAACGGCAGAAACTTAAAGACGTTTGGAACGGATCAGAAGTCGGAGCAATTCAGGAGCCGCAACAATGGATAGATAAAGGAGAACGCTTCCGTCAGCTGCAACGGCAGAAGCTTGACGGACGTTCGGACGGATCGGAGGTCAGAACGATTCAGCAACAGCAATGGCGGAGGCCCAAGACTTATGGGTTGAAAATTCAAATCGGGAGACTTTATCAACTGACAGTCTGCAATGGTAGAAACCAAAATACCTAAAGCCTCTGACTTGAAAACCAATCGATAGCCGATTGAGACCGTCGGAGCCCGTTTCTTATCCTCTTCTGCAACGGCGAAGCACGGTTGACTAAAACTTTTGGAAGTTCAGTTTACATATGGTTTCGGAGGTCAGATCCTTGGCATGACGGGATATTCACAGCTTATTAGTAACAGTTGGCAAGCTTTTCTTCGCAGTTATGCCACAGCTGGAATAACGTCAATAAGGAGATGAACAGTCTTGAGGCCGCATGTCAGGGGAGGTCAACAGTCGCATTTCTTGAACGTTTTTGCTCATTGCAACGACAAAGATGAGTATAAAGGAGAGTTCGTGAAGAAGCACGGGGGGCGTTTTTTTTCAGTTATAGAAGTTGGGCGAGTTTGCTGTAAATCTATCCACATGCTGTTCCTTTTGAAGTCGACCATTCTCAGTTATACTTGGCTTCCTTTGACTGTTGAAGTCTAGTTTTGTAACTTTCAGAGAGGAGGTCTTGAAGACTTTACTGTTAGTGACCAATTGCTGTGATTTTAAAAGAGTCGACTGTCTTCTCTGTTTTATTTGGATTTTCTTTGCTTTTGAAAGCCAATTTGTATTATTCCAGAGAAGAGGTCTTGGAGACTTTTGTCCATACTACTGAAACTGATTTGCAGAGTCTAGAACCATTTGTACCATTTTAAAATCCTTTAATTATATCGGTTCCATTTGGAGAGGGACCCAGAGACGTAGCCCCATGGAGGGGGTGAACTCCGTTATCAACCTCTGTGTGTGACTCTGGTTCTATGTTTTCTTCTTGTATATGTCTATTATTGTTGTGGTTTTCATTCCTGTTCTGAGCATTTGATTTCCATTAATACTGTCCATTAATTAACCCATTGCACACATTCTTTTACAACAAACTTTTAATGCACTAAAGTTGAGGTCCTACAGATCATATTTTGGTATCAGAGCTGGTTGACTGTTGTGCAAGTTTGTGAATGCTCACTAGGTCCAAGTTAAAGCTTGGTGAAGGAGAATTAGTAGAAGGAGATCCTGAGATTGGCTCCAGGAGGACATTCTCAAGAACCATGTCTTCTCCACGAAGGGAAGAAGAAGGACACACCGAACGGGAAAAACCTGTTATGTCTGAAACTGCGTTTCTGGAGGCTTTTATGAGCATGAAATCCATGATGGAACTTCTACTCAAAGAGCGAGCAGAAAGGAAGAAGAAAGAAGAAGGATCTTCATCCAGAGATGCAGAAGTGAAGCCAGAAGAAAAGGGTAAAGGAGTAGGAGGTGATGGTGATCCTCCTGATACTAAACAAACTTTTTCTTCTTCTCATGCTTCTCATAATGCAAGTCCTAATATTCCTTATTTCAAATTGGATGTAAAATTTGAATTACCTATCTATAATGGAGATGTAGATGCTGAAAAATTAGACAATTCGATCAAGCAGCTTGAAGTATATTGCAGGGTGCAGGGCATTAATGATGACCCTTCCAGAATCCAATTGGCCACTTTGAGAATGACTGGAATGGCTCTTACTTGGTGGGAGAGCAAGATTCAGAAAGATCTTCGAAAGAATGGTAAAATTATTTCAGTTTGGAATGAATTCATTGAAGTATTGAGGAAGCAATTTTATCCTTTAGGTCACATGCAACAATTAACCATGAATTGGTAAATGTTTAGACAAGCTAAAGGACAAAGCATTCAGGATTATACTCATGAATTCAGAAAGCAGACTATTGCATTGAATGTTTCATTAGATACACAGGAAACTCTTCTTAAGTACATTGGTGGCATGCATTCTTATTTGAAGCATACTTTGTTGATGTTTAATCCCAGTAATTTAAACGATGTATGTGTTCAAGCTACCCATTTAGAAGCTAGGGTTAAGCATGATAAGGATACTTTTGTGAAGAAGTCATTTAAATCTGACAACAAATCGAAAGGGAAAGATAAGGGGAAAAAGAAGATGGCTATTGTTAAGAAAGAAGGTGAAAAGCCTACATGTTCACATTATCAGAAGGGACATGATGTCTCTAAGTGTTGGAAACTTCATCCGGAGTTAAGGCCAAAGAAGTATGGAGGAAATAAAGACAAAGGAAAATCAAAAGCTACTGCAGCCGTTATTCAAGACTTGGGATCCGACTCAGGCGATGAAACAAAGGTTACAACTGTCGGAATCCAATGTAAGGATAAAAGTATCTCACTTCCCATTGATGCACCATCAAGTTCTAGTGCAAGTACAAGTCTGCCATCTACTTCTAAGCAAAATGATAAAGATAGAAGTGCACTGTTTCATGTTCGTGTCATTGCAAATCACACAAAGATTGATACATTGTTTGATAGTGGTTCACAAGTAAATCTGATATCAGAAGAAGTGGTTAAGAAATTGCATTTAGTCACTGTGCCTCATGAAAAACCCTATCCTCTAGGTTGGGTTACTAATGATACACGATTGCAAGTTACAAGGAAATGTGTATTAAAATTTGCAATTACTGAAAATTTTAGGGGTGAGGTAGAATTAGATGTAGTACCACTCGACATTTGTAGAATTGTACTTGGGAGTCCATATTTGTATGACCGGAAATCAGTCTTTTATAGAGAGTAGAATAAGTATCATGTTTTTAAAGAAGGTATGGAATATATTGTATGAGCACATAAGATGAAAACCAATCTAGCAATAGTCTCTACAGGACAAATGAAGAGGTTGGGAAATGCTAGTAAGAATTTTGTGTTGATGATGGTTAAGATGAAAAATGATGAAGTCTCTAAATCCTTTGAACAATGTGACCCTAAGCATAAATCTAAACTGATTGACATCATTTCTGAGTATGATGATTTGTTTCAAGATCCGAAGGGGTTACCACCGAAGAGAGAGATTCAGCATGAGATACATTTGCAACAGGATGTGCCACTCCTGAACATAGCCATGTACCAAATGTCTGTAATGCAGAATGAGGAAATCAAGAAGCAAGTTCAGGAGCTGATTGAGAAGGGGGTCATCCGGCCCAACACTTCTCCTTGTGGCTCTCCTATAGTCTTGGTTCCAAATAAGGATGGGTCTTGGAGAATGTGCATTGACTATAGGGCCCTTAACAAAATCACCATTAAAAATAGGTATCCTCTTCCTCGTATTGATGATTTGCTTGATCAGTTGAAACATGCAACTTACTTTACAAAATTGGATCTGCATAGTGGGTATCATCAAATCCGTGTTGCTGAGCATGATGATTGGAAAACAACTTTTAAAACAAAACAGGGTTTGTATGAATGGCTTGTGATGCCTTTTGGGATGTGTAATGCACCTGCTACTTTTATGCGGGTCATGAATGATGTCTTTCGTTCATTCATTGATGATTTTGTAATTGTATATCTAGATGATATCCTTGTGTTTAGCAACACCTGGGAAGAGCATGTTGTACATGTGAAAAAAATTTAGATGTACTGAGAAAGGAAAAGCTTTATGTAAAAATGTCTAAATGTGAATTTTCTAAAACTTATTTAGTATATCTAGGCCATATCATTGGTGGAGGCCACCTGCGAGTGGACCTAGCCAAGGTTGCTGTCATTGTAAACTAGCCATGGCCTAACACCGTTACTGAAATCATAAGTTTTCCGGGTGCAGTTCAGTATTGGAGGAAATTCATTTCTGGGTTTTCTTCCATTGCTGCTCCATTACATGTGTTGACAAGCATTAAAGAAATTTTCCAGTGGGGAGGCAAGCACCAGAGAGACTTCGACACTTTGAAGGAAAAGATTAGCACAGCACCAGTTCTGACATTGCCATATTTGCAGCAGCCATTTGAGATCGAAACCGATGCCATCGGGTTTTCCATGGGAGCAGTTTTGATGCAAGGAAGGAAGCCAGTCTGTTACCATTCAGAAACATTCTCTACTGCAGTAAGTAACTATCCGACCTATGACAAAGAATTGTATGCTTTAGTACAGAGTGTGAAGAAGTGGAAACATTATATCATGGGAAAAGAGACAGTCATACATACTGACCATCAGCCACTTCAATATTTACAATCTCAAACTAAAATACAACAAAGTAGGCATTTAAGATGGATGGGGTTCTTACAATAGTTTCATCTCGTAATCAAGTACAAAAAGGGAATTCATAATAAAGTAGTAGACATGTTATCAAGGCCACCTACAAATGTTTCAATCATTCTTCAGAACAGCTCATTAACACATGAAAGTTATATTGAACAGTATGCAGAAGATAAAGATTTTAAGAAAGTATATGCATCACTAATACATGGTAAACAGGAAGAGAACTATTTTTTGCATGAACAACTCTTGTATCATCTCAGTAAACTATGTATTCCAGAGAAACAAAGAGTGCATGTGATCCAAGAGGCACATAGTTCATTGATTGCAGGACATTTTGGTGTAAGCAAAACATTGTCTGTCTTGCAGAATCATTGTTATTGGCCTCAAATGCAAGAAACTGTAGCTAAATATATAAGGGGTTGTGTTATGTGTGCAACAAGTAAGCCTAGCAATAGTAAATTGGGTTTGTACACTCCTCTTCCAGTTTCTTCTCATCCTTGGGAAAGTATTTCTATGGACTTTGTAGGAGGACTACCTATGTCTAGAAAAGGGCATGATTACCTATATGTTGTTGTGGATAGGTTCAGCAAAATGTGTATCTTAATGCCATGTAACAAGCGGATCACTGCTGAACAAACAGCTCATTTATTCTTTCAGAATGTTTGGGTACATTTTGGTCTACCCATGTCTATTGTATCTGATCGGGATTCCCGATTCTTGGGAAAATTCTGGTCAACTTTATGGGAGCTTATGGACACTAAACTGAAGAAAAGTACAGCTTTTCATCCACAGACCGATGGGAAAACAGAGGTAGTGAACAGAACAGTGGTTCAGCTACTCAGGGGATATTGTAGTAAGCATCCTAAACTTTGGGATGAGCAGTTGCAGTATATACAGCATGCTTACAATCATGCAGTTCATTCTTCCATGAAAAGATCTCCTTTTGAAACTTGTTTTGGTTATCTTCCAAAAACACTGATGGACTTCTCTTTTGGAAAAGATGCAGTAGATGGACATCATGATGCAGATAAAGATTTAAAGTTCAATCAAAGAATCCAAGTAGTGCAGCAAGCAGTTCAAGAACAGTTGGAGAAGAGCCAGGAAAAGCACAAGGCCAGGCATGATAAGCATCGAATTGATCATCAATTTCAGGTAGGTGACAGAGTTTGGTTACACATCACCAAAGAAAGGATGAAAGGTGAAGGTAAAAAGCTTAAGCCTATCAGGTATGGTCCTTTTGAGATCTTGGAAAAGATCAGTACTAATGCTTTTCGCTTGAATTTACCTCCATACATGCAAATTTATTCAGTTATCAATGTTGAGAATCTTAAACTGTATGATCCTCCTATGATCATGGATGAGGAAATTAACGTACAGATTCCTTCAATAGATGATTTGGCACCTGAATATATGAGAGAGTTGCAGGATGATGCTATTCTTCACAGAAATGTAAGGACTTCACGAAGGGGGCATGCTGAGTACCTTCGAGTGGGGCTGAAAGGAATGCATCCTAGCAAAGTGATATGGATGGAGATTGGGAAAGTGAGGGAGCTGTACCCTCACTTACTTGCAGAATAATTCAGGATTTTGGTGGTCCAAAAGCTCTCTAATGGGGAGGATTGATCCGGTGGATTATTCCTCTTTGAAGATCCAATATGGAACATGGTTCAAAGAAGCCGTGCGTGAAACCAGATGGACGACGAAAACATAAAATAAATCGGAGGTCGGAAGACATTCCCTTCCGCAACGTCGGAGCTCACAAAGTTTCTTCCTTCAGCAACAACGAAAACTTAAAGACGTTCAGAATGGATCGAAAGTCGGAGTGATTCGGGAGCCTCAACGACGGATAGATAAAGGAGAATGCTTCCAGTAGCCGCAACGGCGAAAGCTTGACGGACGTTCAGACGGATAGGAGGTCGGAACGATTCGGCAGCTGCAACGGCGGAGGCCCAAGAATTACGGGTTGAAAATTCAAATCGGGAGACTTTATCAACTGACAGTCCACAATAGTGGAAACCAAAATACCTAAAGCCTCTGACTCGAAAACCATCCGACAGTCGATTGAGACCGTCGGAGCCCGTTGCTTATCCTCTTTCGCAACGGCGAAGCATGGTTGACTAAAAATTCCGGAAGTTCAGTTTACGTATGGTTCCGGAGGTCAGATCCTTGGCATGGCGGGATATTCACAGCTTATTCGTAATAGTTGGAAATATTTTCATGGCATTTATGCCACAGCTAGAATAACGTCGATAAGGAGATGAAAATTCTTGAGGCCGCATATCAGGGGAGGTGAACAGTCGCATTTCTTGAACGTTTTTGCTCATTGCAATGGAAAAGATGAGTATAAAGGAGAGTTCATGAAGAAGCACGGGGGCCATTTTTTTTTCAGTTATAGAAGCTGGGTGAGTTTTTTGTAAAGCTATCCACATGCTGTTCCTTTTGAAGTCGACCATTCTCAGTTATACTTGGCTTCCTTTGACTGTTGAAGTCCAGTTTTGTAACTTTCAGAGAGGAGGTCTTGAAGACTTTATTGTTAGTGACCAATTGCTGTGATTGTAAAAGAGTCGACTATCTTCTCTATTTTATTTGGATTTTATTTTCTTTTGAAAGACAATTTGTATTATTCCAGAGAAGAGGTCTTGGAGACTTTTGTCCATACTACTGAAACTGATTTGCAGAGTCCAGAACCATTTGTACCATTTTAAAAGCCTTTAATTGGATCGGTTCCATTTGGATATGGACCTGGAGACGTAGCCCCATGGAGGGGGTGAACTCCATTATCAACCTCTGTGTGTGACTCTGGTTCTGTGTTTTCTTCTTGTATCTGTCTATCAGTGTTGTGGTTTTCATTCCTATTCTGAGCATTTGATTTCCGTTAATACTGTCCATTAATTAACCCGTTGCACACATTCTTTTACAACAAACTTTTAATGCACTAAAGTTGATTTCCTATGGATCACTACTCATCAACAAATTCCATATCAGTACTACCAGTATCCGCAACCCAATCAACAATTGCCATTTTTGGAAACATTATATTTTCCATATTTGGCTAGATTGATCAATGAACCAATTCATCATGACCCCTCTTGGCATACTATTCTGGTCAAATTACCTTCGGATATACCTAAATTTAATGGTAAACCTGGTGAAGATCATAAGAACCATGTGATGACTTTTCATATATGGTGTTCATCCAATTCTTTGATGGATGGTTCGATCCATCTTCGACTATTCCAAAGAACTCTCACAGGCATTTCTGCTAAATGGTATATAGAGCTACCACAACACTCTTTTTGGGATTTTAGTGCTCTAGCTATGGATTTCTTAATACACTTTCAGTTACCCATCCGATACAAAACATGTATCGACCTGTTAAGATCGCTTTGACAGACAACATCAAACCATGTCTTTGATCATATCCATGAATGGAGAAGAAGACATAGGTTAATCAAGGCTCCCATTCCTGATCAGTTACTGGCTGATTGGTTTACAAATTCTTTACATCTGCCCATTGCTATTGATATCACCATGGGAGGCATTGTTATCAAGGACCAGGATATTAACCATGCTCGGTACCTTGATTTGGTTTATTCCCAATTAGGCACTTTGTATGATTTGATTCCTCATGCCCCTCGGCCCACAACTGATCCATCAAGACCTACAACTGAACCACCTGTTGATGGAATAATTGGTTCAGTTCAGATGCAAACAGTGGCAAAACCTTCTAAGAAGAAAAACCAAACCGCCTCACCAACAAGTCCACCTTCCAAAATTGCACCTTCTCCTATTGTTTCTACTGAAGTAAATGAGGTCCAATCCACTGAATCTTTCGGTGGAAAGAAGAAAGGGAAAAATAAATCAAAAAAACCTGATAACCAACAGGAGGGTAATAAACCATAAAATTCATATGTTGATCCAAAAAATAAAAGAAAGGTAAAACATCTTTGTTTATTCTGTGAGGGGGATCATTTCACTAAGGAATGTCCTCTTCGCGAGGAAGTTGGTAAATTTTTTAAAACTTCACCCACCCCTACAGTTATTAAAGATCCTTTCCCCACCCAACAACAATTAACTGATCATCAATCCTTGCATGGGTCATCTTAATCTACTGATGAGGTTAGAAAGATGTCTAGCGAAACGGTTAATTTAAACACAAGATCACATAGCTATGACCCTCCTCTAGACAATAAATATGATGAAGTTCTACCTGAACAACGTTCTGCTTCCACATCTCCTCCTAGTAACAGTCTTCACATTGAGAAACCCATTCTAGAAGCAATTTTCCACCCATGGAAGGGTACTCTTCGTAAGTCCATTATTAACCCTAACACACGTGCTACCCAATATTATAACATAATAGAATATTTGGCTCAAGCACCCTACACTATGTCGGCATCAGAAGCACTCCAAACTTGTCCCACCCAACGAAAAAAATTTCTTACTGCACTTGGAGCTATGGATCCTGAAAACAGTAACGTCATCACTTTCAAACTGGATGATTTTAAATCCCGGCTCTCACACCAATTGGCTTTTCAAATATCCACTAAAATTGTTGGAAAAACCATTCGTCGTACTATTTTAGAAGAGGAAGCCTCTATATCAGTCATATCTTTATCTTGTTGGAGAGCCATCAGATCTCCTGAAATCAATCGTTCACCTACCACCCTTAAGGATTTCGGTGGCTGCAGTTTTCAACCTTATGGATTACTACCTACCATCCTTGTTGAACTAGGGGCCAATTCAATCTCCATTCACATTGAAGTCGTTGACGCTCCTTTTGACTATAACCTGCTCCTGGCTTGTAACTGGTTTTATGGTATGCAAATTGTAGCATTGACCATTTTTTGGATCATCCAGTTCCCATTCAAAGGAAGGATTGTCACTATAGACCAGTTAGATTTCATCACACCAGCTGCTATCACCAATGATGCAAATAGCATTCCGCTTCTGAATACCCCACAATATCAGGACATAGGAGTAGGACTTATCAAAAACTCATCGCTCATGGGAGTCTTTCCATTATCTCATCCTCCTCCTACTTCACAAACTGCATCTATTAATATGATTTCTAGCACTTTTATAAACAAATGAAAATCAACATCTCTCAATCCTTTTGAAGAAGTTTATAACAATATCTAGTCCACCAGTGATTCTGCCATCAACAACCATTTTTTTGGTGGCCTCAGATTGTTATCACCTGCCATATTGGCTCCCATGTCTATATTATCTTTCACATACACTTCCCACAGATGAATCCATTATGAAAGTCATGTCAATAGACGAGATTCCCTGGAAAGACCATCATCATCAATCTTCTTTCCTCCCCCCTTGCCATATGGTAGAAGAACACTTTTCCCTAGATTTTTCATTTGATATAACCGCAGATCCTTAGGCTCCCATCCTCACTCAAGGTGTCAAGTCTGAAGGAAATCTATGTAATATTACAAAAACCATGCCCGTGGACATATCAATCAAACCAGGCATTTTAGAGAACATTTATATAGGCCATAACTCTTCACCTTCCGAGGTTCAATCATATATAGGCTTCTTCAAAGAATTTGGATATGTTTTCTCTTGGACACATGAGGAAATTCTAGGTATTGATCCTTCCATCGTTGTTCATGAGATCAAAACCTATCCTGATACCAAGCCCGTATGCCAAAAACTACGACAAGTTCATTCATGAAAAACAGTGGCCATCAAGGAAGAAGTTGAAAAACTTCTGAACGCTAGTTTTATTTACCCCATACCTTTAACTGAATGAGTGTCCAACATAGTCCCTGTGAACAAAAAGTAGGGCACTATTAGGGTCTGCATCAACTTCAGAGATTTGAATAGGGATTTTCCAAAATACAATTTCCCTACTACCTATATCAATTAGATAATAGACAATTATGTCAGAAGTGTTATTTTTTCCTTCATGGATGGATTCTTCGGCTACAATCAGATTGAGATTCTCCTGTTCCACCAACAGAAGACATAAGTCATTTTCCCATGGGGGACCTTTGCCAAACGTAAATTTCATTTTGGTTTGAAAAATGTTGGCACAACATTCCAACGTGCCATGTCATATGCTTTTCATGACATCAAACATGTTGTGGAACCTTATCTTGACGACCTACCTGCCAATTCCAAGCAGCAGGATATCCATGTCGATCATTTGAGAGCTATTTTTCTTAGGTTTCTTCATTTTAATATTTGTCTAAATCCCCATAAATGTGTTTTTTGTGTAGAAATTGGTCGACTCCTCGGATTCATTGTTTCTAAACAT
This sequence comes from Pseudotsuga menziesii, assembly GCA_001517045.1. Taxonomy (NCBI): domain Eukaryota; kingdom Viridiplantae; phylum Streptophyta; class Pinopsida; order Pinales; family Pinaceae; genus Pseudotsuga; species Pseudotsuga menziesii. The sequence goes on from LPNX010972295.1 coordinate 122,211, forward strand.
GGAATCCGTATTGATCCCTTGAAGATTGAAGCTATTCTTTCCCTACCTGCACCAACGAACATAACCGAAATCCAGATTTTGTAAGGGAAGGAAAACTTTTTACATTGTTTCGTCTACAATTACGCAGAAAGGACATGCGGTTTCATGAGGTTGCTTAAAAAAGGATGCAACTTTTGTCTGGGATGATTTCGCGCAACGTGCATTTGACAATCTCAAGCATGCACTTACCCGTGCACCAGTGTTGCAACCACCCAACTATACTAAGGATTATTCCTTGTATGTGGCCGCTTCCTTGTCTACCATAGGCATGGTCCTTGTCCAAACAGATGAACACAATTAAGAAAAAGTGATCTACTATGCCAGTAAGAGTCTCCTAGACTTTGAAACCTGATATTCACATGTGGAGAAACTCTCTCTGGCCACGGTCATCATGATCTAGAAGTTCCCTCATTATATCTTGCTCTGCACAACCACCGTCTACGCCGACTCTAATCCAATGTACTACGTACTGACACGTCAAGTTCTTGGGGGAAAATACTCAAGATGGATTGTCATTCTCTCAGAATTTGAGTTGGAGTTTGCGAAAAGTACTTCCAAGAAGTTTCTCATTTTTGCAGAGCTCATATGTGACCTTCCCCATACTACAGAGAATACAAATCCGATTGATTCATTACCCGATGAATCATTGTTTCTCATTAGTACGATTGACCCTTGGTATGGAGACATCATTTTGTATCTCTAGACTTTATGATATCCACCCACTGCTTCTCGCGATGAACGTCACCGCATTCACCACCAAGCCAAGAGACATCTTATCTTGAATGATACCCTATACCACCGTGGTGTTGATTCCATATTATGATGTTGTCTTACACATGAGGAGGCTGAGATCATTTTAAATGATTGACATGCTAGAGCTTGTGGCGGTCACCTATTTGGCTTGGCTACTGCCCAAAAAATATTGCATGCAGGGTATTTCTAGCCCTCTATTGTTAAATATTGCATTGAAATAGTCAAGAAATTCCTACCATGTCAAATGTTCACCACAAAGAAACTCACCCATCCAGCTCCACTCCATCTCGTTGTAGCTGTTGGCCCCTTTGCAAAATGGGGCATAGACTTCGTGCACTGTAGACCTACCTCAACCGAGGGGCATGGATACATAATTGTGGTTGTGAACTATTTTACAAAATGGGTTGAGGCTATGCCCACATATGATGAAGAGAGTAAAATAGCTGCATTATTCCTATTCAACCATATCATTGCTAGATTCAGAATCCCTAGGGACATCGTGACCAATCACGGATCACATTTCTAAAACAAAATGATGGCAGAGCTCAGCACCAAATTAGGGTTTCTTCATGATAACTCTACACCTTACTATCCTCAGGTGAATGGCCAGGTTGAAGCTATAAACAAAGTACTAAAAACAATGCTTCAGTGGATGGTAGGGAAGGCCAAGTCAAACTGGCATTTGCATCTATTCTATACACACTGGGCCTATAGGACTACTGTCAAAACTTCCACCGATTTTATGCCATTCCAACGAGTATATGGAGCGGAAGCAACCCTCCTGATAGAATATGAGATCCCCTCTTTAAAACTTATTGTAGAATTGTTACCCAACACTACTATAGACGAAGACATATTCCTGAATCTAAACAAACTTGAAAAAACTCGACGCGATGTTTCCTTAGCCAATGAGGCACATAAACAATGAATGAAAGTTTAGTATGATAGGACTGTCCAACCTCATTCCTTCAATGAAGGAGACCTGGTCTTGACTTATGACCAAAATCATGACAAGCTGGGGGCATGCAAATTTGAGTCTATGTGGCATAGGCCTTATATTGTTAGTTGTTTTTTAGAGAAAGGGGCATATGAGTTGGTCTATTACGACAGGATACCTTTGGGAGAGCCCCGCAATTGGCTCTACCTTAAGAGATACTATGCCTAGGTTATCTAGCATGGGATCTTTGTAAATATTGTTTATAGTTTGTTGTGTGTATTAGGTTTGAAAAGTGTGTTTTTTGTGTGATTTTAAATGTGTTTCCATAAAACCCTACTTGTGTATGTCTTTTGTCTGATGGACAGATGACTACATTCATTGGTTTTGCTAGCGGTGCTAATCTATATACACTTAACCTTGCATCAGCAGCCTGGGTACTATACTCCTACAAACGATATGGTGAGTTCAAGGGGTATTCTTTTAGGTCCCTCCACCAACAATCTGGCAGAATACCAAGTTGTGATTGGATTGTTCATGGAAACCCTAGCTATTGATGTGAGGGATATTAGGGTTTACCTATACTCTAAACTAGTTGCTCAACAACTTAATCGGGCCTATACCATCCGAAATCCCTTGATTCTCCGTGCATTTAGAAGAGTTAGGTTGTTAGAAAGATATTTTGAGCAGGTTACACATCAGCACATTCTGAGACATCTAAACGCTATGGCAGATTCCCTAGCTAATTATGTCTTAGACTAGTACATTGCTCATATTTAAAAATTCCATTTGAAACAGAAACATCATATATGTAAATTCATAAGTAGATAATCATCTCACACATCACATTTTCCACACACACAACTGTAAATATAAAATTGTTTCATATATTAAAAAACTGTAGCACCGAAATAAAAAATGGGCTGAAGCATCTATCTTTCAGTGCCGTCATAGTTCAGGACTCTAAAAGGTTCAGAATACACATTTACATAGGGAAAAATATGAAGCTTTGAAGCTTTCAGTAGTTCATATACAAAAATGAAGATCAAAGTGGACTAATCCTTGTCCTGGTGCTGCTCATGATAGCACTCGATGGCTTGAGCCACTTTGCGGAGTAGCCTAGAGAACCATCTAGAGACACCTGTAGTATGGCGCTGATAATGCCTAGGGACCTTGTCAGTAGTCATGTCAAGGATACCCACAGTCAAATGATTTAGTTTCTCCTCAAGATATCTGAGCTCTTCATCAACTTCAGAGCAATATAGCATCATGTCCCTGGTCCCTACTCGCCTAGCGATAGGTGACATCCCTACCGGACGTACAGGTCCAATATCTGCATGGAAAAATTTCACTTATCTGAGTACTACAAAAATAAAAATGAAATAAAACATAAAAACTAAAAACACAGTGGATAGTATCTTTTCTTACCTTGGTCGTCCCATACCTCTCCCTCAAGCAATGCGAGCTCTGGGTCATCACGGAAATCTTCTCCCTCATAGGCGTAGTCCTCAATCATGAGTAACTGGCTTCTCAACCAGGGAAAGAACCCAGATCTGTAACTGACTCTCAGTCCCCCACCACCATGGCGAGGCATCACCAAAACCCATGTAAGAATCCTGGTATCCTCAGGTTCAAGCATGATAATGGTCACCTATGGTCTCATATGGGGTATCCGCTGTAAAATAAAGGATACTATCACAGCTTCGTAGCAAAACTGATTTAGTATTCCTCTCTTACATTTTTTCAGCTGATCTTTCAGACATACCAGCATGCCTTCACACCAGTTGAAGACAGTGGACTCAATGCACTGCAAAGCATATAACATATGTGATCTAGTGGTAAGGTGGACAGACCTAGTTCCTTCCACCTTCTTGATCATATATACTACTATCCTCAAGGGATGATCCACTATGGACTGGATACTTAGCTTCCTAAACTGGGACTTTGTACCTAATGCACAGTACTGGTCAATCAGGTCATCTAAAGAGGTCTCTCCTCTCTGTTCCCTAGATAGAACTACAAGATTTCCTCTCCTACATAATCCAGTCAGAAAATATATGTCCTCGATCTCTATGGATAGGGGGTGGATCCCCACCACAAAATGCTCCTGGTCGGGATCCCACATCCCTATGATATATTCTAGTAGATGAACATAGGATTTCATACCTAGTACCCAAAAGTACTTTAGTAGCCCACAATTCCGCAGAGCCTCCACGTTGGCCGGATCACTAACAACCTGCAAATTTGGAACTTCATGTTCACTCTCTTTCCAAATTTCCATGATGCCAATATTGTATTGCACCTGCAACACACAACATTCATGTTAGAAATCACATCACGCATGATAAAGAAAAAGCATTTAAATAATGAAATTTAACAATATATAAGGTAGAATTTTGATTTTTACTGGGTTAGGGTTTTGGTTTTCCACATTAAGAGGATACCCCGCCCTTTTGTTTTTCTCACAGAGTGTCTACAACGCTTCTAATTTTGGCATGCGGAGCATCGCTAGCCAATGCTCATGTTGACTGTGGACAAAGTGCCTACGACACCTCTATCCCAACCTGATAGAGTGATTTCGCGCGCTCTACCCGAGCCCAAAAAAGCCCCACGGCTTGGATTTTTTACCCTAATCTAGTCTATAACCCTTATAGGATGGTCAAACTCCTCCTATCAAACAAAATTTCCTATTTTACCCTTTTCTTTGGATTTAAAACAATCTTAAAATCATTTTTCGGGCATGAGTTAAACAATGGAAAGAGAAACAAAAAGCCATTTTTTGAACAAAAGATAAAGAAAGACAAGATCCTTACCCCTTCCGAGCAAGATTGAAGGAAAAAATGGATGGAAGACACTTGCCAAAGCACCAATAGAAGCTCCTCACTCTCACTCCAACCACCAAACTTACACAGTGGTAAAAAAAAAATGGTAAAGAATTCCTACCATGCACTTCTATTTATAGATAATTTGGGAATTTTCAAAAGTTTTCTATAATTTATTTAATTTGAAATCCAAATTATTTCATTAAAAGTGGGTTTTACTTTTTATTTTTGTATAGTTTCGGTAAGTTGTATTTTAATGTGCTTTTTGGAGTTTTTCCAAGGAAAATTTGAGTTATCGCTATGATATAAGTTTTTTTAGTCTTTTTCAAGCTTGGAGTTGAAATGAAAAAGTATCGAGCATCTTTAAACACTTTTCACATGCTCATTAAAACCCCTGTAAAAGAGTGTCGAGAATAGTTTTTCGCTTTTTTCATACTCGTTAAAAGTGGATTATGAAAAAGGAATCCCGTCACGGAGTTATATTTAAGCTCTTTTCAGTCTCCTTAGAACACAAAAAGATTGCCAAGCGAACTTGTTACATTCACGCTTGTAAAAGAATCAGAACAGTCGACTAGTCAGGGGTGGGTTATCTCTTTTTCAGACTAACTAGCCTTATTTTACGAAAAATGAATTTTTGGAGTCTTCTTAGACATTTCAAACTCTCTAAAAATGAAACGACAAATGAGTTTACTTTCATCAGACTCATAAAACAAAACGATGAAAGACCCTATCTAGGAACGAACCCTTCCTTTCTCAGGTTTGTAAAACATGTGAGAATGGACTCATCACTTGATGAACTGCAACAAGTGTTTGTTACACTCTTTGAACTCGTAAAAATGAAAAGAGGAACTCATATTTCGGGATGGGGAAATTAAAGGAAAGGGGAATGGTTTTCATTTGTATTTATGGTAGTCTAGTCTACAGTCCACCTTTGAACATGGCACCTGTCTACATTTCCATATCTAAATAGTTGGGTTTTCAACTTGTCTCTGAGTTGATCCACTTTTGTGAGTCACCTGACTCTTTTGATTCAATTCAAAGAATGCTTCATCATATTCCTTGCATTACACCTAGTTTTTGTCTCGTCAAGTCAATGCTGCAAAGTCATTTGTCGTGCCTCAAATTGTACAAAGGATGTCTCTCCAGAAAATTACTCATTAGTAAATTTATCTATCCCTAAAATTTACTCATGTCTGAGTCAGTTTCATCACTCCATATCAAGTTTTGTTCCTTGTTTCGTGTCACTGATGTGGGAATCATTATGGCCCTCTTGTGACAATTCTATTCCTGTCGACTTGAGCTCATTATCCAGGAATTAGACCTAGAAACCTAATCAAGTACCTTGAAGCCTGCATGCCTTAATGGAAGGTTTCCTCGCTTTCAACAGTAGGTTTTCATCAATGACCTCTGATTGAGAGATTCTATCAAGTGTTCGACTTCAAGACATATATTCACACTTGGGAAAATGTACTTAGATACCTTGGGAATCATTGACATTAATGGTGATCTCCTTCGTACTTGTTAACAGTTTTCATCAATGACTGGTAATCAAGTGGTTTCTTCCATGTTCGACGTCAAGACATTTATTCACATGGTTAGAATCATATCAGTTGGGGATTGGAATGAAGACCCTGGGTTGATAGGCCTCACCATTATATCTTCCTATGCTTAGGTTGCATTTGGATATCAGTGAAATTCTTGACATGGATCCACATTGAATGCTTTTGGTGGTTGTGTTCAGTATTTGAGATTTTATGAAATGGATCTACCTAGCCATGTTCCATCATTTATATCAGTTTTCCATGGATCTACGGTGTATTTTTGGTAGCCATGACATAGTAATCATCATAGATCTGCAGTGTATTGGTCTGCAGCTATGATTGGTTTGGATGGAGTCAGTTATTAGTCTTATGTTAGTTATGAGCTTATCTCGCATTTCCTCTATACAAGACGGATATCTTGCAAACTATTTCACCTGTCACTTTCTTCTAGCTTCATACTTTGGGGGGCATTCTTTTTCACCTAGAAATTCCACACTTCCCATCAGCCTATTTGGAAATTCCTCATTGATAATTTTCCTTCTGAGAAACCTAACCTGAGATAACTTGGATGTCTTTTTTCCCATATCTTAAAGGGTTGGTGCCTTTCCTCTTTTTACACAGAGTGCTGAAAGTGCTCCTCACAGTGGAGTAAAGAGCATCATTTCCCTTTTACCTTGAAAAATCCCTAGGTCAATTCACTTGTCCTTTCTACCAAGAGTGCCGATGGTCAAAAAATAGGAAAAAAGAGGCTTTTGGAAGCTTCCATGTGGAATCCCCCGTGGAGTCAGTTCTTACATGCTTGGTAGAGGTGGCATTCACTTCCCTCGCCTGTAGGGATCACATTCTATCCATTCCCCAAGTCAATCTCATGGTTTCGGGCCCATAAATGAAGCCTTCATGATGTGAGTGGAGGAGTCCAAGAAAAGTACCCTTATGCTATTGGATTGAAGTCTGAGTTGGAGGCAAAGTAGAGTTAGCTTGTGTGTGGAAAGATCTTCATAGTCATAGAGGATTGTAGATGTTCTTCTAGAGATTGAAGTCATCAATATCAAATATTTTTTGCTGTACTTATATCTCTTTCATAATTAATACAAAGACATTTCTCTTTCCTATATTTGAGGTATTGTTTTTAATTAGATATTTTTAGACTCCTTGATCATTGATATAAATAATCAATCTATCATGATGCTCTCATATTGTTTGTTTTTCTTTTGATCTATTTTGTAGGTATTGAACCATTGCAAAGAGCTTCTGGATAAAAGACAAAGAGATATAGGTTAAGGTATATTGTGTTTCATGTTATTTAATTTGATTATTTAAGGGAAGGATATGTTGCTATGTCTTTTTGTTCTGTGCTTGTGACTTATAGTGCAGAGGAACAAACATTGTCTGCACTGATTGAGAATTCCTTACAAAAAAAACCCATTGCCGCTCCAAGGACTGGTAGCAACCACTCCTTCTCCCTAACCCAATCCCACCACCCCTACTGCACCCCCGCCAACAGAAACAGGTGTTCACCACCTATTAACCATTACAACCGAAGAGGTCAATTTACAGACCAGGCGAAATCAGCATGGAGCCAACATCGAACCCATTGACCCATCATCGGTATCCATGTCCAAACCAACCAATACACCTCTTCACTTACCCCCTTTTCCCCCATGCCCTCCCATACGATGGGTTTCCAACAATGCCACGGCTAGAGCTGTTGTGAGCTATAGCATCATTGATGACTTGTCCCAAACACCTATGGCCATCTCCTCTCTTGAGGTACTTAAAAATTTCCCAACACAACAAAAGGCCTTACTAGACACCCTCGGTGTTGTAGACCCCTCTGACTCCAAGTTGATCATGTTCGACATAGATAACGGAGAGCGTTGGATGCCATCACTTATTGCCATCCAAATTTCAGTATCAATTCAGAATATGGTCGTACACCAGTGCATCGTCAATGAGGGGGAATCCACATGTCTTATGTCAACCTTAGTCTAGTAGAAACTTGGGTCCCCAATCCTGCTCTACAGGCTTATGATGGCAATCCCACTAAATCCCAAGGTATCCTTCTGCACAGCCCCATAACATTAGCCAAGATAATAGTACTGATCGACATAGAGGTTGTCAATGCATAGTTGGACTATAACTTTCTCATGGGAAGAAGTTATATGTATGCCATGAGAGTCATAGACTCCATTGTTTTTGGTCTCATGATCTTCCCTCATGACAAAAAATCATGATGGTTGACCAGTTAACTTATCACGATCCGCAAGGGCTAACAACACCAACCAATGTTATCCCTATGGTCAACACTACCATTGATGACACATCCACCTCCTCATTATTAAATGTGGGACCTAGGTTATTTACCGACACCATCATGATGGCCTCCTTCCCCTTCATGTCACTACCACTGACACCAAATGAGACTGTAAGTTTGTACATGCTCTCATCCAGCACTGCTGTACCTAAACATCAACCATAGTCATAGCCCCAACAGGAGCCGCAACATCATGCACATATGTAACCACAACCACATCCCCAAATGCAATCATGATGTATTTACTTGGGCTCCTCCCCATTCCACAAAATTCCCTTCCCATTTCCATCGCCTGGTGTCATGAGTAAGCCAGTAATGGCTACCTTAAACTTATCCAACTTCACATTGGGGATTCCTGTGTGGTACCTTGATTCATCGGCCCAAACTCCGATACCCCTGGTTGTGTTGACCACTGTTCATTCCATTGCAGTAGAATCATGTCCCCCACCTTTCCTGCAAAATCCAACCACTGCACCTACACCTACAGTTCCCCACCCAAAAAGGGCCAGGGGCAAACACGCGAAAGCAACAACTAGACCGCGACAGATCCCACCATGTGCCATGTGCAATGAATAAGGCCATGCAACTAAAAAATGTCCTAAAATTCCCATGATCCGTGCACATTTAGATGCCATGGATACAACATAAAACCTCCCCGTGGTTGAGACCCCAAGTGGACTAACAAATAAAAACAAGTCATTGAGAATGAACAATGCTTGCTCCCTTTCCATATTGTATTGACATTATTCTCACCACTTCCAGGACTTGTCTGAGTTTCAAACAGCTTCGGCTAACCTTTTCAGCATGCCCTTAAAAATGAGATCACTCTCATCGAAGAAATCCACCCCTCGCCTCCTTCTTCAGATACCATCTCCATCTACATGGTGTCTAGTTCCACAGACCCAATTATCCCTGTAGTCACTAACAGCTCCTCCAACATTTCCCATCATTGCTTCTGAAACAATGAAGAGATACATGAAGCATTAAGCACTCCAAAATACCCTTGGGATGAGATGCACCATCACTCGTTCTTCATCCCCAAAGGACCTGTGTCTCTGTTGGATCAGTTTTCAATTGAGACAAAGGATTTCATTCATGGGAAAGTTGACTTGTTCAAAAATACCATTTAGGCACCTGATTCTTTCGAAGAAGGAAACATGGCCAATATCTCACCAACCATTAATATCAACATCTCAACCAATCCCAATATCATTGAGGATATCATGCTGGGGGCATCTTGCTTCCCTGAATAAATCGCTTCCTACAAAGCACTCTTCCAAGAATTTTGCGACATCTTCTCCTGGTCCTACACCAAAATTCCTGGGTTGGATCCATCCATTATTGAGCACCACATTGACACATGGCCTGATGTGGTCCCTGTATGCCAAAATAAATGGCCAATCCATCCCTCCAAAGCTGCCATGGTCAAAGCCGAAATAGAGAACCTGCGCACAGTCGACTTCATTTACCCCATTGCTTACACAACCTGGGTTTCAAATCATGTTCCTATGAATAAAAAACAAGGTACCATTCATGTCTATATTGACTTCTGTGATCTAAATTTGGCATGTACCAAAGACAACTTCCCAATGCCCTTCATCGATCAGATCATCGATGCATGTGCTGAGCATGAGGTCTTTTCCTTCATGGACGGATTTTTCGGATACAACCAAATGCAAATCTGGAAAGATTATCGTTACAAGACCACATTTACAACCCCTTGGGGCACGTTCACATATCGATTAATTCCCTTTGGTCTAAAAAATGCTGGAGCCACCTTTGAACACGCCATGACGTATTATTTCCATGAACTCATCCACATCATATTGGTCTACCTAGACGACCTTACCGCTCGATCACGAAAATGAGTGCAACACATAGATGACTTGCGACAAGTGTTTTTGTGATGTCGTAAGTACAAAATTTACTTGAATCCCATAAAGTACATTTTTCACGTCCCAACAGGCCGTCTACTCGGATTCATCGTATCACACAAAGGGATAACAGTCGACCCTCTAAAAGTTCAATCCATTCTTAATCTCCCTACGCCAAAAACTCTGCGCCAACTACAAAGCCCTCAAGGCAAGGCCAATTTCCTTCTCTGCTTTGTACCAGAGTATGCAACAAAATCCTACATATTCATATGCCTACTCCGCACCAAAATCCCCTTTGTTTGGGATCAGCAAGCATAGGAATCATTTGATGCAATCAAACAAGCCCTAGTTTCTTCACCATTACTTTCGGCACCAGACTTCACCTGAGACTTCATTCTTTATGTGTCGGCCCTGTTAAGTCAGTAAAATTTTCCTTCAATTTTGGTTTGAATTCCTATATTTTCGGCTTGCTTTTTAATTTTTCAATTAAGGTTTTGTTTTACGTCTTATTTTGAGTTTCCTTTAAGAACTTTTTAGTTGATCAGTTAGTTTTTGAGCTTGCTTTTATAGGTTTTATTTGAATTTTTTTTTGGTCTTTTGCATTCAAAAAGGGGTTAAAGAAAAGTCATATTATCAAAATTGATTCATTAATGTTTATTTGGAAGATCACCTATGCTTGATGTTCAACCTGGCAACTTTTTAAAGCTCCTACAAATTAGCAGAAAGTTGAAAAAGAGCGAAATTTTAACACTGGCCATATTCTTGTAGCGCTGGACAAAAAATTTAACAAAGGGCACGCTACAAGAATATCGCAGCCCTCTTATTTTTCAATTTTCAAGAAAATTTTCGTTATGATTGCAAATGCTGAATGAATAATCGCATATGGTGAGTGGTTTGCTACGTGTAAGTTGCAGAATTAGCATGATTTCAGGTGTTTTCAGTTTGTGGGAAGAAACGTGCTCATCATTGATCCAAATACAGTTCAGCGTGACAGTTGGTCGCCTAAACCGACTTTGTTGAGAAGCCTTTTAACCTTTATCTCTATTTTCGAGTTAAAAACTCGTAGTGCACCGGTGTTCTAGGCCCAAAGTTCGGAAATGATGTTGCAGAGCTCGGTTGAGGGTTATGAAGGCTGACGGGAAATTAGGGCTTTTCAATTTTGTTACTTGCAGTCAAAGTGATCATAGAAGGACATGTGTACACTCGAGGAGAAGCATTTGACAGCTCAGGGCGTGAATTTAAACCACTGCAGTCGATCAAGTAGCAGGTTCCCCGGTCAAATCTAATTAAGTGCCAACAGGACGGGCGGTTTGTTGGGTTGTTGACATCTGAATGAAATAGTAACCGGCAAAGGCACCAAAAGTGACAATGGCCTTGCCGATCAATATCATTGCAAACTACAAAGGAAGAAAGAGCGGAGATCAATCTACCTCTCTTTACAATATACAAGGTCATTAGATAATATTTCCCATCTTAACCAAGAAGACAACGATACTTTGCAGAGAATTCAGTTGTCACAATATCATTGGCAGCTTTGTTAACATGCCAGTCATCGCCAGCATTCGTATGAGCTCATTCCAAGGGACCAATTTGACTGAGTGGATGAAATTGCAATGGACGCTATCGCTGTCTCTATCAGAAATGGTTGTTGCAAAGCTGGGTTGTATTAAATAGCTTCCCTACAGTTTTTCTCTGGTTGTCATGTTTATTTAAGAAGAAAGAACACCAAGTACAAGCAATAAAGTGGGTACTTGGGCCGAAGAAAATTCTGGATAAGAAGATGGCTTCTCTAAATGAAATAATAGGTGTGGGAACTAAGCAGGCACTTTTTTCTTTTTGGGTAATCACTGACGTTCAATATGCTGACATCCCTGATGGTCATTCATTCCTTGGCGTTCCTCGATACTATCGACATAGCATCCTAGCTTTGCAAAGGGCTGTCAAGAAATGGAACTAGATAGGAAAACTACAGTTCGCATTGCATTTTGGTGACATAGTAGATGGCTTCTGCCCTAAAGAGGAGTTTTGAGCAAGCTGTATGGAATGTCATTAAGGAATTTGACCAGTTCAATGGTCCTGTTTATCATATGCTTGGTAATCATTGCCTTTATAATCTCCCTCGAAGTGATTTAATTAGCCTTTTAAAGATACCTTCCCCAAATGGTCATGCATATTATGATTTTAGCCCCGTTCCAGATTACAGATTTGTTGTGCTGGATGGATACGACATCAGTGTTATTGGGTGGCCTGAGAATCATCCCCACAGCTTAGAGGCTGCTAAATGTCTTGAAACCAAGAACCCAAATAAGCATAAAAATAGTCCTGAGGAGCTAACTGGAAATTAGAGGAAGATGCTTTTGAGCAGAGTAGTTCCCCTAGGCCACAGCCAAAAAGAATATTAGAACCTCATCCAGAGTCAGAACCAGAGCCAGAACCAATGGATATTCCAGATGAGGCACAAAGAGAAAAGAGCTTGGAAATGCAGCTTATAAGGAAAAATATTTTGAGATTGCTATCCAGCATTGTACAAAGGCAATGGATTTGGTTGATGAGGACATCTTTTACATAACAAATAGAGCAGTTCTTTATTTGGAAATGGGAAAGTATGAAGAATGCATTAACCATTCTGACAGGTTCTATTGAACAAAGGACTTAAAAATAACTCTATGTTTGAACTGTTCATTGGTTGAAATTCGAGGCAGTTTGGTTGAAAATTGTATATGTTTTGGCATTGAAATTGCACAAAAAACTTTGATATTTATACACAATGGGAGAAATGAGTTGAATGACAAAGACTGTTGGCATACCTAGTGTCATTTTCTATACTAAGGTTACAGGAAGCTAATTTGAATATATTGCAGAAGATTTTGTTTGTTCATCTACCTCACACAGGTAGTCTCCAGTTAGCCTGAGAAGCCAGTGATTGATATCACATTTGCAAAGTTTGAAACTGTGAGGAATTTAGGGTTTGAAGATCGATGCTGGTATTGATACACAGAGATAAGAATACAATATTGGAAAATGGAACAGCTACATTCAGTGACAGTCCTCAATTGCATTGAAAAGCCTGGACACTTCAATTGATCTAAGTGCTGTTTTTTGTGATTTAACTTAGTTTGTATTGAAGGAGAATCTCATATTTGAATGGATACTTAGTTTCTTTAATACTGTAAAGATGAGTTTGAACAGCCTGTTGCTAAAGCAAAACTCAAGGATGAAACAGTCAAAGAAATTCTTGTTTCAGGCAACAAACCAGCAAAACCTAGCAGAAAAAGGGCTAAACTGGAAGTAGTACAATTGGCTACTATTCAGCATCAGGGTAAAGAGAAGAAAGCAGCAGCTGCAGAAGTTCTTATGTGCCTCCTACAAAAAAACAAAAGTTCATTGACTTCATTAGTAGATTCAAATCAGCCTATGCCTAAACTATCTAAAATATATCTTGAAATAAAAGATGATTTTTCAAAACAGCCATAGTATGAAAAAGAAGCTCATTTTGTTGCAAAAACAGGTGAAAAGAATCCTGGTATTGAAGATATCCCTGCAGACCTGTTAGTTCATGAGGCTGATATTTTCAGAAAGCTTGGTATTCCTTGGGTTCCTGAGGCTGAACAAGACCCCACAGCAGGTAGGTCTTTTGATAGTGACAAAGAGAACTTCCAAAAGACAATCCAGAACCTGCAGCAAAGAAATGAGTAGCTGATCAAGAAGATAAATGACATGGAGCAAAGGCAGAAGAAGGCTAAGGGGCAGGCTCGAGCTTTAGATGGCATTGCCCTCTTAGCTGAGGCAGCGAAGAAGCTTTGAGGCAGTAGTTAATCAATTTGTTAATTGTTATCTTTTGATAAATAGATATGTTAGTTATTTTCTATTTTTAGCCTATTTTGTAACTTTGTAAAAATGTAGATTTTACTTTATTTCAGTGAGTAGGTGGAGGCAGTTAGGGTTTTAGACCCAACTGATTTTGTAGAGATGACTATTTAGAGGAGTTAGAAAGATACTTTTAGGGTTCTGATTTTTGGGAGCATCAGGAGGTCTGCTAGCTGCTTGTACTTTCAGACTTGTTCAGAGATAGGTACTGTAACTCTCATATGCATTTACTGATGAAATAATGTGATATATGACTCTTTCCCCCACATTTTGTCTATGTTGGCTTTGTTTTGAGCATGTTTTGCTTCTTAAATGGTAAATTCATTGCTAGTTAATGTGTTTTTCTGGTAATGCTTATCTTTTAATGTATGAACCACAACATAGTCTCTTTGTTGGATTTTTGTGATATGTTGGGCATCTTTATCAGTTTATGTCTATGATTTAGTTTTTGCTTTTCTCTTGAATGTATTCCCTGCATGTTCTTGAAGCTTACAACCATTCAAATCATATCAAAAACCCTAAACTTTGTTTTATTTATTGAGTTTTACTCTTGATATTGTGTTGGCTTGTTCCCCTAGCCTTAGGAACAATTTCTGGCACAAACAGGCCCCATAAAATGACATTGCTGGAGTCTTGGTCTAGGAAGACGATGCTCGTCAGGAGCACGTGATTTATTACGTTAGCCAGAATCTGATAGGTTCCCCACTGTGATATTCACCAAGAAGAAACTGGCCCTCGTCGTTGTTTTCACGGCCCAAAAGTTGTGCCACTACATCATTGCAAACCATACCCAAGTAGTGGCTGATTCCAATCCAATGTGGCACCTCTTAAGTCGTCGCCTTCTACAAGGTTTCATGGCCAAGTGCATAGTTGTCCTCCAAGAATTCGACCTGGAGTTTGTTTCCCTGAAAAGTACAAAGACAGTAGCACTAGCCGCTCTCATGACAGATCTGCCCCCATTAACCATGTCACCACCACCCAAATATGATCTCCCCGATGATTTCTTATTCGTCATATCCACAGAAGATCCATGGTATGGGGGCATCCTTCTATATTTATGCATGTAGAAGTTTGTAGCCCACTTAAACTGTGAAGATAGGCGATGCATATGAAATCAAGCCACTCACCATATCCTTATTGGAGATATTTTATATTACTGGGGCATTGATACCATCTTACGTCATCCCTTACCCATGATGAGGCCGAAACAGTCCTCAAGAACTGTCATAGTGGAGCTTGCGATGGCCACCTTTCAGTTCTAGGAACCTCCCAGAAGATTCTACATGCTAGCTACTTTTGGCCTTCCATCTTTGTTGATTGAATAAAGGCATTCAAACACTCTCGCAGCTGTCACACTCTTTGTACGAAAGGAAAGAACTCCCCTAGCACCATTACACCCCGTAGTCACAGTCGGTCCCTTCTGCAAATGGGCAATTGAATTCATGACAATCAACCCTACCTCGGCTAATGGTCATAAATATATCATTATGGTGGTTGATTACTTCACTAAGTGATATTATTATTAATCCTCCCTTGTCCAAATTTGGTCATATGTCTAAATCGGGAGTCCATACAGTCTATTTATAGTCATTAGCACCATTGGGTAAACTTGACCTAATTGGGGCACATGTTTCAGTTACCAAAGTGTGTGGAACACTAATTGAGGCTCACTGCCACTTACTGCACTTGATTGCATAATTTTAGGAGCCTCCTAGATCAATCCCTACAATTTAGGAAGCAACTGGGAGTGCCGAAACCAACCAAGGTCAGTTCACTTCAGTTAATGACTAGTCAAGCCAAGTTAGGAGTCACTAACATTCAGTTCTAGCCCTCTACATTCAGTTAGCACTAGGTTTAATTGATTTCACACATGTGGGGCGCATTTCTCACCTACCACAATCATTTAACCATTAGTCAACACTAAATGTAACACTAGAGCTTCGATGAACTCCGGTTATGGTTTAGACAAGGACAGTTAACTACTGGGTTCTCCGATAGTGATTTAGACAAAGTCTTGGTTACCTACAGTCAAGTAGACTCTAATCAATTCGAACTTCCTCATGTGGATTCGAATTGCTTGTGGCTATTAAAGCCATTTTAATTTATTGTAATTATCATCTGAATTACTTTTTTGATTAATGAAAGTATTCACAGCTGCAATCCTTTTACACTGTTTCATTCTTCAATTGCTGAGTAAATTGTGAGATCTTCTTTGTGAGTTGTGTATTTGTCTGCATATCTATATGCTCAAATTTACATGGTATCAGAGCCTCGGTGGACAAGACTCCTCTCCTCCTCGGATCTCCAACCGGATCATTTTGTTTGTTTGATTGTGTGATAGGTTATCAGCTTTTCTTACAGCATTCACTACAAGCAGCCTCTACTTCTCACTGCATTCGCTACAGCAGCTCAGTCTTTCTTATTACATTCAAAATGGCTCATCCAATGGAGCCTCTCACTCCCTTCAACTATCACCAGTGGAAGGATGACATGAAAGTATTGCTCCACACCAAGAATCTCTTCAGACTCATAGAAGAAACAGAGGAAGAGCCAGAATTAGATAAAGAAAAAGATAAGTACAAGAACAGGCTTGATGAAGCCATTGGACTCATGCAATTCTCAGTCTCTAGAGATCTTCAATTTCACATCCAAGACTTGGACATTCCTAAGGAGGTTTGGGACAACCTTGCGTCCTTGTTTGATGAGCATGATGAGATAAGGATTCATCAGCTAGAAAATGATCTGATTACTCTCAATCCATCAAATTTCGAATCTCTAAATGAATTCTTCTCAAAGTTCAAAAACCTGATATATCAGTTGAAGCAATGCAAAGTGAAGAAGGCTGAAGATCAACTCATCCTTGCTATTCTCACAAATCTCAATTCAGACTACTCAGTCTTTGTATCCACCTTCCAAACAGTAAGGCTCACTACTCCAAATTGGAAGATGCCCACTCTTGATGCTTTCATCCAATCTCTTATTTTTGAGAATGATAAATTGATCCAAATGGGGATCATTCGATCTCCCAAAGATCTAGCTCTTGTTGCAAGAGGAGATAAGGTAGAGAATGACAAAGGGAAGCAAAGAGATGAGTCTGAGTAGTCAAAAGAACCTTCAGGTTCGAAGAGAAGCAACAAGAATGGAAAAGGCAAGGTCCTCTGCCCTTACTGTGGAAGGGGCTTCCATTTAGAAAGCTCCTGTATGAGAAGACAACTTGATGAAATGGCTCTTCTTTTGAAAAAGAACAACATTTATGTACCTGCTAGTGCAAGGAAGGAAGACTCTGAAGAAAAAGAAGAAGAATACCAAAGGAAAGGACATGCACTAAAAGCTTGCTGCACATCAACACCTGCCTTCCTCATTGATTCTGGAGCTTCCAACCATATGGCTGCATCCATAGATTCATTCTCTTCTTTTCAGTCCTTTGATGGTCCTAGTATTCAGATGGGCAACAACAGTAAATTCCAAACCAAAGGGAAGGGATCTATCCAACTTGAACATGGAAGGTTCAAAGATGTGTTGTTTGTTCCCTCCCTGGCTTCAAACCTGTTATCTGTCTATTAGATGACCCATACTGGATCTCCAAAGCGAGTGATATTTGGTCCTGACTCAGTGGAGATCACAGATATCTCTACTGGGAGAATCATAGCAAAGGATATTGCGAATCATGCTTCAAGAGCATATGAGTTCTCACATTTCATGCCTCCTTCAGAACCAGTGCACTCTCAGCAGCCACCTACAAGGGAAGGTAAAACCATTGCATCTACTTCTTTTACAGCTTCTACTAGTATTGCAGATCCATCTATATTAGTTTATGACATTAAGATTTAGGGTGACTCAGATCTAGATTCAGTCCCTACTTCCAAACTAGAATCTAGGAAGATGACTGGAAACTCACTTGACA
The DNA here is from genome assembly GCA_001517045.1 of Pseudotsuga menziesii. NCBI lineage: Eukaryota > Viridiplantae > Streptophyta > Pinopsida > Pinales > Pinaceae > Pseudotsuga > Pseudotsuga menziesii. The sequence continues at coordinate 140,259 of LPNX010972295.1, forward strand.
CTCAGAAAGGAAAGACTCTTGCGCTATGCCATACTATTTTTCCTCCTTCAGAGAGATGTAATAGACTTCCTGTAAGATGAAATATGGCAAGGGCTTAGTCTTATTGCATTTAGAAGAATGGATATGATCATACACCTCTTCATTCAGCAAGAGACAAAAGTTACATTCCTCCTTCCTTCCATCATCATTTTTGGAGAAAAAGGAGAAGTCTACATGCCAGGCCCCAGAATACCTGTGCACAGCACACCATGCATGCTGCTTCACTACCTCATAGAGTTGAAGATTGCAGCAACATATTTTCAAGTTTTTCAAACTTGAGACCTGATTCTACCTGCTTAGCTAGAAGGAGGGATTTTTTTCCATGTGGTTTTTGCCCTAGCTCCTTGTATTAAGCAGTTACTTTATTTTACTTGGTGTAATGGGTGACCTATGGTCTTAGTTACCAGGGCCCACAGTTTGTCCAAGTTAGCATTTAGGGGGGGGTGTTAGGATTATTAATCCTCCCTTTTCCAAATTTGGTCATATGTCTAAATCGGGAGTCCATCCAGTCTATTTATAGTCATTAGCACCATTGGGTAAACTTGACCTAATTGGGGCACATGTTTCAGTTACCAAAGTGTGGGGAACACTAATTGAGGCTCACTACCACTTACTGCACTTGATTGCATAATTTTAGGAGCCTCCTAGATCAATCCCTACAATTTAGGAAGCAACTGGGAGTGCTGAAACCAACCAAGGTCAGTTCACTTCAGTTAATGACTAGTTAAGCCAAGTTAGGAGTCACTAACATTCAGTTCTAGCCCTCTACATTCAGTTAGGACTAGGTTTAATTGATTGCACACATGTGGGGCGCATTTCTCACCTACCACAATCAGTTAACCCTTATTCAACACTAAATTTAACACTAGAGCTTCGATGAACTCCGGTTATGGTTTAGACAAGGACAGTTAACTACTGGGTTCTCCGATAGTGATTTAGACAAAGTCTTGGTTACCTACAATCAAGTAGACTCTAATCAATTTGAACTTCCTCATGTGGATTCGAATTGCTTGTGGCTATTAAAGCCATTTTACTTTATTGTAATTATCATCTGAATTGCTTTTTTGATTAATGAAAGCATTCACAGCTGCAAGCCTTTTGCACTGTTTCATTCTTCAATTGCTGAGTAAATTGTGAGATATTCTTTGTGAGTTGTGTATTTGTCTGCAGATCTATATGCTCAAATTTACACTAAGTGGGTCGAGGCCATGCCCACGTTCAATTGAAAAAGTGAAACAACTGCATGTTTCTTCTTGAATCACATCATTTTGCGATTTGGTGTTCCCAAACAGTTGGTCTGAGATCATGGTAAACACTTTGATGATGTTGTTTGGATTGAGATTTCAACCATGTTGAAACTCAAACACCAGTACTCATCTTCCTACTATCCGCAGGGCAATGACCAAGTTGAATCAATCAACAAAATCATCAAAAAAATGCTCCAAAGGATGGTAGGAAACCATAAAACCAACTTGCACCACATGTTGTTTTCCACCCTATGAGCTTATCACACATCTGCAAAAACTGCGACTAGTTTCACCCCTTTCCATTTAGTACATGGTGTTGAATCAGTGCTCCCTGTAGAGTGACAGATCCCATCACTCTGCCTCATGGTAGAACTCCTTCCCGACACTTCGGCTTTGGAAGAATGACTCCTCCAACTTGAGAAAACTATAGAAGACCGTCAGGCTACCCTCCAAGCCATTGAAGCAGTGAAAACATGGTCAAAATCCTATTATGACTCCCATGTCCACCCTCGCACCTTTAGCGAAGGCAATATGGTCCTGGTTTATGACCAATCCAATGATAAGTTGGGCAAAGGCAAGTTCGACTCAATGTGGTATGACGCATATGTCATCCATCGTTGACTCTAAAAAGGGGCATACATTCTTGTTGACTCTGATGTACAACTCTTGGAGAACCCCCGTAACAGGCTCTACCTCAAGATATTTTACGCTTAACATCACCAATGCGTCGCTTGTAGCATAGTCTTGTACTTTTTTGTTTTACACATTTTTTAAAAGGTGAGTCTTATGCATTGTTTCCTTGACTGCTACAGATTGATCCTACCCGATGTCGATACATTGGATTTGCTGATGGAGCAAGCAGAAGGTCTCTAAACCTCGCCTCGGTTGCATGGGTCATCTTCTCCCCATCACATGAGTTGATCCATATCGACGGAATATGTGTGGGCATTGCAACCAACAATCAAGATGAATATGATGGTGTCACTGGCCTCTTGGCCGCCGCCCTCCAGTTGGGTATCCGCCATATTTATGCCTTCTTAGAATCCCAGTTGCTTGTCTCTTAGTTGAAAATTTTTTACCGGGTACATGATCCCTGCCTCTATAGAAAATTCCTCCGCACTAAACAAATGGTTAGAACATTTGAATCTATCACATTCACACATGTTCGAAGGAACCTCAATAGTGTAGCAAATCAAATGGATAATGACATTCTAAACTGGCATATTCATCATAGCATATAGGAATCATACAAATAAAACTACATCATGTATCATCACATATAAATATGCATACACATGTAAAAACACATCATCTAGGCATTTCATTCACATCATCATAAAAGCTTCACATATAAAACCATAAAAATTGCATCCACGTGTGTCAAATATATATGTGTGTGTGTGTGTGTGCGTAAATATAATGTCCAAAATATGTTCAGTACAAAACGAGAAGTTACATATTCTTTCTCAGCTGAATATACATCGCGATATAAAAAATCCAAGTGCACCAACGCACTAGGGGCAACCCCACTAGCTGCTAGTCCGACCCATACTCATCCTCATCATCTTGCTTGGTGTCATCATCCTCCTCGGGGGACTCATCGTCCTCCGCAAGAACATCCCCTCGTGCCTATTACCACTTAAGTTGTACCTAGTTGGTGTAATCAAATGAGCCTGGTGAACCAGATAAAGATGATTTGTTCGGACTTCAGAAAACCTTCAGACTTGCCTCTGGGAAGTCGTTTTTTTTATCTATCACATGTTCATACCCCCTTGGGGGATTTGTAATAAAATTTTCTAGCATGGTATTGTCTGTAAAAGACTCGGTCTCCTGGACTCATTTGTCAATCCAATCATCCCAGAGTGTTTTTTCCTTGGTAATTATTGGTTGTTGAATAAACGACTCATAATTTCTAAGTTTTTCACTCAATACCTCCAAAGTTGGGGTGGTCGGCTTGACATTTAGGTATATTGAGGTTATTAGAGTCTGTTTGTCAATGTATAAACATGCTAGGCATTATAGTCGAGTCATATGAACATGTGCCAAGTCCCCCTAGGTTTTGGTTTTTTTTTGTTTTTTTTTTTTCCACAAAACTTAGGCTATTTTTTAATAGTCTAAATGGAAAAATTGGTCTTGTAATAAAAGTGGGGTTAAAAGTCAGTTTTAGTCATGGGGGTGCTCATTTTCTAACTCAGAGCACTCGGTAAACCCATAAACCCACTTTTCCTAAGTTTTGAGTGATTTTTCCATCACTCGGGTAAGAAAATCCAAAAAAATAAATATTAATTAATTTAATTAAAAACTAATCAAATATTGGAGCAAATCCAAGTTCCTAAATCAGTGGGATTTGCTTTGATTTGATGGAAATCAGTCTCGTCAGCTTCATATTGATTGGGAGTTATCATTCCTTGACTGAAGGCATTGATCAGGGCTAAAGAGGAGCTTAACTGGCTCATGCAGGTCTGAGGGTTGCGCCCTTTTTCTCTCTCCTCCACACGTGTGGATCAATTTGGCAGTTGTTTGATGGGTGGGTCAGTTCACTGAGTGAGGTGTCGCTCTAATTTGTAGTTCCATTCCATTTATACTTAGTTCATGATCAGATCAGGTTCATCTTAACTCTCCATTAGCAACAGTCTCTCCTTCAGTCAGGCATGCACCCCTCTTAGCTAGTCTCGCTATAATTTGAAGCTTCCATTCCCTTCTTGATGCTAGTTCGAGTCAAAGAGAATAGGCTTGGTATTGTAATAATACTATTTTAATCTTTTCATTGTTGGAATAAAGAAGCTTTGGAGGCTAAATGGTGTAATGCTCTCATATGTGTGGAATAAGCATTATCTTGCAGTTTTTGATGTTACCGGTTTTTCTCTCAATTTCTGTATCTGAACCTTGTTTGGGTTGAATGATTCAGCTGAATCAATAGGAGTGTAGTTGGGAAATTAAGATTACTTGTTTTTCTATATCTCATAGCATATGTGTTTGAAGATCTAGCTTATACATGTTCAATAAGCTTATTTGCATGTAATTCTTGTCTCTTTTTCATATATATATCCAGATCTCATAAGGTTTTGTGCAAGGTTGCGTGTTTAGCTTTCAGGTGGCAAGGATTGGATGAGCAATGGATGTAGTTTGAATCCAATGTACATCTGACATTTTTTTGAAGGCATTTCCTGTCTGTATTCCACTAAAAAATCTCCCTTGTAGATCTATCCAACAACAGGCCTTTCCCCTTCTCTTCCTCCATTTTATTAAAATCAATCTTCCAGTTACTTGTTCATCTCCTTATGATCAGATATACTTATAAAAATTGCTTATACATTGTTATATCTAGTTTCTAAGAGTCTTGTTGCTTAGATTTGAAATTTCATAAAGAATATCATATTTTAAAGATAGATCTAGGTGAAGAAATTCCTTTTTGCAAGTAGCTAAATAGTAGATCTAAAGCTTAATCATAAGGTAGTTTATTTTTTTGTTCTTTAAAGATTTAAATTTGGCAAGAAAGTGCACATCATATTTTTTGCCCAAAAAGCAAGCCAAGATCCCAAGGAAAGCTTGCATTCCCTGGTTCCCTTTTGCAAAACTAAATTGTTCCTTTTTTAACTATTTTTAACTTAGTCTTTTTTTATCGGTAATTAGTGTGGTGACCCAAAGCACTTCTAAAGTGTTTTTAGGCATATTTGATTTTAATATCTTTCTGTATTTTAGAATTTTTAACAAAAAATAGAAGGAGACTCTACCCATTTTTCCGACCCTTGGGCCAACCGGAGCTTCTCGGAGTCTTCCCCCACTGTTGTGCTTCCTTATTAGGCTTGTTGTAAGCTTGTTGTAAGCCTTTGGATCCCAGATAACAAGGAACAAAGTGAAAATAGTTTACTAATATTGTAACCTTTAATAATAAAGAATCACTTTGAGTAGGCTCTTTCGAGCCCACTCCCCATCCCTAGGGGAGGTCTGCGTCTCTTTCACTTTTTTGCATTTTTTCTCATTTTTTGCTCTAGCTTAGTCTTGTCATGCAGGATTGTATACTTTGATCATATTTTTCATTATTCCATATTTTGAAATCAAAGTAATACTAATACTTACCTCACAAATCCTCGATTGAACTGAAAGGTGAAAGAGGATCGTGGTAGGATTAATTAGAAAACCTGTAGTATGTGTTTTTGCTTCTATTTGCATTGTTAATTTTTGCAAGCAAGCAGTAAAATTAACCCCTCCTTGATTTCCCAATTGAGGTCCACTTGGACCAAAAGAGATTCCTGGATGGTCTTTTTTTAACAAGAACACGCTCTTAAAATTTACTAAAATTTACAAGACTCCGGTGTGTATGCTATGCACTTGGCTGCGGTTCGTTCGATTAGTCAAGCTGCATGAAAAGCAACGTGAATGACTATAATAATTAGGATTCACTTTCCCAATTAACCACTGCAACCAAATTCCAATGGCTCAATTAAAGCGTAAACAGTGGAAAAATACCCAAAGGAAGTGGGAACTACTGGACAGTGACCTCGAGGCGTCGATCTCTGTTACATCCTAGCGGGTGTATTATGAACATAGTCTCAGAGACTCCATCCAGCCCACACATTCCTTGCAGGTAGCCATAGCAGTTGTTACTTTTGGACATACTGCAAGTACCCCTCAGGTATATCTGGAGTCCCCCCGCCTAATTTAATTCACTCATATTTTCACATTAATTTAAAAAGTACCAAGATACAATTGCACAACATTCATTCCATCACTTGCAAGCACTCTTAATTATTTTCAACTCCATTTAAAGGTATTGGTCAACTGTTTATTTCTTTCAATCTATACGTGATTGGGTGTCCATTGTTTACAATTTTAATTATTTGTGATTATATCATCATGTTATCCATTGTTTACAATTTTTAGATCAAAACTCCTAAAAAAATTACTCATTTAATACCATCATCGTCTATGTAACCAGCCTTAGTAACTTGTAGGGTCTACCCCCCTTGGATTCGTTAGGAGTTTGCCTAAATAGAGGAGTCAAGAACAAGGTGACAACCTTGACTCGACACTTTCCCCCAAGGAAACACCGAGTGGCTTGAATATTTTTGCCACCTTTCCCCCTAGGTATGTGAAAGGAGGCAACATATTTTGGCACCGTTGCTGAGGATAAATATTTTTATTCCCGGAGTACAACTTTTTTTTTCTTCTTCTTTTTTTTTTGCTTTGTTTGATGAACGCTTAGAGTAGATCTTTAATTTTCATCTAGCGACTCCACTGAATTTTTTTAGTTTTTAATTTTACAAAGAAAAGCAAAAAATAATTTTTTTGAAAGATTTATAAATGCTTATTTTTCTTATTCACATGGTGACTCCATTGAAGGGATAAAACCCTACTTTCTCATAATTTTTCTGAGACTTGTTGTGTGTAGATGAGCTCATACGACATAGTAAAACTTTAAATGCTCATTATTTAACAAATCTGGTTCAGTACAAAATACATGGTTGATATATGATATTGATAAGCAGTTATGGATGATGAAGATTATGGTGCTCAAATTTCCAATTCATATCCTCCCAACGATTTCTAGGGCATCCTAGGTTTTCCTATCTATGAACCATATCTCTAGGGTAAAGGATATTTTCAGGCTCCAATTTTTTGTGGAAATGGTGATTTAGCTATCTGTCACGTCATATCCTTTCTTTCATTTGTGAATAAACTGAACATACTTCATAAGGATAATATGATGTGAATTTTTTCTAATTCTTTGGAAAAGAAGGCTTGGATATGGTCTTGTGGTCTTCCTTATAAATGCATTACCTCCCTTGAAGACTTATGGCTATGTTTTTTGAGAGGTAGAATAATGGTGAGGGAGATATGGTAACTATTGTAGAAAGGGCCCTCACCTACCTAAAGGAGCTAAAGGATCCCATGACTTCCATTATAGATGAGCACACTCGAGATGATCCTATTGAAGAGCTTCACGAGGAACCCATGATTGAACACATTGTTGAAGACTCTCCTCATGTCACCATAACTGAAAACATTGAAGATTTGAGGTATTCTCAATTTTGTTTCAATGCTAATATTTTTCCATAAACCCCTCATGAGGAAACCATTACAGAGATCGACACTTATGAAGAAATTTATGATGTGTACGATGACACTCCTCTATGTTCATCACTTAGGGATGAAGTTTTGGAAATTTTAAGTTCTTGTAATATATGTGAAACCAAAACTTTGAAGGATGATTATTATGAACAGGAGGAGGGTAGTTATATCTTAGGATGTGATACCAGCAAGGAAGACTCTCTCAGATCCGACATAGATGGGAGTGATGACAATTGGAATTTCATAGATAATCCAACTAATGAAAATCTTATTGAGAATACCATCCATGATATGTCCAGCAAGGGAAGTGTCTATTCAAAAATGTGTGGAAGTCCAATCTACAATACGTCCATAGAGGGGAGCATGGATCTGGATACTTGGAAAAAATTTAGTATGGAAGAAGAGCATTCAAAATTTTCACATGATCATTCAGAGTCATATCATGTAGAGCTGCACAAAGGTAATAGTAATGAAAACATTAAGAAGCAGTGTTGTGAAAAGTTATATGTGATGCAGTCAGTGGAATATCAGTCTCAACCATATTCTTCGCATGTAGAGGTTCCTTATGATTTGGAGCTACTTGGGGCCTATGCAACGAGTTATCATTTTGATAAGCCCCGATGATCAGTGTGATGATGTAGTCAGTCTACCTCATCTTGCCGATTGGTATATCAGTCCTATCCAATCATGGATAGAAGTAGCATGTGCATGCACATGCCAGTTTGGGAAGAACTTTAATGACTTTATCCATGCCTATGATTTCCCATCCAACCCGCCCATTCCGGATCATCACGCAGGTTTGCATTTTATAAATAAAGTATCCTTACTTTGGCTAGTAACCAAAGACAAGGAATTTTTTTTTATGTTCATAAAATGCTTAGGTTGTTACATTGGATTTCTGATTACACTTAACCCTTTTTATATCATGCTTAGATTAGGAAAATAAAGTCCTTAAAAGAGACAATTTACTTTCTGCATTTTTGTTTTGTACTTGGCTATAATAAAACTTTTCTTTCATTAGTTATCTACATTTATTTTGTTTAAATAAAGCAACTTATTGGTTCATTTGGAATTTATATAGAGTTGGTGCTACTAATAATTTCTTGTCAAGTTGAGATTTTTTTATAGGTTATATAAACCAGAGTTTTTCATGTTCTCGTATCCTCTCCTTTCCTTAAGACCAGATCGTGCACATGTCCAGCAGTTTGAGCCAGATGCTACCATCGAAGTTATTCTTAGTCGATGTTATCAAGTGAGCCCGGTGAACCAGACAAAGATGATTTGTTCATAATTCAGAAGACCTTCAGACTTGCCTCTAGGAAGTGTTTTTTATCTATACCATGTTCATACCCCTTTGGGGGAGTTGTGATAAAATGTTCTAGCATGGTAGTGTCTGTAAAAGACTCGATCTCTGGGAATCATTTGTCAATCCGATCATCCCATAGTGTTTTTTCCCATGGTTATTATTGGTTGTTGAATAAACGACTGATAATTTCTGAGTTTTTCTCTCAATACCTCCAAAGTTAGGGTGGTCAGCTTGACATTTAGGCCTCTTGAGGTTATTAGAGTCTGGTTCTCAATGTATAAACATGCTTGGAATTATGGTCGATTCATATGAACATGTGCTAAGTCCCCCTAGGTTTTTTTTTTGTTTTTTTTTTTAATTTTAATTTTTCCACAAAACTTAGGCTATTTTTTAATAGTCTAAATGGAAAAATTGGTCTTGTCATAAAATTGGGGTTAAAAGGAAGTTTCAGTTATGGGGGTGCTCATTTTCTAACTTTGAGCACCCGGTAAACCCATAAACCCAATTTTCCTAAGTTTTGAATGATTTTTCCATCACTCAGGTAAGAAAATCCAAAAAAATCAAATATTAATTAATTTAATTAAAAATTAATCAAATATTGGAGCAAATCCAAGTTCCTAAATCAGTGGGATTTGCTCCGATTTGATGGAAATCAGTCTCATCGACTTCGTATTGACTAGGAGTTATCATTCATTGACTGAAGGCATTGATCAGGGTTGAAGAGGAGCTTAACTGGCTTACGTAGGTCTGAGGGTTGCACCCTCTTTCTCTCTCCTCCACACGTGTGGATCAATTTGGTAGTTGTTTGATGGGTGGGTCAATTCACTGAGTGAGGTGTCACTCTGATATGCAGTTCCAGTCCAGTTAGACTTAGTTCATCATCAGATCAGGCTCTTCTTAACTCTCCATTAACTTTAGTCTCTCCTTCAGTCAGGAATGCGCCCCTCTTGTCCATTCTGGCTATAAATTAAAGCTTCCATTCCCTTCTTGAAGCTAGTTCAAGTTGGAGAGAATAGGCTTGCTATTGTAATACTGTTGTAATATTTTCATTGTTGCATTAAAGAAGATTTGGAAGATAAATGGTGTAATGATTTCATGTGTGTGGAATAAGCATTGTCTTGCGGCTATTGATGTTGTTGGTTTTTCTCTCAATTTCTGGATCTGAACCTTGTCTCGCTTGAATGATTCAGCTGAATCAATAGGAGTGTAGTTGGGAAAGTAAGATTACTTGTATTTATGTATCTAATAGCATATGTGTTTGAATATCTAGCTTATACATGTTTAATAAGATTATTTGCATGTAATTCTTGTCTCTTTTTCATATATATATCCATATCTCATAAGGTTTTGTGCAAGGTTGTGTGTTTAGCTTTCAGGTGGCAAGGATTGGATGAGTTGTGGATCTAGTTTGACTCCACTATACATCTGACATTTTTGTGAAGGCATTGCCCCTCTGTATTCCACTAACAAGTCTCCCTTGTAGATCTATCCAACAACAGACCTTTCCCCTTCTCTTCCTCCATTTTATTAAAATCAATCTTCGAGTTACTTGTTCGTCCTCTTATGATCAGATCTACTTCTAAAAATAGCTTATAAATTGTTAGATCTAGTTCCTAAGAGTCTAGTTTCTTAGATCTGAAATTTCAGAAAGAATATCATATTTTAAAGATAGATCTAGGTGAAGAAATTCCTTTTTGCAAGTAGCTAAATCGTATATCTAGATATTTCTCATAAGGTAGTTTCTTTTTTCATTCTTTAAAGTTTTAAATCCGGGAAGAAAGTGCACATCATATTTGCTGCCCAAAAAGCAAGCCAAGATCCCAAGGAAAGCTTGCATTCCTTGGTTCCCTTTTGAAAAACTAAATTGTTCCTTTTTTAACAATTTTTAACTTAGTCCTTTTTCTTCAGTAATTAGTGTGGTGACCCAAAAGCACTTCTAAAATGTTTTTGGGAATATTTGATTTTAATATCTTGCTGGTTTTTAGTAGGTTTAGCAAAAAAGAGAAGGAGACTCTACCCATTTTCTGACGCTTGGGAAAACAAGAGCTTCCCAGAGGCTTCCGCCACTGTTATGCTTCCTTATTAGGATTTTTGTAAGCTTTTTGTAAGCCTTTGGATCCCAAATAACAAGGAACAAAGTGCAATTAGTTTGTTGAAAGCCTTTGGATCCCAGATAACAAGGACCAACGTGCAATTAGTTTGATGAAAGCCTTTGGATCCCAGATAACAAGGACCAAATTTCAATTAGTTTGCTGATATTGTAACCTTTAATAATAAAGAACCACTTCGAGTAGGCTCTTTCGAGCCCACTCCCCATCCCCCAGGGGGGATCCCTGTCTGTTTCACTTTTTTGCATTTTTTCCCATTTTTTGATCTAGCTTAGTCTTGTCATTCAGGATTGTATACTTTGATCATATTTGTTGTTATTCCATATTTTTAAATCAAAGTAATACCAATACTTACCCCACAAATCCTTGATTGAACCGAAAGGTGAAAGAGGATCGTGGTAGAATTAATTAGAAAACCTGTAGTGTGTGTTTTTGCTTCTATTTTCATTGTTACTTTTCACAAGAAAGCAATAAAATTAACCCCTCCTTCATTTCCCGATTGAGGTCCAATTGGACCGAAAGAGATTCCTGGAGGTTCTTTTCTTTTAACAAGAACATGCTCTTAAACTTTACTAAAATTTACAAGACTCCGGTGTGTATGCTCTGCACTTAGTTGTGGTTCATCCGATCAGTCAGGCTGCATCGAAAGAAACACGAGTGACTAGAATAATTAGGATTCACTTTCCCAATTAACCACTTCAGCTGAAAATCCAACGCCTCGATCAAACCGTAAATGGTGGACAAATACCCAAAGGAAGTGGGAACTACTGAACAGTGACCTCGAGGTGCCGATCTCTGTTACATCCTAGCGGGTGTATTATGAACATAGTCTCAGAGACTCCATCCAACCCACACATTCCTTGTGGGTAGCCATAGCGGTTGTTACTTTTGGACATACTCCAAGTACCCCCCGGGTATGTCTGGAGTCCCCCCGCCTAATTTATTTCACTCATCTTTCACATTAATTTAAAATGTACCAAGATACAATTGCACAACATTCACTACATCACTTGCAAGAAATCTTAATTATTTTCAACTCCATTTAAAGGTATCGATCAACTATTTATTTATTTCAATCTATATGTGATTGGGTGTCATATCATGCTTATTTTTTATTGTCTCATCATGTTATCTATTGTTTACAATTTTTAAATCAAAACTCCTAAAAAAATTACTCATTTAATACCATCATCAGCGAAGTAACCACCTTAGTGACTTGTAGGGTCTACCCCCCTTGGCTTCGTTAGGAGTTTGCCTAAATGGAGGAGTCAAGAACAAGGTGACAACCTTGACATGAGACTTTCCCCCAAGGACAAACCGAGTGGCTTGAATATTTTTTCCGTGTTCCTCATCATGTTATCTGTTGTTTACAATTTTTAAATCAAAACTCCTAAAAAACTTACTCATTTAATACCATCATCAGCAAAGTAACCACCTTAGTAACTTGTAGGGTCTACCCCCCTTGGCTTCGTTAGGAGTTTGCCTAAATGGAGGAGTTAAGAACAAGGTGACAACCTTGACATGAGACTTTCCCCCAAGGACAAACCGAGTGGCTTGAATATTTCTTTCGTGTTCCTCCCTAGGTGTGTGAAAGGAGGCAACAATGTCACCCTATGAACATACTCACAGGCCATAGCTATCCTCCTCATCAGAGAATTCCACTCTGAAGGCACACTATGGCAGGTGAAAATCAGCTCATTGTCTAAGAGTTGCTAGCCTACATCAAAAATCCCCTTAGAAATCCACTCCAAATATGGCATAACAGTGTCCACCTCCCGTCTCCACCTATGAGGGTTTCCCGCAGGGACCATCGGCTCCGCAATCGCGACCACCCACCTCAAATAACCAAGTGGCGGAGAAGGACCAATATCTGCATATGTAAGTAAAGACACCATTAGTCTATGCATATAACCATACAAATATCAACCAGCTAAACTACTCTATGTATAAATATGAGCACAAAAAACATCACACATACATACCAGCTAGTCCCTAGGCCTGGCCTAGAGGTTGGAGCATCTTAGGGTCTCCATGATAGTACATCCCCACATAAGGATACTCCTCAAATACCACTGGGAGATTCCACCACTGGTCCAACAACTCCTGCATGAAGAAGCGGCCCACTCTACCATTGCCCTCTCACACCATCTTCTGACACCATCCACGAATCTGCGGCTCCCACAGACCATTGTCCCACACTTCCTGATGCGGACTTAGAGTCAGTACTTTCTCAGACAAGAAAGCACATAAAAAAGAGCCAAAACAAAACTCTCCACCAAATTCCCTTACATGGTTCAGCTAACACCAAACTGTATGCAAGTACATCTAAGCCCATCCATAATAAGTGCCCCTCATGGCACGCGCTACCATCTGTAGCTATCCTCCTGATATCTTGTGGTTCCCTGATGAATCCAAGATACGCAGGACCATCGCTGCAACAGCCCGTTTCGACAACTCCTCAATATCACACGTCAAGGTGTGTGAACCACACACATACATGGTAGCATAACAATTCCTATCACATAATTCCTCTAACATCTCCCCACAAGACAGTACCACCACCAAGTTGCCAACAACTCCCAACATCGAGAGCCCAGTCAAAAAATACACATCCAGCAGTGTAACCTCAATACGCTACCCCTGTATAATGAAATCCTCCTCCCCAATATCCTAGAATCTCACCAGTGTTTGTAGCAGTAGATGTAAGCTCTTCATTAGGGGAATCTATATGAACTTTAGTAGTCCACAACGGACCAGTGCACCCTGCACGTTTTCATCCCGTAACGCCTCCTCCTAGAGGTCTTTGCAGTCTCTCTCATGCCACATCATATAAAGCATCCTGCACAAGCATAAAACAACTTTCAGTAAAAAAACCACTCTAGGACCAGGTCGCACCCGTCAAACCAAAAAGGGCGACCAGGTCACTCAAAAAGGCCTCACAGAAGCGACTAGGTGGCAGTGTTTCGACAAACAAGAGCGACCTCATATCTCTTTTTTTCTTCCTAACAAGAGCGACAAAGTCGCAATAATCCATGAAGAATAAGCAACCCATTAGCTCATTTAACCATGAAAAGAGTGACCTGCCTTGTGGAAGCGCTAGCAGCCTCACAGAGGGTCCCTCGGTGAGAAAATCCACAAAGTAAACCACTAAAAAATATACATTTTGAAAGAACTCTTACCTGCAAGTTGCAGATCAAAAAATCGCTGGTCAAAACGGGAGAAATTAACAAAAGAATTTCAGGGCCCTCCTCTCCAACTCAGTAGTGAATAGTGACAATGAAACCTGCCACATGGTTCCCACCCATTTATAGGCCCCATTTGACCTATTTTCTTCTTTTTCACATAACTAGGCCATACAGAGTCTGTTTGGGACGTCGTTCACAGCACTAGTTTCAAAATCCCGTCCTCTATCTTTCAATGAGACCAAAGTCTCATGATCAATAAGTAATTTTTGGGGCCATTTCCTGGAAATTACCTCAGTTTATGTGCCATTCACATATAATTATCTAATCCGTCCACCATAGCTTACACAGGTTCCCAGACAATTTCCCGGAGGTCATATCATGTTGACATGGACTTGGAAATATAACTGCCTCCAGACCTATGCCTACACCACCACAACTTATGAGGGCTTCCGGACCATCTCCTAGAAGGTACATCATTTTGCACGCATTTGGCACATAATTGTTGTTAGAATAATCAACCCATAGTTTACCCACTTAGACATTAATTCATTTATTTTTGTCTTATTTGCCTAGTTCATGTGTCCCACCTTGTGCAAGTTGTTAATTGCCTATCCATAGATGTCAAAATTTCCATATTTGACTCATGTAGCGCTTGAGAAAGCCTTAGGAATCAAATCTGCTTTATTCCTGGCCTCCTAGGCGCCCTTCTGCTTTTTCTGCTTTATTGCCTGCTTTTTCAGTGTTTTAAGGCACATAGGAAAGCAAGACTAGGTGAGGTGAACTAGTTTTTTGTCCTCTTCATCCTCCACTCTTTTCTCCATACAAAAGCATGTATGAGCTGCCATTCCACTACTCTTTAGCTTGCCTATGCACCCTTTCCAATTCGTGAGCTCCATGACAGATTTGGGATCAGCTTTTTACACCTATGGGGGATTTGCCTATTTTGAGTAAGCCTGCTTTATGCTAGTT
>LPNX010972295.1:155826-160826 GCA_001517045.1 Pseudotsuga menziesii
TGAAAAGTAGATTGATATGCTGACCAATATCCTGGAGAAGAATGGCATCTCCCTTCCAGAAAGCTCAAAGAAGAGAGAAGGAGGATCAAGTTCCGATGACAGAGAGAGATTTCATGCTCTAGCTGCTGGCACATCAAGCTCACCTAGATTTATCATAGATTCTGGAGCTTCAAGACACATGGTTTCGACTAAGGAGGCCTTCTCCTCACTGGATATGTCGAAAGGACCATCTATTGTACTGGGAGATGACTCTCTCACTGAAAGTAAAGGCAAATGAAGGATAGATCTTGATCATGGTAATTTCAGCAATGTGCTTTATGTCCCTGGTCTCGCCTCCAACCTCCTATCAGTGTACCAGATGACCCACACTGGGTCTCCTAAGAAAGTCATATTCTCCCCCAATGAAGTTGAGATCACAGAAATCTCAAGTGGTAGAGTCATTGCAAAAGGAGTAGCGAATCATGCTCAAAAGGTATACATGTTTTCACACTTCCTACCTTACTCAAACCCCTCTGCTCTTCTTATCCATGCTAATGAAGCTAGCAAGCTATGGCATGAAATATTTGGCCATCTAAATTACAAGTATCTGTCTGATCTTAGTGAGAAAGATATGGTCACAGGGCTGCCCAAGATAAAATTTTCCAAAGGAGTCTGCCAAGGTTGTATCCTAGGAAAACACCCAGAGCACAAATTTGAGAAAGCTAGTCATGAGAGAACCTCTGCACCCATCGAGCTGATTCATAGTGATGTTGCTGGACCATTCCCTCATATGTCCATGAGTCAGGCCAAATATGCATTGACCTTTATTGATTATTTTTCTAGGTATTGTTGGGTTCACTTCATGAAACACAAGTCTGAAGTTTTTGGCCTATTCAAAGTCTTTAAGGATTTGGTTGAAAACCAGTGTGGAAGGAAAATCAAGGTCCTTATATCTGACAATGGTGGTGAGTATGGCAGTTCTGAGTTTATTAACTATTGTCCAGATGCAGGTACTCAGATGCAGCATTCTATCCCCTACACACCACAGCAAAATGGTGTTGCTGAGAGGAAGAACAAATCACTGAAGGAGATGGCAAGATGCATGATGGAGGCCAAAAATTTGCCACCAAAGTACTGGGCCAAAGCTATCAACTGTGCAGCCTATATTCAGAATAGGGTTCCTCACAAACATCTTGATGGCATAACTCCCTTCGAAGCATGGAGTGGGCTTAAGCCAGATGTGACCCATTTCAGGATTTTTGGCTCAAAGGCATGGGCTAGAATCCCAACAGAGAAGAGGAAGGCTTTGCAGCCCCAAATCCAAGAGTGTATTTTTGTTGGATACTCTGAAGATTCAAAAGGGTACAAGTTGATAAACTTGAGCACAAACAAAGCCTTCATTGAAAGGTGTGTTCAGTTTGAAGAAGAACCCCTTGCAGAAGTGGAAGTTGGTGAAGCCTCTTCACCACCTGAACCTCAAGAAGTAAGTAAAGAGTTTGTTGAACATGCTGATTCTGATTTTTCTGATGGATATGAGTTTATTGTAGACCCAAACAGCCCCATTAGGCCTAAATGGGCAGCCAAGACACTACATGCAGCAGGTGAGCTAGTTGGGGATCCCAATGACCCAAGGAGGACTAGATCTCAATTTGAGAGTGGTCTGTGCATGAAGGATCCTATGTTTGCTGAAAAATGATATTTGATGGTGGACTCTAATCCTCAAACATATGAAGAAGCAGCAGTAGATCCAAGATGGCAAGCTTCCATGAAGGAGGAGTTCATCTCACTCCAGAAGAGCAACACATGGGAGCTAGTGGATCTTCCTCCAGGGAGAAAACTAGTACAGTGTAAGTGGGTCTATAAGACCAAATTTGATGCTGATGGTTCACCACTGAAGTAAAGGGCTAGATTGGTAGCTAAAGGCTACTCACAGGTTCATGGCATCGATTACAATGAGACCTTTGCCCCAGTGGCAAAGATGGACTCCATCAGGCTAGCTCTAACCATTGCAGCCTCAAGGCAATGGGAGGTACATCACATGGATGTAAAATGTGAATTTCTGAATGGAGATCTCACTGAGGAGATATATATGCAGCAGCCTCAATGTTTTTCTACTAACCCTTCTCTTGTGTGCAGGTTGCGAAAGTCATTGTATGGGCTAAAGCAAGCCCCCAGGGCTTGGTATGCCAAGATAGATAGCTTCTTGCTATCTCTGAATTTTGTTCGGTGCAAATCAGAACCGAATGTGTATTTGAAGTCTGTTAATGGTTCATTAATGATAATTGTGTTATATGTTGATGACCTGCTCATTACAGGAAGCTCACAGGCTGAGATTGCTTCCTTAAAAGGAGCTATGAACCAAGCCTTCTCCATGACAGATTTGGGGCTCTTAGGTCAATTTCTGGGGCTTGAGATTGCTCAAACCAAAGCTGGAATAAAGGTGCACCAGTCCAAGTATGCCTTGTATTTGTTGATCAAATTCAGAATGCAAGGCTGCAAAGCAAGCAAAACTCCTTTCCTTTCAGGAGTGAAGCTGGAGGAAGATGATTCTCCACCGATGGTAAATAATACACTGTATAGACAATTGATTGGATGTTTATTGTATTTGACACATACTCGACCTGATATTTGTTATGCAGTAAGTGTGACTTCTAGATTCATGGATCAGCCTCATGAGATCCATTGGAAAGCAGCCAAAAGGATCCTTAACTTTGTTCAAGGAACAAGGACACATGGGATCTTCTATAAGGCAAAATCTGATCTTGATTTGATTGGATTTACTGACAGTGATTGGGCAGGTGATAGCACAGATAGAAATTCCACTTCAGGTTATGTGTTCATGCTTGCAGAAGGGCCAATCAGCTGGTCAAGCAAGAAATAGAGTGCCATTGCACTCTCATCTATAGAAGCTGAGTACAGAGGAGTTGTTAATGCAGCAACTCAGTGTTTATGGTTGCAGGGTTTACTTGTAGAGTGTGGTTTCGAACCTGAGTACTCAACTACTATCTACTGTGATAACCAGAGTACCATTCGAATCTGCAAAGATCCAGTTCAGAAGCATAGAACCAGACACATTGAGATTCACATGCACTACATCACAGAGCTTGTGCATGATGGCACCATTCACCTACTCTTCTGTTCATCTTCAGAACAAGTAGCTGATATCTTCACCAAAGCATTTTGTGAGAAGACCTTCAGCAATCTCAAATCACTACTGGGGATTGCTGATCATGCTATAAAGGCATGAGTGGAGACAAGATTCTACAATTTTGTTTTACAGTCCATGTTTAAGGGAGGATTTTCCCAAGTTGGTTTTGCCTCTTTCCTTGTTTATTTGGACATGCAGTATGTAAAGGGTGACTAAGCCTTGTTGCTAGGCCCTATATTTTTGATTTATTACTCATAAATTCAGGCTTAAGGGGGGGTGTTATAATAATCAACCCATAGTTTACCCACTTAGACATTAATTCATTTATTTTTGTCCTTAATTGCCTAGTTCATGTGTCCCACCTTGTGCAAGTTGTTAATTGCCTATCCATAGAGGTAAAAATTTCCATCTTTGACTCATGTAGCACTTGGGAAATCCTTAGGAATCAAATATGCTTTATTCCTAGCCTCCTAGGTTCCCTTCTACTTTTTCTGCTTTATTGCCTGCTTTTTCAGTGTTTTAAGGAACATAGGAAAGCAAGACTAGGTGAGGTGAACTAGTTTTTTGTCCTCTTCATCCTCCACTCTTTTCTCCATGAAAAAGCATGTATGAGCTGCCATTCCACTACTCTTTAGCTTTCCCATGCACCCTTGCCAATTCGTGAGCTCCATGATAGATTTGGGATCAGCTTTTTACACCTATGGGGGATTTGCCTATTTTGAGTAAGCCTGCTTTATGCTAGTTTTGGATGCCTCCTTATGCATTTGACCTCTTGATGTATTCTATATATTCAGCAACCTATGTTATTACAAGGTTGGCTATTGTACACTCAGTTAATATAATTGTGTGTTACAGCTCCATATTCAGTCTCCATTGTTATCAATTTTGCATGATCAATTGATAATTGTTGTGGGTAAAATTAATCTACTGCTGGCCTGAATTTCTACAATTGTCTACATGCATCATGCAATATTATATCACTCACTCATTTGATTATTCAGCATATAACAGTCCAATCCATCCACCCCAAGTTGTTACAGGTTGGTAACATAAGACTCTCCTGACCTCTGTCCAAGAGCCACTTCGGTCTGCGTGCCTCTGCCACACCGATTTGCGTGCCTCTACCACGATCCATCCCGTGCATGTATTGGTATGTTCAAGAGCCACATGCTCCATCTATACTACACGGTTAACCTTTGGACCACTGTCCATTCTCCCGAAATATGGGCACCATCAGTGCCCCCTCGATAGGTTGACCATACTAGAGTTTCTGTTAACCTCTTTTCTGACTCCTAAAAGAATGAAAATATTGTTGAGCGCCTCTACTTCCTATACCACTCGTTAAAGTATAGAAAATGGCATCTACATCATCTCGTTTATCTCCTTTTGTGGACTATGTAGACTACCATATGAAAATGACCACGTTGGCACGCTCAAGCTAAGAATATTTCCCTCTGCACCCTTTTATGCTTTCTTAGGCATTGGGACTGAAATCTACAAGAAATATCATCATGGCTTGTCTTTAAGCTCTTTTCCAGCCTTCTCATAAAGAAAATATCATCGAGAAAAATTGGTTTTGTTCCCGCTAGTAAAAGTATTTGAATGACAGTCCAGCTAGTACAGGTTTAACCTTTTCCATCCTGATTGGACTACCAACGGTAAAGAAGTCCCTCATCCCCTAAAGGATGGGCGATCTCTCCTATGTACACTTTTATCCTTTTTTCGGGCACAGGAGACTACCAACGAAAAAGAGCCCATAGTGGAGTCTTCTTCATGCTTTCAGAATCTCTAAAATTGAAAGCACCATTGAGCATTTACTTTCTTGGGCTCACCAAAAATCCATGAGATCATACCACAATGGTGTCTTTAGACA
>LPNX010972295.1:165826-168296 GCA_001517045.1 Pseudotsuga menziesii
CAAGGAAAAGAATGTCAACATGTACATCAATATGTAATTTTCAAAAAAAATGAATTAGAGTGGTTGATTAATATGCTTGTCTGCTTATCTTTTAAACCATATGACAAATTGATTTCCCTCTGTGTAAGATTGGTGTCTCCATTGCAATGTGTTGCTTTTACCAATGAAGCCACACCTTCCCATGATATTCCATGACCCAAATGTTTGCATTGTTCAATCCATACCTTCATCCAGTCAAGATTGTTAGAGATGGATAAATGAATTGCATCCCACTCTCGACCAACTTCTTGATGACAATAAACATTAAAATTCAAGACAGATGTAAATTTTCTGAACAAAGTATATGCTCTTAATTGATGCATTAATAAATTGAATTTGCAAATAGAATATGTACGATATATATACATAAAAGTTAATATTCAAATGTATTATATTAATTAACATCCACTAGATAATAATTACCTTTCACATTCCTCGATCTACGTCTCCCCTTCAAAATTGTTATTGGAGTTCGGATCACAAATGCGATGTAAATTGAGCTTTGACGCTAAATTAGGAAGATAGTCACTAACATACAACATGTTTTGGTATACCATATATCCCTCCATCAGAGAATCCTCAGCACATGCTTGTTTTCTAACCAAACCCTTCCTAAATTTCAAGTGCCTCTCAACCATCCACATGGACCTTGACTACACAGATCCACACAATTCAATCTCCTCAACTTGGTGTATGAGGTAGTGTTCTTGTACATTGAAAAATGTTGAAGGTAGATGCTACTACATTTAATGCATGAGACAAGGAATTTCTCTCCTTCAATACTTTATATATTCTTTATGGAATTCTTTAGATGCCAACCATCTACAAGTGATGCAAACCAATCACGATATTTAACAAAAAAACATTAAATTACATAACTTGAAATAGTGCACAAAAAAAATATATAAGTTATACAAAGAATTAAAGAAACACTAAGCACATGCAAATAATCTCTAGTTATCTCATGTATTTCCCAAGATTATATATAACTTGTTTGATATTGTTGTCAAAGTTGTCCGGGAGAGAGATAGGTAGAACATACTGTAACAATATACAAACCACATCATTTTTTAAACAAATAGTAGACAAACAAAATAACAACAATATTCAATGGAATTAAAAAAACAATAATTATATGGACATAACTATAATAATTACCTTCATGAAGATGTGCAAATAATGTGTTTTAACCCCCACAAAATCACCTTTCTTTGTTATGATATTCTTCATGTACGCACAAAATCCAGTGGAAAATTTAATTTTTCGCGTGACTTCTTTACTACATTAATTTGCTGCTCTGTAAACATCCATGGAATTGAGTTTATATTAACTTGGTCTCTGTTGCTATGAAATTGAATGATATCTTTCATTGCATGGTTTCGTTCTTGAATTTCTTTGTAAAATTTCACAATTTTTTCTTTCTCGCTCCTTAGCTCCAATAGTCTCCATAATGTTTCAGTGACATTCTTTCCTATATGCATTGTATAAAATAGATGAGAAATTTGTAGCTGCTCATAGTAGGGAAACCTGTTGAATCGTATAGGATAAATTTCCCTTCCTCGTGGAATCCCATTAATGCCTTCATGATCACGACAGAGATCATGAATATTAGTTTATAAATAAATTACAAAAATCAATTATGGCCACTATAGTAAACAACACATAATAATAAAAAAATTCATAACAATTTATATATGATGATCCATACGTACCAGCTTGATGATTTCTATTATATTGCATCTTCCAAATGTGAGGTTTCATTCTCCGTGGTTTTAATACAGTCTCTTGCTTCCCATTGAAAAGATTTTTTTTGGTTGTCCTATACCTATGATTCTTCGAGAGGAAGTTCCTATACTCATCAAACACCTCCTTTCTTAATCTTTTTGAGCGACGAGATTTGATCTTAGGACCACAAACTGGAAAATGAAAATTTTCCCTTTGTATGAAGACCTACATGAATATATATCTATATATATCGAATATCTATGTCAATTATAATTATATATAAACTAATTTAACTACTTCATATAATTAAATGAAATTAAAGTGGAACTTAAAAATACAAACCACAAAAATGGGTTAACCCTGGGGCATGGTGTATTGTCCAAACAACCATTACATGGAATTGAAATTTCCTTTGTCGCATTGGTCTAGATATGGCATACATACTGATTCCATTCCATAACTTCAGTAGCTCGTCTATAAGAGGTTCGATATATACATTCATATCTTTGACTTGGAACTTACTTGATTTATTTGAAGTACATATAAAATATATAATTATGAGAACCAGTAAGATATATGAACCATGCACAAGAGTAAAATAATTTATACATATATATGTATATATATACATATATATGTATATATATACATATATATGTATATATATACATATATATACATATATATGTATATATATACATATATA
>LPNX010972295.1:168533-180285 GCA_001517045.1 Pseudotsuga menziesii
AATCATCGACGACATTATGTGCTCCATTTTTATTGACAACCATGGAGGAATGTTATTGTTGATAACAAAAATAGGCCACACCATGTAAATGGATCTCGTATGTGGAAATGGATTAACACTATTTGCTGCCAAAGAAATCCTAATATTATGCGGTTCTTCTTTAAAGTGAGGCCAATTTTCCTCCATATATCTAAATGCAGAACCATCTGCAGGAATTCGAATAACATCATCTTGACTTTTGTTCCTTGTATGGTAATACATAAATTGCGCTATGTTATTGCACCTGAACAGTCATTGTAAACGTGGAATGATGGGAATATAATGAAGAACCTTATGAGGCACCTTTTTATTACTTGATATATTCAATATCTACTTATATGACATTCCAGACATTTTGTTGCAAATTCATGATGATTATAATATATAACATGGCCATCGGGGCATGCATGAATTGCTTCATAATGCATTCCGATCTCTTTCATGATGGTAGATAAATATCGATATGTGCTAGGTAAAATATTTAATGGTGGTAACAAAAATTCATCTATCAAGCTACATCAAATAAAAATAAAAATAGAGTTAATATAATATATAAATAATATTAACGAAACACCATCCATATTAATTTTAATTATGAATTAACAATACAATTATTAGAGGAATAAAGATAAACTTTATCACAATCATATATATGTGATGGATTATTTTACATACCTTAACATCCGTGTGATTGATATGTTTGAAATACCATTCATAACCTTCAAGTTCATTATCAACAATATAGCAGAGAGAATATTTGTTTTGGAGCCTTCATAAATGGGTTTGTATTCCTTCTCAAGAAGAGGTATATCGTGAACATCATCAAAGTCATCAATATTTTCATGATCATCATCATTTTCATCACCCATTCTAAAATTAAATGAATCATGGATCAATGTATTTGTACCATCATCTTCAACTACATTATCAGTATGATCATCTTCTTCAATATGATCATTCACTTGTTCTCAATTAAGCATAGCTCCATTTTCCTCCAGTACTTGTTCTGAAAGCACTTCCTCTGGATGATATGTCATAGGATGTATTTCCTTTATAATTACATTATTAATACATCAATATATATAAGTTAATATAGGAAATATTAAAATAATACATACATTTACCAAAGCAAAAAATATAAAAAACTTTATAATGCTAAAATTAGAAATGGACGATATTCAATCCCCCCCTCAACGTGTCCATGTTCCCTACAATGCTTTGTGGCTATTGCGATCAATATTCTTCTCCTCTTAAATCCCTTGTATTGACTACATGGACAATAACATTTCCCATTGCCCCTTGTTTTCACTACATCCCACAGTCTAGCAAGCAATTGTCAATTTTGTTCGTTTGGATCAGGAATATTGTTATTTGACATTTTTCACAAACTTTGTGAATGAATATTATCGACAATCTTAAAAAATCAAGGTCCACACATCACTATTTTCACAAACGATAGTTTGTCGGAGAATAAACAAAATTTC
Organism: Pseudotsuga menziesii; assembly: GCA_001517045.1. Lineage (NCBI taxonomy): Eukaryota > Viridiplantae > Streptophyta > Pinopsida > Pinales > Pinaceae > Pseudotsuga > Pseudotsuga menziesii. The sequence continues at coordinate 170,057 of LPNX010972295.1, forward strand.
ACAAATCATCTGTCAAAGAATAAAATGATGTCCTCAAATAGTCCATTGAAAAATAAAATAATTACATAAATCGCCCGTCAATGAATAAAACAATTCCTTAAACCGTTCATTGAGGAATAAATAATTTCTACAAACCGTCCGTCGCTTCTATAGAAAACATGTCGAAATGTTTCTGTAATTTATATATTTTCAAATTTAACTTTCGTCAAATCTCTGAATATATTAACCTAGTTACCGTTGCAAAAAATAGGTTAAATTCATCGAAGATTCGAAGATAACGTGTCACGAATCCGATGTTAGTATGGTCGCTTAACCAATGACATTATGGTCGCAAATTCGATGAAAATGGTGTCGTATTTCCGACGATTCTTCTAGACGACAAAACAGATCCGACAAAATAGTAACTTTCATCATTGTAATCCGACAAAAAAATACTTTTCATCAGATGTCATCATATTTTGTCATTGAATTTTGGGTTCAAATCCTGTTGTGTACCCATAAGGCCAAGGTGTACGATCAATGTGGGCAAAAAACCCTTTTACCCACAATACCAAGGGTCAAACTTTTATCTTATCTATCAAGGTATATAGTCCATAATTGTACATACAATAACAATAAGTTTTATCGTCATCGTATAAGTAAGGTCCAAACTACGAAACGCTTTGAGTGACTGCAATACAACATATATAACATAATTTTCATTTCTTTCAACTTAAAACTCCCAAAGGTTCATGTGTTAAAGTTGAATCATCCAAGGACAATAAATAACAACAGTAGTAATAAATTAATCAACAAGTTAAACTAGCATTCATAAAGGAGAAAACAATGTGGTAACATATACAACATCATTTTCATTTCTTTCAACTTAAAACTCCCAAAGGTCCCTGTGTTAATGTTGAAGCATCCAAGGACAATAAACAACTGTAGTTGTTATAGCTGATTTTACCACACTAGGTAGATCACATATTTATGGCCTTTCCTGTCTCTCTGTAGACTTTTTGGACCCCATGGACTTATATTACACTTTTATGTTCCAACATCATCCCCAAAAATTGCATGTTTATACATATACACGACTTTTAAAGCAATACCCGCATGTATACGCAGCTTTTGACCTCAAACCCACGTACATTGGGATGGGTGAAAAATGACAAATATTTTTGGAGTTTTCCTCATTTGAGACTGAAAAAATTGACTCTTGGACTTCCAAATGCCTTGAGAATGCTCGGATTCGACCCTCCATTACCTCCTTGGAGTGTTATATAAGGAACCCTTTGGATACATTGAAGGAGGAGAAATTGAAGAGCAAGGAAACTATAGTCCATTGTTGCCTCAGCTTTGCTTATACTTGAGTCTGGATCCCTTTGTCGCTTGGAGCACATAGTGTTCTTCCGAATATTGCATTTGCTTTGTGAGCTTGCTATAGAGAGATGGAGGATTGAAGTGGTGGAGGCCCAGGTGGAGAACTCAGTTTCTCCGGTTCGCATAAGTGTCGACAGTGTTGTCACTATTGTATCTCTAATTTATTAATAGAAATATGTTTTCTTGTCCAATTCATGTGCATTTTGAATATGAATAATGAATCCATGGATGTATTTAATTGCTTATACATGGTTTATTATATATGCTAGAATAGCTCTAACACATTTATATATATCATGCTTGCTTTTTTTGTTGTTGTTGAGAACAAATTATAATTGCAATTGCATTGGAAGAGATCAACGAGGATCTACTTCAACCGTCTTGAATAAGGTACGATTCGATATCCCTTAGTGTTAGATTTGCTTAATGTCTTGCATATCGGGAAATATTTATTTATGGTGTCATACTATCTATTTTGGTACCCCCAAGCAATAGGAAGTTTATCGCTGTAACAGAATTGGAGACTCTGCTGGGAAGGTTCCTAGTTGTTTTTATTTTGGGATTGGGTATTCAATGTGCTTGAATTCCTCTTTATTTCTCTATTTCTGTTTCGGCTCTGGAGGTATGTTTTCCCAGTAGTGTCATGTAGGAGTAATTTGGTATTAGCTTATATGTTTGCCCTATTTTTCTCCCGTTTTCTTCCTATACATGAGTATTTGCATTACAGTTGTGTATACATGCAGTTTTCTCTTGAATTCCCATGTATGTATGTAGGTTTATTGCATATAGTCATGTATGCTTTGATTTTGAGCTTTATATGGAGGATTGAGTATTGTTGGGTTAGTTTTGATGATTATTGAGTCTTCTTGGGTGTTGTTGGTGTCTGTATACAGCCTATGTTTCTAACCAGAGACCCCATTTGATTTATTTTTTATTAGGTTTTGTTCTTGTCATTCATTTCTTCTTTTTGTTTTGGGATTAGTGCATTAGGTCTCTTTTCTCTTGGAGCCTTGTTTGTTGTTGCCTATGAGTGGTTGCAGGGTCTGAGAATTGTAGAGTCTGTTAGTGCTTTTTATATCTCACTTTTTTTAAACAAAAATATTTTTGCTTTTGCATATTTATGCATTCTCTCATTTACATGGCATGGTACTTGCATTAGGTTTTTCTTATTGAATTATAGTCAGGTGTTCATTAAGGAATGATTGCACTCTCATTTGAAGGAAGAAACTTGCATCTCATGTAGTGGCATAACCTGTTTTTCATTCGACAAAATATTTGCATGGTTTTTTAGGTGTGCACACTTATTTCACTACTAAGTCACAATTTCATTAGTTGCAAATCCATTTCCTTTTGATTAATTACATCCATTAAAATCAATGCTTAATTAAAATGAACTATGCATTCTTCTTTTATAGAGTTCACCAACAAGATTAGGATTTAGAGTCTTGGAATAGTTCATTGTGAGTCAATTCTCCAATAATACTAAACACAAACAATTAGGTATCTGTCTAGGAGAGAGTGAGAAATCCTTGGTATAATTAGTGTTTTTTGGGAAGCTCCTCTTACACAGGAGTCAAGCATGAGGCATTGCATGTGATTGTGATTGGGATGACCCCTGGTCACTTTTTGTGAGCATCTGAGATATTTCCAAGATCGTATTCGTATCTAGGGGCCTTTGAGGTATTGATTGGTGCACCATTGATGTGTGCTTTCAAGATTTTGGCTTTGCTACCCTACCCATATGGTCGATCCCACCTGTGACTATCCTCCTTATCATTGGTTATATTTGGGTGACCTTAGTTTCCTTACCTAGATATCACAGGTGGTACTTATAGAGGTTATTCTGTAGGTATCCTAGATAGGTAGGGGTCGGACAACACAGTCATTTTATGTGTTGAATTTGAGTGCCACTATAATTGGTTACACACCTCCACTTGTAGTGTATGGTATTTTTGAGCCTCTCCTAGGAAATACATACCTGCTACATTCGAGAGCTCACTTATCCTCCCCTTGGCTTGCTTGCATTTTCACTGTAGATTTTCTTAGGAGTGTGCTCTTTGTGCGCTAGTTTCCTTTTGGGATTGGTGTTACTTGATTATATTTATGTTCTCTTGAGTTTGGGTCCTTTTATATTCGGCATGCCTGATATCACTACTATTATCCCATCACCTACTCTAGGTCCTAGTGTAGATCCTAATGTTGGACTGGGGGGCACCACAACCCGTTACCTTTCTCGTAGACTCGGGAGTGGTCATATTCTATCCTCTACTCCATTTGCAAAGGATTTTCACTCCCTTCATCAGGTCTTAACACTAGTGGTCACCCTCACAGGGGACGTGGTGGATACGTGAACGTTGGGTCTACACCTTGCATTCCTTCTTATGTCCCATCGTCCACTGCACTATTTCCTTTGAATGTAGTTTTCATGATCAATCCTCCCTAGATCCTATAGTTTGGACTCTTTACTAACTATTTCCAGTTTGTTTGGACTAATATCATTGTTATGTAGGGTCCATTTTTTGTACACTGTCTCCAAGGAATTTACCCATTCGTTCCTATCGAAGGTATGATTTTGAACTGGAATATAGGTTAGGACCACATATCCACTTGCATTATGCATGACCTTATGACCATTTCATCTTAACCTTAGGTACGAACCCATTCCGCGATATCACGGTACCTTCATGCTGCTGTTAGAAGTGGTATTGTGTGAATGGTAGAGCTTTCCTATACATGGGTTCCCTAGTTAGATCATTTTTTTCATTTGGTACCCATGCTGAGATGCCTCCTTTAGGTTGTGGGAGTCCCTTTATAGTCCCGCCATGTCCTTGAGCAAGAGCTTCATACTCCTCTTGAAATTTATGCTGGGTTTTCCCCATAGGGACTCCCTTGTATATATCAAGTTGTAATTGCATTTCATGATTTTTTATTGCCTTCTTGAGCTTTACGTCAGCTCCCTGACTTCGATTTATCAGCCATATAGCCCGATCTTGTGTCATGTAAATCCAAGCAATACCTCTTTTATATCCTTTGCATCTTGATCACCCCTTTATCGAGAGGATACCTTCGCTCGAGTGTCGTTATCCTACACATGTTTCCTTACATTGAAAATAGGTATGTTCCACTACTTGGAACTAGATTTCTTGTCCCTGACACTCGTATACTCCTAGCTATGTAATATAAAGAACTTTTATTCTTTTTCAATATTTTCAAAATATCTAAAAAAGTACAAAAAAAATAAAAAAACATAAAACGTTGGACGGGAAAAGATGTTATCTTTGGCAACAGTTGAGTCGTGTCACCTTCAAACAGAGCACTGTATATCACATCTATTGGTTGGGTTATTAGTTTGAATTTAGGAGATGTACTCATTACTCTGATTTTATCTCCACTGACTTGTTACGCTTCCAGTCTCCATGGAGCCTTTATTGATGCCTCCTGTGTCACAGAGATGTCCTAGTTTGCATATCAAGTCCATGCCTCCTACCTTCACTCACCACTTTCCTTATACTCTTGTTCGAAGGAAGTTGAAGCCTAAGTCAGCCATTCCTCAGTTATCTTGACTTTGCATGTCGGTCATTCACAGTACTGTTACTGGTTCATGCACATCTTGTTCATTGAGTTCTTCCACATTATGCATCATTGCTAAGTACCTCGTGTTGGTTTATGGGGGATGCCTTAATTCTCTCCTTCCATCGGATTACATTCCATCAACATCAGATCATTTATTCAGGAATAGGATTCTAGAGTCATTTGAGTGCCTTGATACCTACAGTCGTCAATGGTAGGTTCTCTCACCATCAACAGTCTTGGGAATACATCAATGTCCCCTGATCGATGGATTATTCCAAGTGTTTGACATCAACACATCTATTCACACTTGTTAGATTGCACTTTGTACCTTGATTCCCATTTTCATTCTCGGTGGGTTATCTCACATCCATTAACGGTATACATCAATGATCGGTAATTAGACAATGGACTACTATTCACATAGTAGGACTTGTACTCGTAGAGATTCATGTTCAATACTTTCTAGCTTGGTGGCATTCCATATATGCTACCTCCTTGATCATGCTAGTATTTATGATATTTCATCTCTCATGATCATGATTCCAATCTTTCCAGTGTATATCAGACATCTTCATCCATTGTGGAGATCTTGATTCATTGTATATTGTACGTGGTGATGACCACACATGACACTTTGTATATCATGCATATTCATGGCCATTGTACTCTTATGTATCAGTAATGCTACATGTATTTTCAGTCACATGCATAGATTGATCATTGTATTGTACTGATGGGTGGTTGGTTCTTCCACCTGGGTCTTCATTACTCCACTTCTGGGATGGATTTTATAATTTATTTTGGCCATCATGTTACCCCTCTGACGTCACACATTAGAGGGCATCTATTATTGCTGATTTTACCACACCAGGTAGATCACATATTTATGGCCTTCCCTGTCCCTTTGCAGACTCTTTGGACCCCATGGACTTATATTATACTTTGATGTTCCAAGATCATCCCCAAAAATTTTCTGTTTATACATATATGTGACTTTTAAAGTAATACCTGCATGTATATGCAGCTTTTGACCTCAAACCCGCGTACATTGCGATGTGTTCAAAATGACAAATATTTTTGGAGTTTTCCTCATTTGATTCCGAATAAATTGACTCTTGGCCTTCCAAATGCCTTGAAAATGCTTGGATTCGACCCTCATTACTTCTTTGGAGTGCTATATAAGGAACCCCTTGGATACATTGAAGGAGGAGAAATTGAAGAGCAAGGAAACTATAGTCCATTGTTGCCTTAGATTTGCTTATACTTGAGTCTGCATCCCTTCATCCCTTGGAGCACATAGTGTTCTTCCCAAGCCTTCCTTTTCTTTGTGAGCTTGCTATCGAGATATGGAGAATTGAAGTGGTGGAGGCCCATGTGGAGGAATCAGTTTCTCCAGTTCGCAGAAGTGCCGACAGAGTTTGTCACTATTGCATCTCTGATTTATTAATAGAAATATCTTTTCCTGTCCAATTCATGTGCATTTTGAATATGAATATTGAATCCATGGATGTATTTAATTGCTTATACGTGGTTGATTATATATGCTAGAATAGCTCTAACACATTTATATATATCATGCTTGATTTGTTTGTTGTTGTTGAGAGAAAATTATAATTGCAATTGCATTGGAAAAGCACAACGGGGATCTACTTCAACCGTCTGAAATAAGGTACGATTTGATATCCCTTAGTGTTATATTTGCTTACTATTCTTGCATATTGGAAAATATTGATTTCTGGTGTCATACTGTCTGCTGTGGTACCCCCAAGCCATAGGAAGTTTCTCTCTGTAACAGCAGTATTAATAAATTAATGAACACGTTAAACTAGCATACATAAAGGAGAAAACAATGTGGTAACATATATAACATAATTTTCATTTCTTTCAACTTAACACTCCCAAAGGTCTCTATGTTAATGTTGAAGCATCCAAGGACAATAAATAACATTAGTAGTAATAATTAACGAACAATTTAAACTAGCATACGTAAAGGAGAAAACAATGTGGTAACATATATAACATAATTTTAATTTCTTTCAACTTAACACTCCCAAAGGTCCCTGTGTTAAAGTTGAAGCATCCAAGGACAATAAATTACGGCAGTAGTAATAAATTAATGAACAAGTTAAAATAGCATACATAAAATAGAAAACACTATGGTTTAGACCTTTCAATACCTTCATAAACCCAACCAAGACATCATAGCTGACATAAGGTTTGTATCTTGTTGTATGGTACAATCAATGACAAAATACCTTGGATACCGTTAACAGACATGAGATAACTGAAACAATGTAAATGCTTGAGAGAGATAGATAGATAGGTAGTTGTAGGGCAGAGTGAGACAAATACAAACATCAATGTATTAATCACAACAGTCTATAAATGAGGATGAAATTTCAATCCCATTGTTGCACTAAATGACAGACTTTTAGGACATTCATACATCAAGCAAATAGAATCTCCTTTCAAATGTTCATAGGAATCCTTAACTCACACTATAGCACGTCAAATCATACTGTGGAACACTTCCATACATAGTAGCAGCCTCAAGGAGGATGAAAAGGAGCACATAACAATCAAGTTAAGTCATCATGACAAAAGGCTTAAGGTGCCACACTAGGAGAGGGAGGCATTAGCATACAGAACAAAAAATTTCAACACAAAGTCAAAGTTCAAAAAGAGTCATCATAACAAAGTGGGAAGACAACACTTTCCCCCACAACACCGAGGTGTATAATCAAGGTGGGGAAACAACCATTTTACCCACAAGACAAAGGATCAAACTTGTATCTTCTCTCTCAAGGTATATAGTCCATAATTGTTCTGCACAATAATTCTAATTTTTATCATCACCATACAAGGAAAGTCCAAACTATGAAATAGTTCGAGTGACTACAATACAACATATATAACATAATTTTCATTTCTTTCAACTTAACACTCCCAAAGGTCCATGTGTTAAAGTTGAGGAATCCAAGGACAATAAATAACAACAGTAATAATAAAATAATGAACAAGTTAAACTAGCATATGTAAAGGAGAAAACAATGTGGTAACATATATAACATGATTTTCATTTCTTTCAACTTAACACTCCCAAAGGTCAGTGTGTTAAAGTTGAAGCACAAGTTAAACTAGCATATGTAAAGGAGAAAACAATATGGTAACATATATAACATGATTTTCATTTCTTTCAACTTAACACTCCCAAAGGTTAGTGTGTTAAAGTTGAAGCATCTAAGGACAATAAATACCAGCAGTAGTAATAAATTAATGAACAATTTAAACTAGCATACATAAAGGATAAAACAATGTGGTAACATATATAACATCATTTTCATTTATTTCAACTTAACACTCCCAAAGGTCCCTGTGTTAATGTTGAAGCACCCAAGGGCAATAAATAACAGAGGTAGTAATAAATTAATGAACAAGTTAAACTAGCATATGTAGAGGAGAAAACAATGTGGTAACATATATAACATAATTTTGATTTCATCCAACTTAACAATCCCAAAGGTCCCTGTGTTAATGTTGAATCATCCAAGGACAATAAATAACAGCAGTAGTAATAAATTAACGAACAAGTTAAACTAGCATTCATAAAGGGAAAAAAATGTGGTAGCATATATAACATTATTTTCATTTCTTTCAACTTAACACTCCCAAAGGTCCCTGCATTAATGTTGAAGCATCCAAGCACATTAAATAACAGCACTAGTAATAAATTAACGAACACGTTAAACTAGCACACGTAAAGGAGAAAATAATGTGGTAACATATATAACATAATTTTCACTTCTTTCAAATTAACACTCCCAAAGGTCCATTTGTTAAAGTTGAAGCATCCAAGGACAATAAATAATAGTAGTAATAATAAATTAATGAACAAGTTAAACTAGCATATGTAAGGAGAAATAAATTTGGTAACATATATAACATAATTTTCATTTCTTTCAACTTAACACTCCCAAAGGTCCTTGTGTTAAAGTTCAAGCATCCAAGGACAATAAATAATAGCAGTAGTAATAAATTAATGAACAAGTTAAACTATCATATGTAAAGAAGAAAACAATGTGGTTTAGAGCTTCCTTTATATACTCAGCTAAATATTATGATCAGACTTTGTCTCTTATGACACAAGTCACTAACGAAACAATGGACATACCTGAGAGAGAGACAGAGATAGGTAGTTATAGGGCAGAGTTGGACAAATACAGATTATAAAGGTATTAATCAAAACTTTCTATAAATGAGGATGAACTTTCAATCCCATTACTGCAATAAATGGAAGTCTTATAGGACAGTCATACATCAGGCAAGTAGAAGCTCCTTTCAAATGTGCAAAGGCAGCCTTAACCCACACTCTAGCATGTCCATCAGACTGTAGCACACTTCCATACATAGTAGCAACCTCAAGGAGGTTGAAAAGGAGGACATAACAATAAATTTAATTCATCGTGACAAAAGGGTCAAGGTACCACACTAGGAGAGCAAGGTGCTAGAACAAGGATGAACAAGGTTCAACACAAGCTCAAAATTCAATAAGAGTGGTCATAATAAAGTGGAAAGACAACTCTTTCACCCAAAACACTGAGGTGTACAATGAATATGTGGAAACCACCCTTTTAACCACAACACCAAGGGTCAAACTTTTATATTCTCTCTCTAGGTATATAGTCCATAGGTGTTTTGTACATTAACAATAAGTTTTATCATCACCATATAAGGAAGGTCCAAACTGGATAAATTTTATTCCTGTACATGCAATAAAATTATAAATGGACAAAAAGAAATAAGCAATTAGTATCACATACAAGTTGATTCAACTCTTTGGTAAGAATTTTAGTTTTAAAAAATATCTATGCTATGTACAACACTCTGCAAGAGGTAAGTGAAGCAGCTATGAAACACTTCTAGTGACTACAATATGATGCAAGAGTATCTAGTCAAAACTATATGTTTGTTGAATAAGCAGTTAAATGCTATTTTTCTACTCCATGTAAATTTTCTAGAATATAGGGTTAGTTGTCTACTCTTAAAATATGTTTTATAGATAGGGATGGTTTAAATGTAATAAGGACAATTTGCCACAAATTCCCTCGAATATTGTAAGAGGTTGTTCGAAGGTACGTTTACTTTCTTATGAGTTCATATCCTCATGTTGTGGATTTGACAGGTTTCATGGGATTCTATCATTAGAGGAATTTTGGGGTCTAAAATGGGCCTCCTAAGGAAAATAATAAAATAATAGTTAAAATAATAAAATAATAGTTAAAATAATAAAATAA
>LPNX010972295.1:180376-204441 GCA_001517045.1 Pseudotsuga menziesii
TTGGATGCAGAATCAAATTCTGCATCCAATTAGCTCTTCCGATCGAAATTTGAGTAAAAACATAGGGAGATATGTCGAAAATACGAACAAAAAAAGTAGTTTTTTTTAATGGAAAATATGTAAATTCAACCATTATGGTTGACTTATTTTATTGAAATTCTATTGGTTTTTAAATTCCAACTCACAAAAACTTATTTTGGCATGTTTTCTTATAAGCCCCATTTTAGACCCCACATTTCCTCTAATGATTAAGAATCAAATGTAATAACTCGATATGGGAATAGGAATAGGAATTGAAGAGAGACATAAGTGTGAAAGAGTGAGCGATCGAGAGATAGAGTGTATGTAACAGTGGTTGATGAAGTGAAGAACATTGTCTTAATACTCTGCATATGTATCACTATATGATGTGTTCTTTCAATAACCAGGCATATGCTTATTTCTTTGTATGAATGAATCTTCAGTAATGTTTAAATGATTTCTGAAGGTGGAGACATATAAAATTGTGCAGAAGATTGATGGCTCATGAATCAATTCAACTGTCATAGTCTGAATTGAAATCTACAAATTTTAGCAAATCGATAGTTGTGGATGAATTCTAGGAGAGAAAAGTGAAGATACACAACGTTAAGGTTATATCTGTATCTGATCTCAGATCAACGGTCAGGAAGGAGCCCACAAGAAATCGACGACTCAAAATAATTGTGAAAAAGAAAGTTACAGGAAGAAAATTGTGGAAGCCCATTATGGAAAACTAGAAAGGCATATCCGCAATCCACAATCTGTAATTGCAGAAAGGGTATTACGGGAAGACTAGTGCAGAAGAACTAAATTACAAAGATTGAGTTGCAGAAATGGTCTTGCGGGAACACTATTGCAGAAGAACTCAATTCTAGATATTGAGTTGCAGAAAGGGTCTTGCGGAAAGACAGTTGCAGAAGAACTGAATTGTAGAGATTGAGTTGTGGAAACTCAAGCTTACGAAAAATTTGGTTGTGGGAGAACCAAGCTTACGAAATTTTATTGCAGGAGAAGAGTTGTGGAATTTTGCTTTGTGGGAAGAGATTTCTATCAGTATTCCAATCTACAAAATGATAACTTTAGGTCTGCTAGATTTCACCTACAATCACAATACAACATATATATAGGATAATACCAATAAAGTAATCACTTTCAAATTACAATATAAAATAAGGATAAGATATGGAGTTACACAACATCGTTCAACACTCTTGTATAAGAAAACCAATAAAATTATACTACCTAAACAAGGGGTACTAATAGAAAAATAGGCCATTACTAGTCAATACTCTCAACAACATGAACTTCAAGAACATCAACATTTGGTACAAAAACATAAAATCATCTAGTTTGATGAATTTTCCAAATACTTCTTTAGCCACCGAATGAAACTCCTTTCCTTCTCCTTCAAACAGAGACATCCATCTATTTTATCTTCATACATAAGTGGCAATAGCATCATCATATGGATCCAATATTTTAACATTTTCACCTTCCTGGAGTATTTCACGCCCCCTTGGAATTATTGAGCACTATAAAAAAAACAATATACCAATTAAACCATATTCTAATATATAAGGCTTCTATATATCTACAAAAACTGCTATTGATTTAGTACATATCTTTGCATGTTCATGGCCCTCTTTTGGGTCTTTAAATATTGTTGCACTACCCAGAATTACGGTTTTCCCTGTGATTGAAAGGAATTTCCATTAAAAAAAGGGGATTCGTGACTGAAGTGAAATGGGTAAAAAAACATCCATATATTCAAATATCAAGTGAATAAATGGTTGGAAGGGAATGATAATTACTTTACCTCATTTGAATCAATAATAAATCCCTTATTTAATTTGAATGCAGCAACAAGAGGTTTAATGGAGGAGGCTATGGTCGACATCTTCTCTGACAGCCTAATTATACAATGATTCATTGTAATTTTTAATCCTCACTAGGGTATTCAACAGTATATGGGCCTCTTGTTTGGCTTGTCTCGACTTCAGAATATGGCAAGGAAATATCTTACTTAGAATTTTCTAAGTCTGCCATATATTGAGCCATTTCACTCAAATTGGGTTCTCTATTAGTTCCTTCAACCTACAAATCATTGTCAACCCACAATGTATTGGAGATATAGACAAATCAAAAAGGGAGAACACAATGTACACTATTCAGCAAAAAAACCATATACTTACACATATGTGTTGTTTGGCTCTCAAGCTGCCCTGACCCAAAAAATATCGACCCTTCACAAGATCTCATGCTTTCTTCCCTCTTGCACTCTTTGCCAAAAACTCTTCAGCACACATACTTTCCTTCAAATCTTCCCATTGTTTGGGAGTCAAGCTTCTCTCCCTATATTTTCCATCCAAGATTAATTTCTTGCATTTATTCCTAAAATTATTCATCAAAATTCTCATTGATCTATACTTGTAATATTTAATAAAAATCCTACCACCAACAGTCTCAAAAACATTTTCCATTTGTTGGATCACTAGATCAACATTTCTGGGATCCTGATTTATAAATTTGGATTTGGTAACATCCAAATAAGACATTATTATCATGCCCAACTCTGTGGACCACCTTGAAGCATTTGGTCTAGTAGGTTGGCCATCTTTTACCTAAACCATGTAAGACGTCTTCCCTTCTGATTTTCTTTCTTTTGCTTCTCTTTTTGTGCTCCTATACAAGCCTTGAATAATTCTGCGTATTTTGATGAAAGGTAATGGATCTTCATAACTAGTTTTGGGTGTTGAAAACCCACTCATATTTGTGGATATATCAGTTTCTGATCCTACCATGTTCCTTGGAGGAAATGCAATTAGAGTTTTTTCTAAGGAACAAGGTTGAATTGGTTCCTCATAATTGGCCACAATAGCTATGGCACTAGGTCATCAATATACTTGTTGGGATATAGGGCAGACATGAGGTTTATACTTTAACTTTGCACCAACAAAAAGACCCACAGTGTTGGCCCTTTCGGAAACAACCTGCGAACAGGTTGTAGTCTCACCTGAAACAGCTATGGGGTGCCGCAGAATCACGTTTCTGTAAGAAGAAGAGGGATATTATTGTACCTTTAGCCTTAAAAACAAATATTTATACAAAATAGAGCTTCGGCATTCACTTAGTTAGATTCGCAGTTTAGATAAAAGAACGTTTCTTGCTTAACCCTTAACTGGGAATTCACAGCGAAGTTAATATTCAACAGTTGTCTTACTTTAGCATTCACCTACTTATCAAAGCATAAAACATAACAGCACAAAAATAACAGAACACAAGATATAACGTGGTTCACCCCCAGTGTAGGGGCTACGTCCACAGAACTGCGCTTATATTCAACTTTTTACAAAACAACAGTTCTGACATGCGCACTCAACTGCAGATCCGTCCTTCAGGTCTAACTACACACTTAGTTGTAGTTCCTTTCTTACAAACTCTAAGCTACACACTTAGCTGCAGTTCCTTTCTTACAAAAACCCTCTGCGCACACAGCTGCAGAGGTCGTCCACGCACACAGCTGGCACTTGACCTTAAAACCCAAAAATAGATCAAACTTCTTCGCATCATATGATCCTCATCTCATTAGATACTCTTGACATCTTTACATGAGTGCCTATTTATACAAGTGCACTATTACAAAATCATGGGCTTACACCCGAAATTTATGGACAATTACAAAAAAGACGGATTTGACTCAACCCCGACACCCCTAAGACTATTTTGAGTCGCAACTCCACTTACAAGCTTCCACAAAAATTGCGGAGTTACCAAAATTAAGGGCCGTTAAGGTGCGCGCCCCAACAGGCCCCTAAGACTCACTAGTGTCCCATCCTGGGACACTCTGCTGCTTGTCTGGTTGGAGAATCTTGTTGGCGAAGATAGTAAACTGTTGTCGGCTGCTTTCTCCTTCTCTACTAGCTCCTTTTGCACTCTATCGAGTTCTGTATCCTTCTGCATCTCTGTAACCATCATCTTTAATTTTCCTGCCCTCCTGCTCCCTTATATGCCTGTCATCATCATCAATCCCTTCTGCTACTTCTACCATGGCCGCAGCTTGCTTGATCCTTCATCCTTTCATCCTTTCATCCTTAGCAGACTACCTATGTTCCTTATGCTGTTGTCTTCCTTCGCAATATTTATGATGGTCATGGGAATCATTGGGCCTTCTAAATCTATCAGTGACTCCATCCCTCGAACTGCCTCCCGCTCATGTCCTATCGAACATTTGACCATCCATAACTTTGGGTCCTTAACAGACGGTACCCCTGTGATTGCATGCCAATGTACTTTTTCATAAGACAAACAGCATGCCTCCATTCTGCTGAGCCAGGAGGATACATCTCGGGATCCTCCGGAGTCTTTCCTGAGGGTTTGTGCCTTTCTTCGTTCCGTTTAGAGCGAACTTCTACCTTAAATTTCTTCCTAGTTGAACATGTCTGCATAGGTGGATGCCGTACTGGGGGAGTTTAGATGCAGGTGGATTGCTGATAAGGTTCTGCAGACCTCTCTCCCTAAACTCTCGTAACAATTCCTGGACTTCGTGATCATTCGACATGGTCTTAACTGTAAACTCAGGAAAAAGCGTAATGCAGGAGTCGCAGGCCTGCGTAGCTTCTTATAGAATCCCATGACAAAATCTACCATCATGGTGCATTAAGGACACCAAATTTGATGGAGCGGCAGTAAATCCTGTTCACACGGCGCTAGATTTTCCCAAAATCTCATCATTACAAGCAGTTAAGGCAGCTCATGTGCCGACGTTGCCAAATCTAGTTTGTCCCATCGGTCACATTTTAGGCTACGACAGATCTTTCTTCTTCGACACAACCACTAACTTCAGCTTCATCACAATGAGGACCTTCGACATAATATTGACCTTTGACCCATCCTGACCCAAGCACCAACCGAACTTCGACCTTCGAACATTGAAAACCTTCAATACTTTGTAGCTTTGAGAACAGCTTCATTATAGTCGAGTACCCAATTTCAACTGTTCTTGGTACTTAGACTCTCCTTCTTGCTGTTACTTCTGATTAGGGGGTCCAGGCTTGTCCCTGTACTTCTTTAATCTACTTCCATTCACCATGGAAGGTAAAATTTCTCCATTCAATTTAGCTAACTGGACTGCACCACCATCGGTAACTTCCTGAACGATGTATGGTCCTTTTCATTGTGTCTTGAACTTACCAGGGAACTTCATGAATTTACTGTCGTACAAGAGCACAAGATCACCAATCTGAAATTGATTCTTCTTAATGTGTCTATCATGCCATGCTTTTTCTCTAGCTTTCTGTACTTGCTGCTAGAAACCTGCAATGAATCTGCCTTCCTCTAGTTCTAGTATCTTTGCCAGCCTTTCTTTCAACATAGTTGGGTCATCCATCTCTATGAAGGAGGATATTCTGAGGCTAGGAACAATGTACTCCATGGGCATAACTGCTTCTTGTCCATAGACCAGCCTAAAAGGTGTATGGCCTGTCAAATTCTTACAAGTGGTTCTATAAGCCCATAGTACTGCTGGAATTCTAAGATCTCAATCATTTCTGTTAACATTACAAACATTTGTCAGAGCATGCTCAATGATCTTGTTAAAGGCTTTGACAGTTCCATTTTCTTGAGGATGGTAGGCAATACTCTTCTGATGATATACTTGAAATTCTTCGGTCAATGCTTCAATAGTCTTATTTAGGAAATGTGATCCTTGATCACTCATAAGAATTCTATGACACCCAAATCTTGACAAGATATTATCAAAGATGAACTTCACAGCTATAGCAGCACTAAATTTCTTGACTGGCTGAGCTTCGTCCAAACGAGTAAGGTAATCAGTTGCTGTAATAATGTATCTTGCACCAGATTTCTTTGCAGAGGGATTGATAGGTCCAACAAAATCAATAGCCCACTTGTCAAATTCTTTTAAAGTTACCTGTGGAACCAAAGGCATCTCATCCCTTCTGGATGGTTTGCCTATCCTCTGACAGATATCGCAACTATGGCAATACTCTCTTGCATCCTTATGAATCATAGGCCACCACAATCCAGCTGTCAGAATATTCTGAGTTGTAGCTTTTCCTGCATAATGACCTCCTGCTGCTCTAGAATGTGCCTCAACCAAAATTAATTGTTTTTCATGCTCCAAGACACATCTGCACAGTATTTCATCTGGTACCATCTTATATAGCTGTCCTGCTATCAAAGTAAAGTCAGCTGCTCTAACCACCAACTGCTTCTTCTACTGTGTTGTCATCTCAGCGGGTGCAAAACCTGTAGACAAATACTGAACAATATCCTGAAAATAGTCATCAACCATCTGGATGGAAAACAACTATTCGTGCAGTGAGCATCTTATCTAGCTCCATCCTGACTTTTTCTTTATACTTAGGGTTCAGCCTATAAGGGCACTGTTTTACAGGCTTCGCATCAGGATTCAAAGGGATTTTTATCACTCCTATATCACCAAGGATACCTTTCATTTCTGAGAACTTTGTCAGAAATAAGTCTTGATACTCATGGAGAAGTTGGGTAACTTTGCTCACCATTTCTTCATCCCAATAATCTCCAACAGTAGCGTACTTAGGCTTTTCTTCTGATCCAATGTTTACTTGCCTTGTTTTCAAGGGTTGAGTCACTTCAGGTGCTTCGACTACTGGTCCATGTACTTCGCAGTGTCCTTCTGACTCAGGAATGTTAATGTTGCGCGGGTCATCATCCTCGTCAATTGTGAGGTTATAGCATTCTACTACATTATCCTCTTGTTCCTTCCAATCAGGTTGGTACTCTGCTATTTCTTTATCATCAAACACCTCAGTATGGATCAATCTAATCACTGTGTCTAAAGCAGGACAAACCTCATTAATAGAAAATGTCAGCACAAAACTATCAACAAGACTATCCCAACTTACTGTACCATGGAAAATCTCCACCTCTGCATACCAGTTCTTTGCTACAGGTTCCAGAGTGTGTATAAACCTATGTACCCATTCTTCATGAGGTACATGCATCCATGCTTCGTAGCAGTGCTCCAAATGTTCCTAAGGGCTAGTCTTACCATTAAATCTTCTTCGCACCTCCTGAGGTCGATCCCTGAATCTCAAGCGAAGGGACTTTTGACAAGCTTCCCAACTATGAATGTACTTTTTATGACCATTCCACCATCTAGCAGCTATGGCTCTGAATAGTGAATCTAGAGTCTCCATTTTCTGTGAATCTGGTACCTGCTCTGAAAATTGAAAAATAAAATCTTCGGGGTTTGTCAAGCCATCAAAAATAAGTAAGACTCTTGTCTGTGAGCCAAGCCATCTAAGAGACTTGGTAATTCTTGCACATCGATGTCCATGTAGTTCATAAAGTCTATTCTGCTAATTCTCTAAGCCTTCATCTGAATCAGTCATGCAAGAACTGTCACACTTCCAATCGATTATACCTTCAGGATTAGGGTTAACATAGTCTTCTTCGTTAGCTATGATGTTGTAGATATGATCCAAAACATCCTGATCTTCATCTTTGACTGGCTCTGTGTACCTTTCTCCTTGAGAAGGGTCCAAGGGTACTATGACTCTCAAGCCTTTACCTTCAAAATTCATCTGCTTATTCTTAAGGTTGATTACTGTAGAATTCTCTATTGCCTATTCAATGCCTAGTAATGCTGGATAGGGGTTGCTATCATCAATTATTTCAATGACTTCAAAATCTGCTAAAGTATTGACTCCATCAATGTCTACTGGGACACTAGGGAATCTTCCTAGGGGCACAATCTTCTGCTGATTGGCTAATCTCAATTGTATAGGGGACCATTCAAGGGTAGGTTTTCCCTTTTGTTCCGATGTCTGCTTAGTTAATACATTTACTTTTGATCTGAGGTCTAAAATGATATCGGTCATGTCATACTCTCCTATCTGAGCATGCAACCTCATTTCTCTTCCAGTCCTTCTAACTCTATTAACAGTTTTTTCTTTACCAGAGCTTCGATGAGGTTCACAAGAAGAAATAACTTTCTGTAACTCATTCAAAGCATTTTGATTCCTTAAGAGCTTCATACAACTCTGTAAAAATGATGACAGTGTACTTACTTTATCCGTCGAAGCTTCTTGAGGCTGTGACTGTTGTTGATCCTGTTGCGTAGGTGCTACTGATGTTCCCGGATCAGCAAAGTCTTTTTTGGCTCCCATAAATGTTTCTTTTTCTCTTCCCACATCGAAGTTTGGAATTTTCTCTGGGGTCTTACGAACCCAAGCCTCGTCAGGTTGTTTTTCCTTAGACTGTACTTGCGTCATAGCTCCACTCCTTGTAACAACGTTAATGGCTGGGACAGGTCTTTGCTCCACAGAAATCATCTGAATGTTCTGAGTAGGAGGGGCATTTATTTCTTGTATCTTGGCTATCAACTACGGAAATTGCTCAATCACATGATCGACTACCCTGCAGTATCGACATGTCATAGTTGGGTTTCGACAGTCTCTAGCTACATGTCCTTCCTGATTACAGTTATAACAAATAACCTGGACTTGAACTCTTCCTGGCATACCACCATGACCATGACCTCCGAAACTACCTCGACCACCGCGGTAACCATATCCATCATTTCCTTGTGCATCGTTTTGTACCCTATAAGCATCATAGGTTCACTCTCTCATAAGGTCAAAGCTGCGACATTCATCTTCGTTGTGTCCAACTGACTTACAAAACTTGCAATAGGGATTCTTAGGTACTTGCACATATATTTGTAGCAGATAGCAGTCTTCAGGTCGATGCTAGCCAGTTGTTCTACAAATCTCACAATATAGAACATTAGGGTTAAATGGGTTTGGCGCACTAGTATTCAGGTAATTTCTTAGCGCGGGACATTGTTCCTTGTCATGACCTTCTGTCCTACATCGTGTACACCAAACCTCTTCGTGAATATATTTCCCCTTCTTCATGTCGCGAAGCTCCAAAGCCATTTCTGCTAATTGTGCTTGTATTTGGGCTATGCCAGAATTATCTTCGGTAGGAGCTGTCTCCAGTTTCATGGCAATCTCCACAGCCTCTTGTTGATCAGCAACCTTCTGTTGCATGAGTGGAGTTCTGATATGAGGTAATAAAGCTGCAATGAACCATTCTTTATGCTGCGCTGGTCCAATAATGAAACTAACTTGATATAGCAAAACTTTGAACCTCTGATCAAAGTCCCAAACTGATTCACCTCGCCTCTGTTGAATCTCTTTCAGTTCAGTTATACACTGTGACTATGATTTAGGGTTCTTGAACTCTTTGATCATTGTTGTTTTAATATCAACCAGGACATGGTTCTGAGTGCTGGAAAACTTCATGAACCAGGGCAAAGCTCGGTCTCTAAAAGAAGTGACCAGTTGCGCTCTTCTTATATCTTGATCCATAATGTTCTTAGCAGTCCAAACAGCTTTGCATAAGAACCAAAACTGTTCTAGATCCTATGATCCAGTTCCTTTGAAGACTGGGAGCTTGATATCATCTGTCATATGGGCCATAGCGGATCTAGGGGGGGGAAACTTACTGGGGTAGATTGACCTCCGGCAGGAATACTCGGGCTAGGGTTACTTTCAGACTGCGAGAGTTTCTCAGGGGTAACAGATCTGCACTGCAGAGTTATAGGAGGGTTTCGAACAAAATGGGTTTCTTCAGATTCAAGGACTTCTAGACTTAGTGGCGTATACTCTGTATTCTGGCCTAGGGTATAGGATTCTAGGTTTCTCTTGTATCTTTTACCACTTCACAGCAAACCACTTTGCTCGTCGAAGTTACTTTCACTTCCAAACATAGGTTAGTAAAAATAAATCTAACAATCTGATTCTATAAGCAATATGCCTTTCTCAACCAAAAGCATTTTAATTTGCAGACTAAATGAATTTAGGTACTTACCCCTTGGTCCTTTGAAAAACTGTCTTTCAACTTCGCTAAAAGAGGTACTTGTGTCGATGGCAAACTCCGTCACAAATGCTTCAAGGGTTCACGTTGTCACTCTTTTCAATATGTTACTTCTTGCGGGGGTCCAATCAGGAAACTGATCTTTGCAAAAAGTCATCTGAGCTGAGACGAGGATCCTTATTTTCTTGCTCAGCAAATTTCAGATAAGTCTCTTCAATCCAATCACCGATTTCTTTTACTAAGGGCCTCCAAAACATATCCCTCCAGGTACGACGTAGATCCCTCTTGAGCAGATACTGAGTTCAACCGGCAATGAAACCAATTTGTTGGGCTATAGGGCAGACCCAGGGTTTATACTTTAACTTTGCACCAACAAAAATACCCACAGTGTTGGCCCTTTCGGCAACAACCTGCGAACAGGTTGCAGTCTCACCCGAAACAGCTATGGGGTGCCGCGGAATTAGGTTTATGCAAGCAGAAGAGGGATATTACTGTACCTTTAGCCTTAACAACAAATATTTATACAAAACAGAGCTTCTGCATTCACTTAGTTAGCTTCGCAGTTTAGATAAAAGAACATTTCTTGCTTAACCCTTAACTGGGAATTCACAGCGAAGTTAATATTCAACAATTATCTTACTTTAGCATTCACCTACTTATCAAAGCATAAAACATAACAACATGAAAATAACAGAACACAAGATATAACGTGGTTCACCCCCAGTGTAAGGGCTACGTCCACAAAACTGTGCTTTTATTCAACTTTTTACAAAACAACAGTTCTAATCTGCGTACTCAGATGCAGATCCATCCTTCAAGTCTAACTGTGCACTTAGATGCAATTCCTTTCTTATAAACTCTAAGCTGTGTACTTAGCTGCAGTTCCTTTCTTGCAAAAACCCTCTGTGCCCACAGCTACAGAGGTTGTCCACGCACTCAGCTGGGACTTGACCTTAAAACCGAAAAATAGATCTAACTTCTTCGCATCATATGATCCTCATCTCATTAGATACTCTTGACATCTTTACATGAGTGCCTATTTATACAAGTGCAGTATTTAAAAAATCATGGGCTTACACCAGAAATCTTATGGACAATTACAAAAAAGAGGGCTTTGAATCAACCCTAACACCCCTAAGACTATTTTGAGTCATAACTCTGCTTACAAGCTTCCACAAAAACCGTGGAGTTACCAAAATTAAGGACCGTTAAGGTGCGCGCCCCAACACTACTCAAAAATTGTCACTAGTTAGAATAGGAATCTCCTCAACAGGTGTGGCACTTGCTAGGTCACTAATCCCCTTAGTTTAGGCTTCAAATATTTGCCTTAATTTTAAATAAATCTCTTGCAAGACTAATTGTCCAGAATATGCTAGTTTTTTAGAAAAATATTCAAACATTATCATTTGATATATGAGGAATTTGGTCATTAGTATAATTTTCTTCATCTTTGTGTATTGATCTGCTAAGGTGTTGGCTTCTACGAGCTGGCAGTGATTTTTTTTTTTTCCTTTTGTTTCTAATGATATTTTTTTGTAGAATCCAACATTCCCTTATAAAGCAAAAAAATACCAATTAGAATCAAAAGCATATATGGCCTACATCTTGAAATAGATTATATAAAACTTTTATGAAATATGCATAGAAGTGAAAAGGTACGAGGAGTAACTACTTACTTATTTACCAAACCTACGAATGACAAATATTCTTTATTTCTTATGATGTGGTCTGTTATCACTCTAGGAAACTCCTCTAGGTTGTAGCTCAAGGATGCCTGGTAACTTAAAATGTTTTTAGGGTTTTCTGATATGGATCAAGTCAAGTGACCTATATAACCTCCCACTCTCAAGACATGCATGAAGCTCACTCAATCACAAGGCTTTTAGTTAGAACTTGTTCAGTAGTTTGACAATAAGATGTAGGAATGGAGAACTCAACAAGCTGGCAGACTTACATACAAAACAGATGCATATAAATGGATAAATCCCGACAAGGATGGTACTTATAAATCAAATCATGTTAATTCACCAATAGGATGACAGCTATTAGCTATTAATCAACTTGAAAATCACCTAAATGCACATTCAGGCATAAGTACATAAAAGATAAAGATGGTGGCTGAACAACTCATAGCCTTCTACAAAAATGAAAGATCCTAAAAATCCGATCTGTTTGCACAAAAAATACTTGAAAGTGATAGTTTTCGCAGATTAGGGCTTCAAACCCTTGCTAACTATTTGTCTATCTATTGTGAAGATATAGTTCACTGAGCAAACTTTTAATAATTGAAGTGGTTGTTGATAATCACCACTACTGGTTCAATCTGAAGTGACTTTCCTTGTTTAATCTGCCAGATTTTTCTACCTTGTCACCGCGGTCGCTAATCGAAAGCTCTATCTTCTAGCACATCGACGCCCTAGACCTAAACGTTGTCGTTGTTTCAGAGGTGAAATGAACTATTTTTATCGTTGTTGGAATAATTTTTGTCATTGGTCGGAGGTCTTGTCCATTGCCTTTCTGACACTGCGGAGCTGCTTAGCTTTACCTCGCTGATCTATAGTCCTTAGTTCTTCCGATTACTGATGATTTTATATTGATTGATCAGAAGCCTTGTCCATTGCCTTACCAACACTGCGGAGCTGCTTGGTTCTAAACTCGTCAATCCATAGCCCTTAGTTATTCCAATCGTCGATGAGTTTCTATTGTCACGGAACCCACAGTTGGTCTGTCTCTCGCCGTTGTGGCTCCTTAGTGGACTATCTTGTCGATCTGTAGTCCTTAGTTCTTCTAATCGTCGATGATTTTCTATTGATTGATTCGAACTCGTAGTCAATCTATCTCCCACCATTGTGGCTCCTTAGTGGACTATCTTGTCGGTCTGTAGTCCTTAGTTCTTCTGATCGTCGATGATTTTCTATTGATTTATTGAAACCCATAGTCATTCTATCTTCCGCCATTGCAGCTCCTTAGAGAACTATTGTGCCGATGGTTAGTGTTTTCAAGTTTCGGCGCGTTATTAAGTAGTGGTTCTGATTTTCGATACATGACTTCGGTGGCATTTTAGTGATTTATACCACCGACACTATGAAAAATTTCAGCTTTACTTCATCGATCCGTAGTCCTTAGTTCTTCTGATCGTTGAATTTTTCATCTGATTGCAGAAGCCGCAGTCTGTATGTCTGTCGATGGCTAATGAGATGTTCTTATCCTCACCCAAGCCATCGAAGCTACAACTTTGTGAAATTTTCATAAAAAACAGAGGCTTTCAAAATGTTAGTGATATTCATATCCCTCATTGCGTGAATTAAATTCTTCATACTATCGAAATAAATTATTTTGGGAGATAACATCTGGCTCCTACTTGGGGATGGGAACCTCCTAGTGAGGTCCCAAGAACCCCAGACCAAAATGCCTTTCCCTAAAAGCAACTAAGTAACTTAAAACTATCCTTTATTGTTCCATTGGGCATGGAGTTTATTCTGAAATCAAAACAACCTACTATCTACTAATTTACAATCATAAATCCTCAGAGCCTTAAATAAAATAGAGCTTCAAGAAACGCCCATTTACTGGGCCATCAAATACCTCTTCACCTTCTAGACTCTACAATTTGAAGGTGTTATTTTTATGTACCTGGGCTATCACAAAAGGGCCAATCCACAAAGAGTCAAATTTTCCATGTTTCCACTTGTCCTGTCTGACAACATCCCACTTAAGGACCCAATCTCTGACCTGGAAGTTGTCTACCTTCGCCCTTTTTTCAAACATGCCCTTTATCCTATGTTGATCAGCTTCTAATTTTCCTACAACTTGCTCCCTTATTTGTTGTAATTCTACCTAATCCATCATTCTTCTTACCATATCATTAGGTTCATCCTCCTCTTCCTGAAATAACTTTTCCACTAGAAGGATGAGCTGGATAGGAAAGATGGCCTTAGTGCCATAAACTAGTTTGAATGGAGAAGTCCCTATGGATCTTTTGTCTGTTACTCTATCAACCTGTAAAGCAAACTTAAGCTTTGAGTCCTAGCTTTTCTGATTTGTCTCTAGCAGTTTCCTGATGATTCTGACTAAGCTTTTATTGGATGACTCAGCCAAGCCATTGCCTTGTGGGTAATAGGATGTGGAGTGCACCAATTGAATACCCATTGATTCACACATTTTAACTAATGCCCGAGCCTTAAAAGCTGGTGCATTATCAGTTACTAACCTTACTGGGCAACCAAACCTGCTGAAGATGTTCTCATATAAAAATCTCATGATGACTTGATGAGTGGCATTTTTGGTGGGCACTGCTTCTATCCATTTGGTAAAGTAGTCAGTGGCTACTAAGATCCATTTATGCTATCCACTGGAAGATGGATTTATTTCACCTATGAAATCCAAACCCCATTGCTGGAAACACTTATTCATTGTAACAGGCCTAAGGGGCAAGGATTTGAGGTGCTTCTTCCCTATAAATCTTTGACATTGGTCACAAGCCCTTACAAAAGTGCAGACATCAACAAAGAGGACTGGCCAATAGTATCCTGCTCTTAAGATATTATGGACTGTGGTTTTCCAATAGTGGTGGCATCCACATGTACTAGAATGAAAGTGATGCATGACCTATTATGCTTCCTCTTTATCTAGACACCTTAACAAAATTCCAAACTGATCCCTCTAGTACAGCAGTTTGTCAATTATGCAAAACTTAACAGATTTCAACTTAAGAGCTCGTGCTTGGTTAGGAGTGTCAGGAGAAACTTCTATTTTTTTCAAAAATTGAATGATACTTGAATACCACTCACATGAAGATATGTTCTCAGCTACTGATGGACTATTATTATGATCTTGATTTACTTATGTTTCCACTGCTACCATAGTCTTCACCTTTACTAATCTGACACATGTGAAATTTATTCCCAACAGTTCACACTTTTCTTTGTCCATGAGTTTGGCCAGACCTAATCCCCTTACTAGCTTGGTGGGTTTCACGTCTACATCAAACTCAATGAGTTTGGCAATCTACCTAGCTCTCTTCCCATCAATGTCAGGTTGAGTCAAAAAATCCTTCACAGCAGCTGAAGGGACATATGCAATGACCTTTGCATGGAGAATTTAGATTCTGAAAGTCTTCAAAGATTTTATGAGAGCATAATCCTGCTTCTCAATTGGGTCATACTTCAGCTCAGCTTCTCTCAGGGTTCTGCTGAAAAAAGCAATTGGATGATCAAGACCTTCATCATTCTTTTGTAATAGTACAGCTGCCACTATGTCATACGATGCAAAAGAGAAAATGTAAAAACCCTTGGTGTAGTCTGGACTAATCAGGGTTGGGGCCTCCATGATTGCTTTCTTCATGTCTTCAAAAGAGTTTCTTGCTTGGTCAGTCCACTTTATTTCTGCGTCCTTTTTAGCATGATTGTTATATGCTTTACCAGCTCGAAGAAATTTGGAATAAACCTTTTGACAAAGTTTATCTTGCCTAAAAAGGACTGAATGTCTCTTTTTGACCTTGGTATTGACATTTTTTGGATTTCTACCACCCTCATCGGATCAATCTTTACACCTTCAGCTGAGACTATGTGGCCAGGAGCTTTCCTTCATTGAGTGCAAACTGGGACTTCTTGGGGTTCAGTGATATTCCATACCTTCTACACTTCAGAAATACCTTCCTTAAATGATACAAGTGGTCGTGATGGCTGCGAGAGTAAACTGTTAATTCATCCAAATATATCAGTACAAATTTATCTTTTATCCCTACAAAAGCTAGGTCCACAACTCTCTGAAAAGTATCCCCAACATTCATTAGCCCAAATGGCATTTTAGCATACA
This sequence comes from Pseudotsuga menziesii, assembly GCA_001517045.1. Lineage (NCBI taxonomy): Eukaryota > Viridiplantae > Streptophyta > Pinopsida > Pinales > Pinaceae > Pseudotsuga > Pseudotsuga menziesii. Next base: position 196,100 of record LPNX010972295.1, read on the forward strand.
TGAAGGTTCCCCAGGGGGTGGTAAAGGAAGTCTTCTCTTGGTCATTTGGGTGCACAGCAACTTGGTTGTATCTAGAGAATCCATCAAGGAAGGACATGATGCTGGCCCCCAAGACTTTCTACAGCAGATGTTCCATCATGGGTAGTGGATAGTTGTCTTTTTTGGAACACTTGTTCAGGTTTCTAAAATCCACACACAACCTGATTTATCCATTTTTCTTTCTTACCACTACTATATTTGCAATCCACTTGGAATACCTGAGGGGGATTATGATCTTGGCTTTGAGGAGTTTGTGGATCTCTTTCTCAATCACTGGTAATAGAAGAGGTTTGATGCTTCTCAGCTTCTGTTTGAAAGGAATTCTATCCTTCTCCAAAGTAATCCTGTGCTGGATGATGTTGGTGGCATATGTTTTTAGGTCTCTATACTCCCATGCAAATACATCAGCAAACTCTTTTATCAAGATGCAAAATTCATACTTCTATCCAGCAGTCATCCCAGTGGTTAGATTTATTAGTTTTGGATGGCTTTAGCTTCCTATGTTTTTCTCTTGGATAGCAGGATCTAGCACCCTTTTGGTAGGCTTGAAAGAGATGTCATTGTGATCAAACAGTTCTTCCAATGGTACTAGACCTTGGGGTATGTAGTTTCTGGGAAATTGGACAATATTCTGCTCAATCACTTTATCTTTTAACTTGAGTTGTTTGGATTCCTCCATGTTAAGGTTTTCCTGGTCTATGTGTATGTTATAGAATTCATCTACTAACTGAAGGAATTTACTAAGCTCCTCATCATTTTCAAACACCCTTTAAAATTTTACATTGTCTGGCAGAGAGGGTCTATACTTGACTTGAACATCATACCTGAGCTTAGGGGGTAAAGGAGGAACAAAAAGACTTGCAGAGACGGCCAGAGAATAATCCAGGTGATTCAAATCCCTAAGAATATATGACAGTTAAAAAAACATAAAGGAGTATCTAAGTTTCCATACCTCGTCCCTCTAGGCCTTCAATCTGATATTTTTTGTCTAAAAAGCATTGTTGACCTACTATATGATGAGGTCTGCGTCTCCAAATATCTTCACGCACATGATCCCCACCTCCTTGGCAGCTTTAACTCCTAGCAGCAAGGCTTCATATTCTACTACGTTGTTAGTGGTTTTGAAATCAAGCTTATAAGATAATTGAATGTTTTCCTTAGATGGGGAGATCAATACTACACCTGTGCCTACTGAGCTTTGAGCGCTAGCCGCATCAAAATACATGGTCCAAATCATTGTTGTGACTTCTTCGGGCTACTGATGGGTGGGCTCAATGAGCTGAACTGATGTCTACTGATTATTATCTATTTGCAAAATGCAAGACCCAAAATCGATGTCTACTGCATAGATGGGGTGCTTCACTGAGTGACTCTCCTTACTGATAATGTATGCTAGCTGATTTTCCCTGTACAGCCTCTTAGTCTCCCCTCCAAACATGGTAATGGTGGCATATGTGAGATCCATCTGAAGGGTGTTGCCTAGTATTTTGCTCCATGACCAAGGAAGCAAGAGGCTAAATTTTGGATGGATATCAGCCACTACAATGTCCATCATTAGACTTTTTGAAGGTAGTTGCGTTAAGTTCACAGCAAGGTCTTTGATGAGGCCCAAGCACTTGATGTTAGCTAGAATATTTCACCTCCTATGGACAGCAAGGTGCTCCACTGGTCTGAATGGTTCAGATCCAGAACAAATAGAGGACAGAGGTTGAAGAATCTCCCTAGAAACTGTAGATATCTGGAATACAAGGCTTTGACAGTTTACCTATGTTCCTGCAAAAAATATCAACACGAAACGAATCAAAGCAACCAGAATATGATCTACTAATATATGCTAGTGACTAAGGAATCTAGCAACATATATATGCAAAATCACAACAACAACATCATATGTGGGACAGAAATCAACTTGCATTAGAAATATGAAGAAGTTTGCAACCAAGCCTTAGTGTTGACATGCATCTCCATGAAACCAGCTCTTCATCCCCAAAAGCTTTGACTCTAGCTCTCTATGCTCTCTCCAAATGATCTTGGGCCAAGAAACAATCCAACAACATAACAATACCTTCAATGTTCTCCCCTCAACAATGGCTATGAGCTCATATTTATAGGACTTTAATGGAAAGAGATGGTTGAGAAATTAGTGGGTGAGGTGGCCTCTAAGATCCTAGGATGAGGGATCTAGAGCTCAACCAACCCACAAGAGTAGGGATAAGGCAGTACATGAGGGTTATCATCTAGAAGCCTCGAGAAACTTCTCTTTTTCCCTTTTTACCCAGGGTACCACGCTTCTCCTTCTATGACAGAGCGGTTCTTGTAATAATCGCCTATGGACCAAGGGCAATGGGTGGTGGAACTACTTGTGGACAACCGATGAAAGGCGATGCGAGCAGGGGTACAGCTCCTGGATAAAGGGGCATGCGCGGTGCTAGGAATTTGTATGATAGATTGATGAAAAACTATTTAGTTTCCACTCCAAAAGTTGGGATTCAAGGCAAGTAGGTATGTCAAATGTCTTATCACATGATGGTGACAGGATTTTGGTATAACAAGATGCCCCCCAAAGCATGGGTCTTAGAGTGACACAATAAATGAGAGCTTTGAGAACAAGTCATTGCTAGGAGATGAAAATGTCGACTCGATCGGAGTATGTAGTCAAGTAGGCATCTGTAGTACATCAGTATGTTGACTCATAGACACAAGTAACCAAACTCATAGCTGCAGACCAATACAAGGCAAATCCATGAGAGGAATAAACAAGCATGGCTACTAGAATACAGCATAGATCCATGTGATAGAGGACTCAAACTTGGACATAGCTACCAGACATACAACATAGATCTATGTCATACTGACGCAAATTTGAGCATAGCCATGACCATACAAATGTGGATCCATGCTAGACATACAAAACTCCATTGCAACATGGGGAAAAGGCAATGAGTGCTTTTAAACAAATGCCCAGGGTCTTCAATTAATGCCAGATTTGTTAGCTGGAATATTTCACCTCCTACGGACAGCAAGGTGTTCCACTAGTCTGAATGGTTCAGATCTAGAACAAATAGAGGACAGAGGTTGGAGACTCTCCCTAGATGCTGTAGATATTTGGAATACAAGGCTTTGACAATTCACCTATGTATCTGTAAAAAGCTCAAAACGAAATGAATCAGAGAAACCAGAATATGATCTAATAATCTATGCTAGTGACTAAGGAATCTAGTAACATATATATGTGAAATCACAACAACAACATCATATGTGGGACAGAAATCAACTTGCATTAGGAATATGAAGAAGTTTACAAACAAGCCTTAGTGTTGACATGCATCTCCATGAAACCAGCTCTTCATCCCCAAAAGCTCCAACTATAGCTCTCTATGCTCTCTCCAAATGATCTTGGGCCAAGAATCAATCCAACAGCATAACAATACCTTCAATGTTCTCCCCTCAACCATGGCTATGAGCTCATATTTATAGGGCTTTAATGTATAGAGATGGTTGAGAAATTAGTGGGTGAGGTGGCCTCTAAGATCCTAGGATGAGGGATCTTGGGCTCAACCAACCCACAACAGTAGGGATAAGGTAGTACACAAGGCTTATCATCTAGAAGCCTCGAGAAACTTCTCTTTTTCCCTTTTTACCCAGGGTACCGCACTTATCCTTCTATGACAGAGCGGTTATGGTAATAACCACCTATGGACCAACAGCAATGGGCAGTGGCACTACTTGTGGAAAACCGATGAAGGCAGTGCGAGTAGGGGTACCACTCCTGGATAAAGGGGCATGCGCGGTGCTGGGAATTTGTATGACAGATTGATGAAAAACCATTTAGTTTCCACTCCAGAAGCTGGGATTCGGGGAAAGTAGGTATGTCAAATGTCTTATCACATGATGGTGATAGGATTTTGGTATAATAGGATGCCCCTCAAAGCATGAGTTTTAGAGTGATACGATAAACAAGAGCTTTGAAAACAAGTCGTCACCAGGAGATGAAAATGTCAGCTCGATCGGAGTATGCAATCAAGTAGGCATCTGTAGTACATCAGTATGTTGACTCATAGACACAAGTAACAAACTCATAGCTATAGACCAATACAAGGTAGATCCATGAGAGGAATAAACAAGCATGGCTACTAGAATACAACGTGGATCCATGTGATAGAGGACTCAAACTTGGACATAGCTACCAGACATACAACGTAGATCTATGTCATACTAATGCAAATTTGAGCATAGCCACGACCATACAAATGTGGATCCATGCTAGATATACAAAACTCCATTGCAACTTGGGGAAAAAGTAATGAGCGCTTTTAAACAAATGCCCAGGGTCTTTGTCTCGTCTTCCACAAAGTACGATTCTATCCATGTGATTACAATGATCTAAAGTTGAACATGGTAGAAACCACTTGATCACCGACCAATGACATGAACTATTAACAAGTGCGAGGGAGATCACCATTAATGTCAATGATTCCCAAGGTACCCTAGTACAATCTACTAAGCGCGAATAGATGTCCTGATGTCGAACACCCAGTCGATTCTATCGATCAAAGGTCAATGATGTGAACCTATGTAGAGAGTGAGAGAATCTGTCATTAAGGCATACAGATCTCAAGGTGCTAAATATTGTTTCTAAGACTATTTCCTGGATGATGAGATGATGTCGATGGGGATAGTCTTGTCGAAGGAGGGCCATGATGAGTCCCACATCAACGACATGAAACTCGGAACATAGTTATGGAATGATGTGCATGTAGTAACCATATGACTTACTCAAAGATACCGACACAAAGACTGTGTAGACTGCAGAGGTAAAACTTCTTCAGATCCCCTTTGAAAATCGGGCGGCATGATGAAATGACTTGGTAGTATGACTAGACAGGACAGATATAGAATGCGACAGTGGACAATGCATTCTTTTGAAAGACTCAAAGGATTGACATGACTCATGAAAGTGGATCATCACTGAGATCAGCTAAATATCCAATTGACTCACATGATTGTGCAGACAAGTGCCATGTTCAAAGGTAAAGACAAACAACTGCCATTATTTACAAAATGATTCCCTTCCCATTCCCCCCATCATGATTGATGAGTGCCTCTTTTTGGTTTTACGAGTTCAAAGAGGGTAACAAACACTCGATATAGCTTATCATAAGACAATTCTAGTCTGATATGTTTTACGAACTTGAGAGAGGAGGGGTTCGTTCCCAAAATGGGTCTCTCAATGTTTAATTTAATGAGTCCACTGAAAGAAAACTTGGTATCGTTCATGTTTAGAGAGTCTGAATGAATACGGAAGAAAACTCCATGGGGGTCCTTTTTCATATGATTTAGTCTCTAACGCCCAAAAAAGTGTAAAATCATACCTTAGAGAACTCTTCCATTCATGATTGGCTGGAGTGATCCTTTCTTGTAAATAGTCCTATCCGAACCGAGAAAGAGATAACCTACCATCGGATAGACGACTCTTCAAATACTTTAACGAGAGTGAAGAAGACAAGATTTCTTGACGATCTTTTCATATTTAGAGATTCCGAAAAGATCTTAAAGGAGACTCCATTAACCCTTTTTCATGTTTGAATCCAAAGCACGAAAAAGTAATAAACTAAGCTCAAACCACTTTTCATGTTTTAACCAGAGCACGAAAAATGAAAAGTAAGCTCAACACCATCTTACTATTTTTAACAAGCTCGAAGATCAGTTAAAAGAATGCCCAGGGATTGGTTTCATTTTTACACAAGCTTGAAGCCAATGGGTAAACTATGCTTGAAAAATCCCATTAACATACTATACAGAGGTTGGAATCTTCCCCCAACATGATTGCTAGGGAATCTTACCCGAGCCATCTTACTATTTTTAACGAGCTCAAAGATCAGTTAAAAGAAAGCTCAGGGATTGGTTTCATTTTTACAAAAGCTTGAAGCCAATGGGTAAACTATGCTTGAAAAATCCCATTAACATGCTATACAGAGGTTGGAATCTTCCCCCATCATGATTGCTAGGGAAGCTTACCCCTAGCATGGTTGCTAGCGGCTCGACATGCCCCCAAGCTTCATTTCATTTAACGTCGATTCTTCTTCCATACCCAACCTAAAAACCTGGTTAGTAATATGAAAATGTTCACCAGGGGAGTAAGAAGAATGAGAATCAGGCAGGCAAAAAGGAGGTTCAAGTTATAACACTACAGTGAAGACTTGACTCAAGGGAAGGGGATCTGTTTCATTTTTACACAAGCTTGAAACAGAAGGTAACTATGCTTGGAACATGGTTTCATTTTTATGCAAGCTTGAAACCAAAAGGTACACTATGCTTGGAACATGGTTTCATTTTTATGCAAGCTTGAAACCAAAAGGTAAACTATGCTTAAGGAAACCTACTTCATTTTTTAATGAGCTCGAAATAAAAAATGAACTATGCTCAGGAATGATTTCATTTTTATGCAAGCTTGAAACCAAAAGGTAAACTATGCTTGAGGAGATCCATTTCATTTTTTAACGAGCTTGACATAGAATGGGAACTTTGCTCAGGAATGATTTCATTTTTATGCAAGCTTGAAACCAAAAGGTAAACTATGCTTGAGGAGATCTATTTCATTTTTTAACGAGCTTGACATAGAATGGGAACTTTTCCCAAGGAAAACTGACATGATGGTCAAGTGCTATTTCATTTTTTAACGAGCTTGACATAGAATGGGAACTTTGCTCAGGGAAAACTGACATGATGGTCAGAACCTGAAATGATGGTCAGGTGCTATTTCATTTTTTAACGAGCTTGACATAGAATGGGAACTTTGCTCAGAACATGGTTTCATTTTTATGCAAGCTTGAAACCAAAAGCATAAACTATGCTTGAGGAGTGGTTTTATTTTTTAAAGAGCTTGAAACCAAAAGTAAACCATGCTCTAAAACCTCCTCCTATCCAACATGATATCTAGAGGTTGGTAGGTTTCCCCCATTACATAAAAGCTATCAACTTAGCTCCATTATGATGTCCATAGACTAGAGAAATGCACCCCATTTTACCTATGATGGGAAGAATCTAACTAGAAGAATGGGAAGGAACCACAAGAACATGCGGCACATTCAGGGAAATCTAATTACTAGGAGTAATGCGATGGTCAGGTGTAACATAGGAAAACTGATCAATGGTCACAATATTCCCATCATGGGGAAAATGCATCACTCTAAAGAGTGTGGAAACTATAGCTTTCATGGCATAAACATAATCACGTCCAAGGAGCATATTGAAATCTAAAGGACCTTGGACCACCATAACATCAATACAGACAGTTTTCCCTCCTAATGTAATAGGCAAACAAGGAAGGGTCCCTAAAGGTGAGGTAGGCCTGCGATTAAAAGCTAGTATCTGATCGCTGGCTGGCACAATCTGAGGAGAACCTAAAGCTTGCCAAGTAGTTGAGGATAGAATGCTAACAGAAGCCCCTTCGTCAACAATAGTGCGAAGTATCTACCTAGCAATAACATTCACAGCTATCTAGAAAGGAACACTTGAATGAAGACGAGAGTCTGTTAGGTTACTCCAGTCAAATGAAATAACCTCACTACTCGGAGAGGGTTCTGTCGAAACAGAAAAAATTTCCTCTTGTCGCACTGCTACATTTTGACCAAAAATCCGACGGCCGTCATGTCGGATTTTCGACACTTCCCCGTCGCATGTACGACACTTTGGTTTTTTTTGAAGCGTCGGAAACTTGTCATCGGTTAAGCGACACTTAAGCAACCGTCGCTTAAGCGACACTTAGTTAACCGTCGCTTGAATTTAACTCGTCGGTTATCCGACACTTATTAAGAGACAATGACAAATTTTTAAAAACTTTTAGACCCACTAGGCGTCGGATAAGCGACACTTATAAGCGTCGTTGAAAGACTACGCGTCGGATAAGCGACACTTATAAGCGTCGCATAAGCGACGACTGTTAATTTTTATAAAAAAAATAATTGTAAACTGTCGGATAAGCGACACTTATAAGCGTGGCATAAGCGACGACTGTTATTTTTTTTTTTTTTAAATAATTGTAAACTGTCGGATAAGCGACACTTATAAGCGTCGCTTAAGCGACGACTGTTAATTTTTTTTTTTTTTAAATTAATTGTAAATTGATATTGATTGGGGTGGCGACATATGTTTAAAGTTTAAAGTTTTAAATGTCGAATGTTTAATGCATTGGGGGTGGTGGTATTAGTATTATATCTATTGATTATGTCGAGGTATTATAATATTGGAATGTGGTGTGAAGAACAACCTGGTTCATTGTCAAAAATGATTCATTGTCAAAA
>LPNX010972304.1:0-37887 GCA_001517045.1 Pseudotsuga menziesii
TCTCAAAAAATCCAAGTAAGTTGAGGGATGCCTGATTTTTCAGGTTTCTATTGCATCTAACGCGCCAAAAAGGTCCATCATCTTCTTGCACTCACCCGAGTTGTATTGTTTATCATTCTAGCTTGTCTGCATTTCAATTAATTATAATTATTTTCTAATTGACTGGAACTTGTGTTGAGGTGAACCCATTATTCATTGAATATGTTTGCAGTTGTGTATCATCCTCATCTTCCAGATCACAAAAAGAAATATCCTCCTCATTAGAAAACCCTGTTGCAGAATGTACAGATGCATCACTTTTACCTGGTTGTGCCTGCAGGCAATTATCTACAACTGCATCCTCGTCATTATGCTCCACATCCTTAGTAGATGTTGTGTGATTATACAAATCATTTTTCCTAGAAATATGATAATCACCTTCAAAGTTTTTGGCAATTTCTGGTGCCACTGTTTCTAGAGATACAAACTTGAAAGAATCTGCCTTTTCGCTACTGTCTATAACTAGTGAAAAATGCTCAAACTTCTGCTCTTGGAGGAATCAAGAGAATGTTCCTTTCTGGACTGCCCAAGCTTCCTCCAGCATTGGTTGATCTGGCCTTGTTTATTTTCTTGGACTCCTCTGAAAACAATGCCCTGGCCTCTAATATCTGCAAAAGCAAAATAAAAGTATCAATTTTCTTCTGTCCTCAATACTCAAAAGGCCAAAGGCTCCAAATGATCTAGATAATTTATTTTTCACCTAAAAGAATTATAATTTTACTCATTAGAACATGTAGAAGTTTAATTTAGAAGACAATGAATGTAGTAAAAATTAGCGACTAGGCTAAAGCAATATGAAAAGCATTGCTGATGAGAAGGATAGATTTTCTTATTTCAAGCAAGCATAACTCTGTGAAAAATGAGACTTGTAAGATGAAACCTAGTCTAAGATGCAGATCACAAATGATTGAGCCAAGGTCTCTTATTGCATTTCATTGCACTTATATCAGGATATTGCATATTCAAAAAACACATCTACTATTAAAAGTCACACAATTTCAACAAAAAACACAATTTTAGAGATCCAAATCACCATGCAGAGTTCTTTTTGCATATGTCCAAGAAACTAGAACTGAACAAGAATACGGAAATAACCTTGAATTCAACTACTTCACAGGAGATATCGGTATCATGGCCACAAAGAGTTTGCAATGAAGCTTCAAACTCTTGATTTCCAGTCTTGGCCTGCAGCATTATAAATAAGGACTTCCCAAATTAAGTTTTCATTAATCTTGTCACATTGAATACTGACATGTTAGAAAACTTCAGATGACTTTGGTGAAGAAGAATAACTCATATAAAACTCACCAGCCATCTTGGAGATTCTGGGATGAAAAAGAGTCCAAGCATCAAGAAGGTGCAAGGGGCAATACCCACACTTTGGGTAACAATATGAATGATGATTTCTCAAAAGAATCTATAGATAGAAAAATGAACCAGTCCCATTTGTTCCATCACCACATGGTCCTATTAATCATAGGACAATATTCCAGTGACAAAACCATATATTGTAAAGACAATATCAGTTTGGTCTAGTACTTCTTGAGTTGTAGGTTGAAACTAACAATTCCTGAGGAGTAAGAGCACTAAATCATGCAACAAAATCCTATGGGGGGAAGAACGGTGCTAAAGAAGCAACATTTACATAAGTTTCATATATTTGCAGAAGACCGGTTTGATTGTATCAGATTTACACAAATTTCTCTTCTCCTCAACAAAACAGGGCAACACTTTATTGAAAACGCCCTTCTTTTTTCCTTTAATCTTTTTTTTTTTGTGGGAATGGCATTTCCCCCTAATCCCCAAGTTTCCTAGAAGTTTCATTTTTAGGAATGTTTACAAACAAAAATAATTGAGGGAACATGCAATCTCTAATGACTCAAATTTCTAGTATTCTACTTAGGGCTTGTGACTCAGGAAAGGTGCATTTGTGCTTTTCAAATTTCTCAGGTAAACTGGTACTCGAGATAAAATTTTGTGTTAATGATCATGCCAAGAAGATGTAATGCAAAATAGGTTGATTTAGTTATTTATGACGGAATAGCATGAATTAAGAATCACAAAACTAACAATTAACCATGGCAACTATATAACCGTTGAATTGACTCCCAACCAATTTTAGAGATTGGACTCTGGATGCATCTGAATTGCTTCGAAATGGGGCTCCAGGTTGTATGAACTTAGAGTCCCTGTACTCAAAGAGGATTCCACTTTCATGTTTATAAATAACCCTCTATGTGGATTTTACCTTACTTTTTATGTTATAAGCCTCAAATAATAAATCAGAGTTTTGTGCACATGACTTTACTTTTTCCCTGACACTTTCTTCCTACTGTCCATGTTTACAAAACATGAGTCATAAGGAAAGTTAAGCTTGGATTTCTTACCTCTGATAATTTTTGCCTTCGCATCATAAGCCTTGGCGGCCTCCTCCGCTGTGTTAAACGTTACAAGCCACACCATAACACCCTTTCTGGGATCTTGAATCTCCGTAGCAGCCTGAGAGTCTTAAGCATCATTTTTGGTTCTGGTGTTTTACTAAGTCGACCTAGGAACTGGTCTCTTATTTTTGTGGCCAACTCCTCTATGCCCTATTTCCTACTGTAAATATAAGCATGTGATATCATTATAATACAAGACATAATATGTTATGTTTATTGGTCATGAATTAGGACTTAAATAGAAAGACATCAAAATGGGTTTGTGGGAAGGAAAAATACTAATAATTGATGCTGTGTACCAAACATGGAGACTAAAAAGAAAGAATTAACAGAAACTCTTGGGCAAATTTTCTGCATGAGATAGTTGGAAAACAATTTCCAAATGTATGATAAAGATTGAGGGTCAAGACTCAAAGTTCACAACTAAACCATTTTCTAAAGCAAGAGTTGTACACAAAAGTTGCATTGCTGTGAGGTTATCAATGAGCTTAGTAGATGTGTTGTGGTCCTCCCACATAGATTGGGAAAGTTACATGTGTGTGCAATGAAATTAATGTAAAAAATAAAATAACCCAAAAACAATTTCTTCAACCTGCCTATTGCCAAATTTGTAATCCACTTATCATTCTAAAATGGCAACTCTTCAAATGCCTCCTTGATTAGATCTCTATTGCTATAAAAGAGCATAAACTAAATTTTTAGCACATTTAACAAACATGTATTGACAATGGTCGTAGTAATTATGAATGTGTTCAAAATGTCCACTGAAACCAATCATAAAAGTATGAAAGAGAACACACCCGATTTGTTTATTCTCTTTGACCCTATAAGGTCAACTATAAGCGACTTGCTTTTTCTAATGGAAGGCATGCGATGTCCTTTTGATAACTCAAGACTGTTGCCATTCTCATTTGGTAAAGGTAATTCATTTTCTTTCTTCTCCTTAAGCGACCTTTTTATACATACCTAGAGAGACAAAATTAGAATCTAATTATTCAAACAGATACAAATTGCACAAAAAATGTGCATAATGTGGCATCTGCCCAAGATCAGCTAAGAACAATGTATGGCATAAAATAATTTCCTTCACATTTTATTACCAAGAGAATTTCATGGCTTCGTGAGGATTCAGTGTTCATCTTTGTATTTGATGCAAAACAATTTACTTCACCAGTTTCCAAAAGTTGCACAAAACTTCCAAGAGCATGTACTTGGACCATTGTGACTCCTATAAAAGACACATCACCAGTTTTTGGATCCTCGACAATTGTGATATTGTCTCTTCCAGGTGCAAGTAGATCTTGCACAGTCTCCAAATACAACTGAAACAGAAGTTGGACCATTGTGACTCCTGGCAAAGACACATCACGAGTTTTCGGATCCTTGACAATTGTGATATTGTCTGTTCAAGGTGCAAGTAGATCTTGCACAGTCTCCAAATACAACTGAAACAGAACCATGATGATAAATACAGGATGAGACAATGTATAAAGAAACCTCATGTGATAAAAAAATTCTCAAATAACCCTAGATTAGGTTACAGGTATAAAAATTGAAATTTTTTATGAGAAACAGATAGATTAACAACACAAAACTACTTAAGTAATGTTCTGGCTATGAAAATAAAATTCCTTCCTTAAAGAAAACTACACTTAGTGGCAAATGTTTTTGAAAGTTCACAGTACAAGCTATTTTACAGCCTACAGTAAAGAACACATTGTAGAAAGGAATACATGGTAATTTGTTTTTCCTGATTCATTTTGTAGATGACTAACTGTAGAAAGCATATAACTGAACACCTTAACATGATTGCATGGTATCGAGTTAAAACTCACAATAACCCAATAAGTACCATGCAGAATTAGTTGAATCAAGATTCAGAACATTCCCATTAAATTAGAAATATTGTGTAAACATATATGCACATCGTGACTTTTTAAAATAGGAAGCTACAGTGATTTAACCCATTCTATATGATGCAGAAATTGCAAAATTATAAACCAATAAAGCACCACAAAATGCAGCAGAAGCCAATTTTAGATAATGAACTTCTCATCTTTGAAATTTTTGAAACAATGTATAAGTAAACTTGCTTGGAGGATGATAAAAATTAAAGATCAAATAAAGAATACGATTCCATAGACAAGAAGAAACTTTCAATTTTATGTTAAAAAGTAATTTCCATTTTTAAAATGACCCTAACTCTGAGTTGAACATGTGGTTAGAAGGGACCTGTGGCACTTGAATATCAAGCAGAATCCAATATTAGTAGGTTGAATAGTATATAAATACGTATTCATTCCCTAATTTCAGAATGAGCTTGGTTTAGGACTTGGAAGGATCCTCCAACAAGATAACTGCAGGCAAGACTCTACACCATAATTTGTATTCAATCTAAATCTATTTTAGTACAAAGTTATCCTCTTCCTCCCTGTTCTCTTGGATGCATACTTTTCGAAATCCTTTAGAGGAGAAATCACCCCATTTTCAGTACCTTCAAACCCCAACCAAAGTCTAAATAACAAAAAATCAAATTAACCCAACTACCCTTTGACGTCTTTACAGAGTATCCAAGTCTTCTTTATAAGCTGTGAATTGTTGCTAGCTCAAACCAGCCACAAAGAACTGCTTGAATTGTCTCTGAGAAGTGGGTCTGTTACATACTTGTCTGACAGCATTGATGTTTATAATTTTGAATCACATTTGAGAAATGGGAGAAGAGTTACAGAGATGGATATTAATGGTCACTGCTAGAGCTCCTACAAGCATGAACATGAACAATAAACCCAGCTTGATTTTTATAATTTTGAATCACATCTAAGAAATGGGACAAGAGTTACAGAGATGGATATTAATGGTCACTGCTAGAGATCCTACAAGCATGAACATAAACAATAAACCCAGAAGATACACATCTAGCAACCATGTGCATGATGTATCAAAGCAAGTATCAAACCTGCTTGGTGCTCCTGTCCCATGTTGGATATAAAGAATTGGAATCCTTGCTCTACAGGAGCTTTGGTTATCATATCAACAAAGAAGAGCACAAATCGAAAGGGGATAGGAGAAGAGACTTCATATGGTATTTTGGAAGCTCTAGTTTTAATCCAGATCAACACGAACTTGCCTCATATCTCAATCCTTATGTATAAAGGTATTTTTCTACAGTATAAGTAACATAGTGCAATCTAGCTCTATAGGGATTTTGAATTAGAAGTAGCAGAGTGCAGTCTGAATCTATATAGTTTTTGAATCACTCTGTCATGGATAGTGATTGTTGTGCTTTTGAAGTTTTGATTACATCCACATGTCAGAATTTTTTGAAATTGTGCCAAGAAGGTTTTATATAGGTAAAAGCATCAATTTGATGATGGATTGGCTGGTTCTCAGCTCGAATCCACATACCCAACTGAAAAATAGAGGTTTGTTGGAATCGCAATATGTAATTGACTGTGTGATAATATAAATTTATTTTTTGAAAAACAAAAAACATCCTAAAAAAATCATAGATTTCTCAAAAAATCCAACAGAGGAACTTAAAAAAATTGAAGAACCCAATTCAAAACCAAGTCCATTCAATACAAATTCAATGGATTCCAAGTAGCTTACCAAAAAGTCAAGCTCCCTGGTCATCTTGAGTGAGAAAACGCTCCCTCAAACTCCTTTGATAGCAACCCTTTTGCGCCTGCAGTCACATGGGGGAAGGATTCATCAAGAATATCCATATCTTCTAAAATTGTTCTTAGATAAATCCTTGCATATAAGAGATTAGTTGAAATCCTATTGAATTTAAACCACATCAAGAGAATATTTTCACTCTTCAGTGCTTAAAACAAGCAATAATTTATTAGCTTCCATTTGATGTGCTCTAATCGCTTCTTTCCAATTTGCCACCTACACCAAAATGTTCAGGCTTAGATGGAAAATTAACCCCAAACCACATATGGCCTCTATGATTCCATCTTTCAGCTAAATCCACTGAAAGAAATTCATAGATTTCTGTTGTTGTATAAATTTTCCCATTTTCATTTAAAATTGACCATGAAAACTCTGCTTCCAGTTATGAGAAATGAAAGAAAACCCTAAGAAAAATAAGTGCACCATATGAAATGCCAAAATAGAAATTATGAATTTCGACTGGATTTTAAGATCTTGTGTGTGAACACCAAGATAAGTATGACATGACTCGATAAAAACCCATAATTCAAGTTTCTGCTATCTATGTTGCATTTATCTTCAAGTTCCCATCCAGAAATGGGAAACGGAAGCCAGCTACACCCCCCTTAAGAGCGGTTTCTGATAACATAAACATATTATACGGTGTCTAGAGATGTCAAATGAATAAATGATTCATTAACCATTTCCTTGAGACTCTATATATACTTTTCCCAGAACACTAGAAATTGGTAAGCTTGAAATGAAACATTCCAAGTAGATAATAGAGATATGCGCCAAGACATATTTTCTCTCTTTTTATACAAGATTTAAATTCTCAATACCCTATTAGATGTACGTAAGTATGAGTAATACCTCCTTCAAGCACGGTCCATTAGAAACATTGCAAGCACTATAAGGGAAACATTGGCAGACATGTAACAACACTTGCCAACAGAGAAGCAGACTCTGCCTTGATGCCTGCTTGAACTAACAAGGTGTCAACTCCAGATTGTTTAAGTATTTGAGGCATGAAGTTGAGGACTGCACCGATACCACAGAGCTGTACCGAAACAAAGTCTTCACTTAGACATACATCATACATAACCAATAGCATGCTGTAAGGCCCAAAAAAATCTCTCTTATGTAATAAATTTTTTTAATTTACCTACTGGAGTAGTTGAAGAGACATCCCCACTGTAAGAGCTCTTCTTACTCTGTTGTCAGAGAAATCAGACCATGACATACCCTTTTTCGCCACTTGTGAGGGGTACAGAATTGCAGGCCCAGAGATGGTTCTTCCTATCGCAGACATAGAGGGATCTACATTGCTCTCTATCAAGCATAAGGCTGGTTCACCCACCAAAGAAGCAACCTGAACAGATTCTCATCCTTCTAGATTGGATAACGATCGCATAGAGCTAATAGCTGAAGGAGCATGAGACACAGATTCAAGAAAAATAAAAACTCTCTTCAAGTTACCGCTCAAGCTGGGTTCATTAGACTTTTTCCATTTCCAAGCTAGCTGTCAGCCACCTCCCAATCCCATGCCCCAACTATCCACATTGGGATTGTTCTTACCCGGATATTTCATATCGCCAGACTTCTTGATGTACCCTCCTGTGTATGACACAGCGGTAGAGCTCATCGCCGACTGCTTGTCTTTGTATTGCTCTAGCCATCCAGAAACATACAGCCCATTGCTAAGCTGGTGCGCCTAAATCCTACTATTGGTCCCCATTTTCAGCAAGATCCTATCATCCTCCGTCAATTGGATTTTGTTGGGGTTTGGTCTTCATGGTGATATGGCTGGTAAAACCCAGTTTCAAAGGAGATAAGAGGGTTTCATGGGTCAAAGTCTCCACTCTGCGTTCACTTACAGAGCATGCCCTTCCTCCCCACACACTCAACAGCTTGGTTCTCATTGGCAAGTTGAGTCACCTCCCTTATTTAGTAAACATTGCACAAATTGCAACGCCTACTATAATGATGACCCAGTATCAAAACTCAATGAGCATGCCCCACTACCCATGATAAGAGGTGAGCAATGTAAGGTTTTAACTATTTGGAGTCATTCAGTCTGTGGTCAAGCAACAAAGTGAAGAGGCTACTCAATTATGACCCAGGTTCAAAATCAATGAGCATGCTCCACTATCCATGATAATAGATTGATCAAGTCATTCAGGCTACTCAAATTATGACCCAGGTTCAAACTTGGTGAGAATGCTTGCAGCTCCACTATCCATTGATAATAGATTGATGAAGTCATTCCGAGGTGTAGGTCGTGTTGTTGCAACAACATTGGTGATCTAAAAATGCAGAGCTATAGTGGTTCCGATGATTTTTGAGCTAATACAATATTCATTGAGGATGATTTCTGAGCTAATGCAATCTTCTTTGAAGATGATGTCATGTGCAAATCCGAAAGTGCTTTTTTAAATGTAAAGATTATTTGTATCAACCAAACATGCTTTGACAATTTTTGGCCATTTTTGTATCTAATTTTTGGAAAATTTCCATAAACCCCGAAACCCATGAATTAAATTAATCACTTTGACAGGGAAAGAGATTCCATACTTATGTCTAATGGAAAATACTCATCGGTTCGATGAAAAAAAAAATACCTTTAAGCTTGTAAAAAGTTTCCTCTAAAATTTGGAATCCAAACCCATAATACCGTTTTGTAGGGACATTATAAATGGATTTAATGGCCGCCTCTTTGTTGCATCAACAGGAACTGGTAACATTTTAAGAATTTGTCATTTTTAAGTAATTGTGAACTTGGAAGAGAAATGATTTTACTAAACTGAGGAGGCATGGTGCAACCCTACCTTTCCCAAGACGGTAGCGAGGGTTTTCACATAATAGTCATGCATTTCTTTGTTGGCAGATTTGCCATATATGGGGGCATCCATTACAACGATCCAATGCTCATAGTCACATCCAGGGAACAACCGTGCCATCTCCATAGGCAGCCTGTCGCTCCAGTTGGGATCCCCGTTGGCCAGCAGTGAGTAGGTCGATCCAGAATTTGAGTTTGAGACCCTCCATCGAGTCGATATGAGATTCGAATCATGCAGAAGGATAGAAAGGATTCCATGGCTGACAACTGCAGCTCTGTCAAAAATAGATGATGAAAATAGTGGGTGTCTTGCGGTAGACAGAAATCGAAGGGAACGCTGACCATATCCTCTACAATAGACGCATCAAAATGACCCAACCGCCTTAAAACCTATCACGGATAGTTTCAGGGCTGTGGATTCGATCCATTTCACAGGATTTTCACTGAACGCAATGGAAGAAACCTTCATAATAATGAAACCAAACCATGTTAAAAACCTAAACATGGAAATGACTGGAAAACTGCATAAACCAGTGTTAATACAGAAAACCTATGAACAATGCGTAGCCCAAGATAAGACACGCGTAAAAACCTATGAACAATGAGTAGCCCAGGAGAAGACACGCGTAAAAATACCATTGGCCAGAGGGACGGCGACATCTACAATGGTTTAGAACAAAAATTCAGAGAAAAACACCTAACGAAGTAATTAGAATAATTAGGATTCACTCTTCCCAAATTGACAAACCATCAAGAGAAAATCCAACGCTTCGATCAAACCATTACGGTGGAAAAATACCCAAAGGAAGCGGGAACTCCTGAAAAGTGACCTCGTGGCACCAATCTCTGTTACACCTCTGGGTGCATTGTGAACAACAATCTCAGAGAATCCATTCAGCCCACATATTCCTTGCGGGTAGCCGTGACAGTTTAGTTTTGGACATACTTCAAGTACCCCCTGGGTATATCTCAAGTCCCCTCACCTAAGTTAAATTACTCATCTTCTTACATTAATTTAAAATTAACCAAAATACAATTGCACAACATTCATTCCAACACTTGCAAGTACTCTTAATTGTTTTTCGACTCCATTTTCAAGGCACTGGTCAATTGTTTATTTCTTTTAATCTATATGTGATTGGGTGTCATTTTTGTGCTTACTTGTGATTATCTCGTCATGTTATTTGTTGCTTACAATTGTTAAATCGAAACTCCTAAAAAACTTACTCTTTAATACCATCATCATACTAAATAATTTTTCCTTAGTAACTTAATAGGGTCTACCCCCCTTGGCTTCATTAGGAGTTGAGCCTAAACGGAGGAGTCAAGAACAAGGTGACGGCCTTGACTCAAGACTTTCCCCCAAGGACACACCGAGTGGCTTGAATATTTCTGCCACGTAACCCAGGTGTGTGAAAGGCGGCAACAATCCCGATGCATCCAGTTTTGCCAAAGACTCTTCTTTACTTAAGGAGGGTGGCAAACTACTATCAAAGTAAAACATCAGGATTATTGATGTGGTGTTGAGAAACATGCTTGCTACAAATGTAAAGAGTCACTACAAATACAAGAAAGAGAATCCTCTAGCCAACTTGGCTTTCTCGTCAGAGAAAAACAACATCAGTTGAGAGAGCTACCAAATACCATCGTTGGATGTAGGCAAGAGAGAGGATTTGAATGCAATGGGAAGGAATCCTACATGGGAATGCATAAACTTGCCCAAGGGTAAGTTTGTTATTGGGTGCAGATGGGTCTTTAAGATTAAGTTCAGACCTGATGGTATAATGGACAGGTATTGGGAAAGGCTTGTAGCCAAGGGCGATGCAAAAGCTATAGTAATACAAGTTAGGTTATGACTATAGCAATACAAGTTAGGTTATGACTAGACCTTTTTAGCCACATGAATTCTATAAGGGCAGTGCTTGCATTGTCTACTCAACATTATTGGCACACTCATCAGTTGAATGTCAAATTAGCAATCATCAATGGTACATTGGCAAGAGGAAGTCTATATGTGTTGAAAAATGACATATTTGAAGGTTCTCACTCGTATTTTTGATGTGGATGTGATGAGGACTTAGACTTTGTCCTTTGTATATTTATTTAATAAGTGAATGCTATATAAACAAGTAATTTTTTGTACTTTATAGAATGGGTCTCACTTAAGTGATTATTTAATAATTAAATTGAATTAATTATTAAAAGTGAGTCCATTAAATGAATCTCAACCCTAGATTAGGTGGTTAAGATAAGTAGTTACAAAATTTAAAGTATAAAACAAAGAGAGAGGACAAATGAGACACACCATTAATGAAGAGAGAGAGAGAGAGGAAAAATGAGACACACCATTAATGAAGAGAGAGGAAGAAGAAAAGTGAAGAGAGAGAAGAGATACCCTAGCTACAGTGGCACAATTAACAAAGAGAAGCAACACATTTCCCAAGGAAACCTACAGACCGTACAATAGTACTTGAGCATTAAATGCAGTCACACATTTCGGCACGATTCCCAAGAAAGTGACAGCAGAATTTATTGCAGAATGTACTAGCCATACACCATTAATTGTAGGCACGTGTGGGCACATATCTTGAGGCAGACCATACAGCAGAAAGGTACAGTCCATACAGCACATGTGGGGGCCATACAACTATTATTTGACACAAAAATCAAGGTATTTTGTTTGCTGCTCCAGTTTGGTGTAATTCTTTCAACAAGGGTTGAAGAAATTATTTCTTGTGTTCATGGAAAAATTTTGGGCACTCTTCTTAATAAAAATTTCTTCTTCTAGGGTTTTCCCTGAAGTTGGGGTTTTTCCTGGTCTTTTGACCAAAAATATATGTCTTTCATGTGTTTGATTGATACTTCAGTGCTAAAAAAGATCTTGAAGTGATGGTTTTTATTTTCAATTTACGAGTAAAATTTTAATCAAAACCCTAGATATTCAAGTGTTTGACAGAATGTGTGAATGGAAGTTTTCATATTAATGTCAATTATTTTCTTCAATATGAAACAACCACCTAGTTTTACTAAGAAAGGTGCAACCACTTGGTATGTAGTACTAAGGAAGGTTCACTACGATTTAAAGCAGGCTTATAAAACTTGCTATTCTAGGACATGTGGTTAATTATGTAAATGTCCATGATTCCTAGAATACTATTATTGCTTTTAATGTTAAGGACATGATTGTCATTGGGATGATGGATCTATGCACAGTACATGGACAACTTGAAGTTGGGCATGAAGAAGACATTCGAGAACTCTGATATGGGTCTTCTTCATTACTTTCTTGGTGTTGGGGTTGAACAAAAACCAAGCAGTCTATTTATTCCCAAAGCAAGAATAGTAGGGAAATTTTGTTGCACTTCAGATGCAATCCTCCAAGCCATCCCCACTCTTATGGATGCAGGAGTTAAGTTATCAAACAATAATCATGAGGAACCTGTTGATCCTACCTTATACAGGCAGTTGATAGGTGATCTCATTTGCCTAAAACTACACATCTAGACATTTCCTTTGTTGTTATACAATCACGTCTGATCCACGACAGTCACACCGGAAGAGAGACGACAGGATGCTGAAATACCTAAAGGGCACTGTTGATTACAAAATGGAATCCACTCTTAAATCATATTTCAGGTTGATGAGACATATTCTGATTAAGTAGACAATGTTTGATTCTCAAAATTCAACTGGTCACTATTGCTTTAGCCTTGGTTTAGCCTTGCAACAAGAAGCATCCTACAGTTACATTGTCTTCCTTCCACAAATGCAGAGTACAGAGCCACAACGAAAGCTGTTTATGATGGTATATGATGGACCGGGATCCTTATTAGAGCTTCTCAGAGAATTATACTACAATCATCTGCTGCAATCAAAGTGCTCTAAAGATAGCAAGATATCATGTATTTATTATTTAATGAGTAGACCACATAAAGGTGCATCTACACTTCATCAAGTATCAAATCTTGCTTGATGCGGTGGACTTGTTTATAAGCCTATAGAGGAGTAGTTGGTTGGCATATTATGTATTCACTAAGCTGCTTGGTCAAGAAAAGTTTAAGAAATTCATAGCAGAAATTGGAGTCAAAGATTCAATGATGCTCACGAGTCACAATACAAGGAGTGTGCTAGAATAGTATGACTCACGAACTAAAATTTCATTTTAATTGTAAAATGTACATTAGTTGTACCTCCCATTAGTTAGTCAACTTTGATCAGTGGTCAAGCCCACCTTTATTAATGGCAGATTTCTTTTTGGAAAACGTGGTCAAAATGATCCTTAGCATAGTCAGGCTTGATCCCTTTCCTCTTCCAATAAATATGTATGCACGTCGAACTTTAGTAGTTGATGAGCAAGTTAATTTGTGGATACAATTAAAGAATAACATATAGAATACCCAACACAAGCATGTTATTTAATCTCTCTGATTGCTTGATTTTTATTATAGTTTATTGTGTTTTTCTCAGTTATCTTTACATAGAAAAATTGCACCTATACAGGTGGGCACCCCCAATAATCTTGGATCATGTGTTGCAAAAAACAGGGGATAGCAATAGTTTCTGAAATGGGTACAGGTTTCAAAAGGGACAACTTCATAATCTCAAAAAATGGAGAAACGAAGGTGTGTGTGTGTAGAGAGAGAGAGAGAGAGAGAGAGAGAGAGAGAGAGAGAGAGAGAGAGATTTAAGGATAAATTAAAAGAAGTTTGTGTTGATTTCCAACGACTTTTCTTATTATGCTATTAGGTTTAGACTTTAATTATGTAAAACAACTATCTGGGTTCAGCCACAATCTTTACTTTGTCAATACAAAAATTCTATGCATTTCTTTGAAAAAAATAATAAGGCATATTGTCGTTTAAACATCATTAAAATTCATACATGGAAAAACAATTTTTTTCTTCATAAAGAAGATAAATAAAGTAGATTTGGGCCTAGCCCATAAATAAGAAAAGACAGTAGATACCAAGAGCAAGACCGAAAACAATAAGAAAATGTTTCTTGACATCATTGGGGTTCTTCCTAGGCCATACGCATTGTCAACAAACTCCCCCCTGCAAAAAGTTTCTTGCAACATACCCTAGCTCTTTTGTTTCCCATTGATGGTGTCCTTTCCTATTGAACTTAGAGTTGAAAGTGATGCATTTAAATTTTCAATCCCCCAACACAGTTATATCATTTGCCATTCTACCTCCACCTACTAATGTGCTCTTATATTTGTTGTTCAGTTGTAAAAAATCGAGTTCTTCTGGCCTTCCTTTGACTGTTTTGTTTTTCATTTCAAGTGTTTTGTTTTCACTAGTGGGAATTTTAAGTCTAGTATGGACTTTCTTTGCTTAATTAGTTGGAAAAAACAAATACACAAAAGAAGTTCGAAAACTGATGGCGGCTTCCAAAAGCAACCGAGAAACCAATCGAGAGGTATCCAAAAATGGCTGGAAACGGCCAAAACATATTCAGTGTCTTGGATATATCTCCAGGGGCCTGAAATGTGTTTTTCATTTGCAAAAATTGTTTAGAGGACACCGCGTAAATTTGTGATATAAGAATGATGTAATCTTAACAAATTTGAATTTGAATTGATCAAAGCGGTGTAGCTATTGAAAAGGAGAATACTTGAGCTTCATACTGACAGATACCAAAACAATCAATAGGAATTACGGTACAAACTACAACATACAAAAACAATGCCTACCATGCAATATGGGAATCGAACATAAAGGATACTCACCAGTGCACCTTAGCTCGCCTGTGTTGTATCGTGTCGGGAACATTAACATGTGGCATTGCCATTCTAGATGAAGTGGGTGAAGATTCTTCAGGCAGGAACTAAGTATCATAAACAAAACTACTTATTTCGGCCTCAGTTAAATGTTCTGTGTAATGATATGCATCCCACAGTCGAGTAAGGGCTGGTTGGGTATCCAGTTCCATTGCATCGTCCTTGTCCTCGGAACCTGCTTCCCATGTAGTTTGAGGCAAAAACTGAAATTGCAATGGAGTATGCCGATAGTCCATTGTCGATATCCCCCGAAGCAAACCATCAGAATACCCTGCAGAATCGAATTGCCTAGAACTATTAACCCCAGAAGCCATATTTTGGAATCCATTCGTGGGTTCACCGATGCGATCCAAACTGCTAGACCCTTCCACACTATTTTCAATTTTGAAGTTATCGCAGAGAGAAAAATTTGAATCGGAAGCACTGACGGGAAAATCAATCGTTGGCTCCACACGATTGCATATATGTTTGCCAATGTTCTTTAGTTGAGCGATGGGAATAGTCTATACATGTATAAGCATTTCTAATCTATTGAAAAGTTAAAGGAGATCCTTCTTTTCTTCCAAAAGTGGTGACATCTTGGTTCATCTCAAAATATTTATATGCTACAATCTTTGAATTCTATCGTAAAAGGTTGTGAGGCACATATCCTCATTAATGATGCCAAAATGTTGGATGAAATCCCAAGGTCTAAAAGTAAGCACTTAGTTCATCCATTTAGACCCTTGTCAAAATGTTATCTAGGAGTGTAGGTTTGTGACATTGCCACTTAGTTCATCCATTTAGACCCTTGTCAAAATGTTAGCTAGGAGTGTAGGTTTGTGACATTTCTTTCAGTTTATGTATATTTAGAAATGGGAATACCTACGCTACTTCAAAAGGAAATCTTTTCTATTGTAGTTCTATCACTTCAAACATATATTCAACAAAAATCCACCACCATACTTCAAAAATCAAATATGCAATTATTATATCTATTACTACAATGCAAAATCAGATCTACGTTATCGTATTTACTTATTGAAAATTGGCAAGGGGAAGAGACAACTGGTCCCATGTCACTTTCAGGGCAATCATAAGGTAAAGCATCATATGCACCAATTCTTCAATAAATCATACACTAGTATACAAACATTTGAAATCTAAACAAAACTTATACCTTTCATTTTGTCTTACAAAATGAAAGGAAAAGGTTATTATATATAAAACTTACAATGGTTCATGATCCCTCAGGATAATGCCCTTTTTTATTTACATTAGAGACTAATCCTAATCTACCATATATTCTATGTGACCAATAATGGAATCATGCTATCATCAGTTTAGTTCACCTTGAGACATGAGTTGGTGGAGGTGAAGACAAGCTTCCACATTCACCGCATGAAGATGAATTGACAAATTTGTTCACATTTGTCTCAAACATCTTGGTGCCAAAAACTTTTCTTCATGTCAAAAATTCTTCAAGATATATCAAGGCAGAGAAAAACTATGCAATAAGCACTACATGATCATATGGTCCTTACGAAGAAAATATATTTGTTGCACTTAACTTTTAGTGGAGTTTACATGTTCAAACCTAGGAAATTGGCAGATATACAAGATCTAGAATCCAAACCTCTAAAGATTTAGGGTTTTGGAATCCAAGGATAAAAAATTACAAGTTACATGAATAAATGTAGAATTTAAATGTTACAAGAAGACTAGAGAATTCAAGGATATAGGGTTCCATAGTTTTTGGAGATCTAGAATTCCAAAAATCTAAGGTTCTATTGATTTTGGTATATTCCAGGAAGTGATTCCATGCCTAAGAAGACCACATCCAAACAAGGGAGATGCCATACTATAATGGAGGAGGTGCATGACAAACAGTCTCATCACAAATTATTCTTAGGCTCTCATTGTTATTATTGGATTGAATGGAAATTGATCAAATCATATGATAATTAGCAAGGTCGCTGCAGGAGCAGCATGAATGTACACAAAATCCATACTTTGACCAGGAGGGAGTGACTTTAACCACTTAGGAAATGAATACGTATTGTTGGCATCTGGTTTGGAGAGACCCCATAAAGGACCATACAATCTTTGGATAGAGAGGCCAATAGCTATCAGTGTCTGGTGTGGAGATCTATTTGTGATAGATGCAACATATCTGTAATAAGTAGTTCCTGACTGAATCCAATAAGTTATGAGCTTCTGCGAGATAGCCAGCCTAACATCTTCTGCAGATTGTTAACAATAAAGCAGAATCATTACTGTTTTTGTATCGAATAATCAACAAGTCATTATTATAGAAGGAGTTGCATAGATTCATCCCACATTATTGGATGAAAATTAGTATTTTCATAGCACAATAAAAAAAATTAGTTCTTTTCTCAAATATTTACGATCAAAAATTTTATTTCTGTAAAATGGCACTAAGTGCAAAAAAATTAAGGTAAAACAATAAAACATAAGAACTGGATGAACTAATATGTTATTTTTAATATAGATTTAATTGCAAAATCCAAAACTATCATTGATTTTCCCTTGTTTGTCCAGGATTGAGTTTGTTTATTTATGTGGCACTAAATTATTTTTACCCTTGGCTCATTCTTGCTGAAGTTGAATTCTGGTGGCCAAAATTTAAGATTCAGAGGACTTACTCCATGGGGAAGTAGGAAGAGAACTCTGTTTAGGTGTAGGAGAGGGATTTGGCTTTGGCTTTGGAACTGTAGTTGGAGAAAAAGATCCTGAATCTGATCCAGGCTTTGGCACAGCCACTGCCAGAAGAACAACCATTAAAAGCATCGCCATCAACATCACTGAAACAAACTGAAACCAAATTAATTTCATCCTATAAAACAATAATACCTGGGAGAAGCTGGTTGTCTCCAACATTTCCACCTTTAATTCTAGCTAAAATTCCGACCATTGGGCCATTGTTGTAGGTTGCAGGTTCTGTTTGCTCATAGTTGTCTCTTGCATCTGCAAAGTTATCATTGTGATCGGGTCCTCCAACAATAGCACCAACTAAAATATTCGGATCATTTCCTTGGTGGTTGAACCATGTAGCATATCCTCCTTTGCAACTCACAAATGATGAATCCTCTTTGTATGATACAATGGAGGAAGCTCTATGATAGACCTGGCGAGGATAGTTTAGACTATATCCCACCATGTATCTTGTAGCTCTTGGATTGTCATTGAGTATGTAATCAACCTACAAGAACGTGGTTTTAGCCAAAGGACTGAATAGGAATTAAGGCTTTTTAGATATTGGACTCATTAATTTATCTTCGTGATAAGGAGGTTTTTATCCCATCATGGTATTTAGAATTATTATACCTACGACTTAGCTAATGCCAACAGCTAAGATGGATCTACTTCTCCACTGGGGCATTGCAGTTGCTTGCCAGCATAAGACAACTAATCAGAGTAGAATGTGAGAAGGAATGAGTCACTTGTCACAAAATGCATGTTGTTTCATTTCTGCCAATACAATAGCCCACCTGAATAGCCAATGATGCACTCATTTAGTCCACTTTTTGGATTGCTATCAAGATAAAATGATGTATGTATTCTGGAAGGCAGATTGATGAAACCAAACCTGGTGTTCACTGTACACTGTGGCCATTCTTCTGAATTCACGCACACATGAAATATTCATCTTTTTCTTGATATTGTTGCATTACTTCTTTCTTTTGCCCACCCTTGCCTTGCATGAAGAACTGATCACAAACTAGATACAATGTCAATTGTTCAATCGATTTCTATCCAAACTAAATGAGTTGATTGGCAGCCCAATCTGGCCATTGGTATTGAGGCTTGCATTGTAAGTTGATGTCAAATACTACTTATAACAAGGTAAAGTTCACTGGACATATTGAGATTTCAAATCATGATCAATTGTTGCAAAGTCACAATCATTAAAAAATTGGTTGATTTACTGATAACGCAATCTGAACTTGGATGCAAGCACTTGAACCCCTGCATATTTATCATCCCAACTGAATTTGTTCATGGCCATTGTTGTCCCACCAAGTGAACCTACATTGTCAATCATGTAGTTCAATTAGTACTAGTCCCCTGTTGCTTCATGAAGCCATGCTGCTGCCCATAGCAGTTCATCCTGCACCAACCATGCCAAAGTATCCAAAGCCAAGTCAGAGATCTATTTCTTCATTCACCAAATTCACACTAATTCTCACAGAGTTGAAGAGAACTTACAACATATCCACTAATTGACCCATAATACTTTCTCACAATGGTGATACTACTGTCATACTTTCCTCGGTATTTCTCAGCAAATTCAAAAAGTTGCAAGACTCCCAATCAATTGAATATTAAGATAATACACTAGATTAGAGCATTACCAATTACAGTTATTCAATTGGGGAATAATGCACTTGATTTTAAATTCTATGAATCAGTGCAAATTACCTATTTAGCATGGCCCAGAAGATCATTAGAGTAATCAAGATTAGATTGTCTGAATACTATTGAAGCAGCTGCCTTTGAAGCAACGGTTTCTCCTACAAGATCTGATCTAGGATTGTTAGTGTCAATCTTGTAGGCTTGTCTAGGTTTTGTCATATATTTTGGCCTCTTCCAAGCCATTCATCAATTTTTGCAAAATTGCCATTAAAAGAATTGGGTACTGCAGCTGGCCCGGCCACTAAACCACCATTCTCATATAGCTTAGAATAATTCAAAACCCCTGAATCAATAGTAGGGTTCCATGACCTACATTCAGGCTCTCTGACTGATCTGAACATGAAACACGACATTTTCGCTGCACCGTCGCTCTGAACCATGATCTCCTCTGCAACCATACAAGTGCTCAAATCCCACCCCGTCCGACGAGAATTCTCATATGCCATTTCTAGCATTACAAGCCCTCAAACCTCCTTTCAACTGTTACACGGCCATAAATACCCCAACGCAGAAATTCTTAGGGTTGTCCATGAAATGTGTATGATCAGTTTGCCAGGAATTGAAACCAAAATAGACATAAGCACCATTTACAACCTTTCTACAGTAAACCTCGGCTAGCAAAAACTAGCGATAAAATTGGGGAATCGCGCAAGACGAGCGAAAAATACCTCTTTAAAACTCGCAGAGATGATGGATCCGTGCTCCAGCTTCGATACGACCACCAAATCGTTAGCTACTCCTGCTGAATCAGTGGGGAGGAAACCAGAGCTGAGGGAGCTCACGGTAAAAGGAATGAAAATGAAAATGAAATTG
This sequence comes from Pseudotsuga menziesii, assembly GCA_001517045.1. Lineage (NCBI taxonomy): Eukaryota > Viridiplantae > Streptophyta > Pinopsida > Pinales > Pinaceae > Pseudotsuga > Pseudotsuga menziesii. The sequence continues at coordinate 19,988 of LPNX010972304.1, forward strand.
AAAACCAGTGGATATATGAGCGACACCAGCGGATCATGAAGAAGACATGCGGAGAACCAGCGGATCACAAAGAACCTGGCACTACTATTGGGAAAACAAAAATAGAATATTTGTTCCTCCCAACTAACTCCTAGAGAAACCAAGTTACTTGCTCTAGAACCCCCGAGCCTGTTCATTGAACCATGAGAGAAAAATGCATTTAATGTGCCATCTCTTGCATTGTGAGATTCAATCACCATCCAATACTACTCTCCTTCTTGCTAATGGACATATTAATATATAGTATTTTGCCCAGGATTTGGTCATTTATGAGCCTCCTACTCTTTAGCACTTAACTAGGAGTTGTGAACTGATTTTGGGGAAGATGCCTCATGCACCTTGAGTTCTCACTTAGCAGCTACAACCACTTGTCTTTTCCTCTTGTGGGTCAGCAAACAATCTTTAACATCTATTCCACTTTTGTCCCCTTCAATATATTTTATTAATATTTAAAGAATAATTCATTACATTTGTTTTATTTTTGACTTTGTGTCAAAAATATTTAGAATAATAAATAAAATATCTTAGTAGAAATTAATAATAAACTATTAATTTTAGGTGCATTGCACTGCTCTAGGAGTTGGTTGGGAGGAACGACTATTCCATTTATGTTTTCCCAACAGTGATGCCAGGTTCTTATTCTATTGCTTATTATTAAATCTAGTTACAGTAGGATGCTTATCTTAACCTGAACTACAACTATATTCTTTAGGAAGATATGTTTATGCATATGTATAGGACAAATATCTATTATGTTACCAAATCTAGATCTGTCTCTGTACTTTAATCATGCTTGTAAACTACTAGATTAATTATTAGTGCATCTCAGATTGGGCATCCATACCTGAATCAAATATTACTAATAATGTGTACTTATTAAAATAAATAGTATTTTTTTAAGCATAATTGCTTTAAACCTAGTTATTCTTGTTCTACTGTAGATTCAAAATCTCAACACTCATTTCTTTTAAATTGCTTAAATATATGTAACTTATTCCTGTTAAACTATTACTCATAATGTATTTAGGATAGATCTAGTTAAATTATAATTAAGGTAGATAGAGAATAAAAACAAACAAAAATCGAATGTCACAAATATTCGAAAATGTAGTAAACTAGATGGCTCCCCTATCAGGATTAATAGCTGAGAAAACCTACTACATAAATGTTATTTTATTTTACATAAACCTCATCTCTTAAACCCTGTACTCAATCGAGACTGTTCAGATCTAGATCTATTGGATCTAATTAAAATATCTAAGAACAATTTATGAAAATTATCAATTTAGATATGCAAACAATTCACGATTTTCAACATACCTATCTATCAAACAAAGAATCGTAAAATACCACACACACACACACATATATTATGTGATATCATCAACTACATACATATGCAATATAAACATTCATACCAATTATGATATCCACAACATATCCAACTAATCAGATATGGATTCACAAATGTCCTATCTAATTTTATTAAAACTAACGATCAACAACTATAATTTAGGTAATCAAAGTAAATCAATACTGTAGTTTTCCAAACAAACGCACAAACTATCTGTGGCAGCAATCTTCCCATTATCCAAGTATGGATGTAAGCCCATCGAAGGATGGAAACCATTGCTTATGCAAGGAATTAATATAAACATTTTAAAATCAAATCTACATGCGTTTACACCTAAACACTAAGTAAACCTCTTTAACTCTCTTCTACGCTGGAATAAGTCCATCACAGATGGTAGCAGAGTGTCTTTAAACGGATCTAATAAGGATTTTAACCAGAAGCACATGAAAATACCTTATAACCATGATTTCAATTAATGAACAAAGGATTAAGGATTTCTTCACTAAGATCACAAAGATCCTATGGGTCGTAACCATAATCAAAACTTTAAACAATATCAAATATCAAAAACATGCTTCATAATAATGTGTTTGTAATACCATTCGATGGCATCCACATTCGGTTAAAATAAAATCTCGATCAATTTTATCAAAGTCATAGGTGGTGGTAAGTCCATCTATTATGGCTCCCGTTAAAACCTTTTAAAAACCTAAAACAAACTACAAGATCATAACCAACAAACAAAACGAATGTGAGAACGAAGTGGTTGTAAGCCTCTATCAAGCATATCTTAAACCCTAAGGGTTTAAAATAAAACCACTAAAACTTATATTGCACAAAGCTAGAGCTGATCTTTCCCTCTCGTCCCATTTGCTCTATCAAAGAGCTACCTGCAACAACCCACAAAACATTTAGAAACTGTGCGTAGATGTTTAAATGGAAAAGAAACAATGTAAGGGTTTTCGTGCTTTAGATTACCTCGTTGTTCTAAGATGTGGGCCTGGGAGGAGGTGACCATATTGCCTTCCTCTCCAGCACTCTCTACCTGCAAAATAAATAGTTTTTAGTTAGAACAAAACTAAATATTAAATATTATAAGAAAGCAATTTAAAACTTCACAGTTCCTACCTTGGATGAGTTGCAGAGAGGGCTAGGGATCAAATCCTCCGGGGTTTCCCTTATCCCTCTTATGTGTGCATCCAGCCAACGTAGTATTAGTAAATGCAATGAAACAAATTGAAAATACTTAATCAAGTTGCAAAGTTGAATTTACAGTCTCTTACCTGTTGAAAGGCAGTTTTCATAGCTGGATATGGTGGCACGTTCTGTTGGAGCTGCAAGTAGCATGCTACAGGTGGCAGTAAACCTTGGAAAGCATCCAAGAAGAATTCCATTAAACCCACAGGAAATATTTCACACCGAGACCCCATCAAAAACACTATTAACGGAGCAGATCCTTGGCTCTCTTCTTTACAGACAAAACAAACAAACACATAAAGAATTCGGACAAACACCGACACATTATTCCTTGTCGCAACCCTAGGAAATAGCGTTGTATAGGAGGATTTCCGAGGTGCACTCTCGGTCCAGCAGTAAAATCCTGGATGCATTGTCAACGCACAACCAGTATAGCATATTAAAGCCTTAATTCAATGAAAGTACAAAAATTATCACCACCATATCTCACGGTCAATAGTAATCATGGCTTCCAATCATTGCATTCGGGACAAGGTTAAAACTATGGTGAATACCCCATAACACTCAACACTTTAACATTTAAAACATTACCACATTAAAAATGTGAATTATTACCTTTTATACCAAGACCCAACCATAGTGCAAAACATAACTTGGTGTTGCTTATATTACACTTTCAAATCAAAGGTTACATAGTATTAACATATGCGCATGAGGGCCAAGGCTAGACCTTGGATCCCTCTTTATATTTTAAACATAGCATTAAGGACAAAGGTTATACCTTGAGTCCCATAAGCTTATTACATCAAAGGGATATGGGGTCAAGACTATACACATGGTATCCCCTATTTTTGTCATGGGCACTTAAGGTATCTTTACAATAAATTCCCAAACTTAGCCTTAGGGTTGAGCATGCTTAAATAGCAAGAAACAGATACTTTAACACAAAACATCACCTGTAGGTTTGACGGCAACCTGATGATATTGTTCCCTTAGAAACCATCCACATTGCACAACTCGTCAGGTAGCAGTAAAGTTTGTATAAGCAACTGAACAAAACTATAACATATGTATTTATACTATATCAACATGTAGGAACATTAATGATGTGCCTATAGATATATGCATATCAAATTTTTTTCTATGGATTTTTGAGGCGTGTGACATTTGTTCAGCATATAATTATTAAACCTAAACTCTATAAAATTCTCTCTCTCCCTCCCTCCCTCTCTCTCTCTCTCTCTCTCTCTCTCTCTCTCTCTCTCTCTCTCTCTCTCTCTCTCTCTCTCTATATATATATATATATATATATATATATATATAAAATTGAAAGAAATATCTTTTTGAGATACTAAACATACACAAGACCATTTTATTGCAGACCATGCATTTTTAAATATTTTAATCTTATTTCTAGCAAGGGATATTAAATGCCATTTGATCGACCAACCACTATCGGATGAGAAGCACAGGCAGGCCATCAAGGGTGACTACCACATTCTCCAAGGCTGACCAGTGAGGGAAGCACCATGGGATAGTTCATCTAGGTGAACAATAACTAGACTACAACATCCAAATAAATGTTGTTTAGGATGGGATACATATCGTTGGATCTCAAAGTGTAGTTTCACATCAAAATTTGACACATTTAACTAGATGGGATTATCTACATGGTGCAAAGGATGTGGCTTGAAACCTGGTCCAATCATAAACATCCTATCCCACAGGGATTCATCTTTAATTTTTATCTAAAAATGTAAATAATAGATAGAAATATAGAAGGTGCAGGAAGAACCAGACATGAGGTTGATTTTGCACAGAAGATAGGCTTGTTTACTTGGTTGATAAGAATATGTTTATTTTATGTGTTCTTATCCAACTGTAAAGACACTTTACAACTAATTCTTAACTTCGTTAGGAGCTTGGTAAAGTGAAAGACTTCCCTGTTGATCCATTATATGTATAATAATAATCGACATGTTAACTAGAGAGGAAATATGGGTAATACCTTTTTTGTAGTTTGTTTTGTCATATTTTTCTTCAATAGGGTTCATTAATAACAATAACTTTATCATTTAATAAAAGAACTAATATTCAACCCAATGGGTAGATTCTCAAACCTAATTAAACTGATTAATGTCAAGTAACATTACATTGGATTAACTTTGTAATAAGTCTTCTTAACAACCCAATGGGTAGCCTCTCAAACCTGATTAATGTCTAGTAACATTTCATTGAATTAACTTTGTAATAAGCCTTCTTAACAGTTGTAGGGATGGACGAATGCTCGAACTTGGAGGAAGGATATGGCCCATTTAGCCCAACTTCATTGCAAACAAATTAATGTATTTCATAGATCTTCGTAATAATTATAATAAGCATTCTATATACCAGAAAATGAAAGAATTCCTCATCAAATAATCGATAGTATTTATGTTTTAAATATTCTTCAATTAATGTCATATTGTGCCCCAAACAATAATGTAAAATAAAATAAAATAAACATATATGTTCATACTTGGCCTAGTAAAACTTGAACCAACATAGCTCTTTCCTCCGACAATCCACTAGTTTGAGTGTTTCCCTTTCCTTTCCCATTCCCAGATCTGGCTTATGGAGCCTTCCCATCCATCCCACTCATGGATGAGGCCACTCATAGCTAAGAAAAATCAAAGTTTCATGCAAAATCCCTCTTCCATAAAATCCATTTTAGCCATAAAAAATAGTAAATTTAAAAAATTAAAATAATCTTAAAAACACAAAACAAAACAAAGAAACAATATAAAGTAGATATTTAAAACTAGACACTGATTTTGTCTTAAAAATCATCTTAATTATTATTAAAAATTTAAAAATACTTTAAAATAGATATATGAGAAAAGATTTTAATATTGTCTTAAAAATTTTGTTGAGTGTGTTGTAATTGTTTTTCCGTGCAAGGATAAAGATACTGACTGGAAGTCATGGTTCCCCATTACTAATATTATACAATTATCGGGCTGTGTGGCCGTTGACCCTGGTCTTTCTCCTAGGAAAGACAGACTCAATGTGCATTATAATTTAAAAATATTTTGGTGATTTCCCCAAAGAGGTGCAATAATACGCCAACAAGTTATTGTTGGAGGGCGAAATGGTTGAGAATGAGGAAACTAAAATTAATTTGATGTTTTGGGGGAAAAACCCAAAAGAAAGTGAATGAAATAAAGTTTACCCGAGGTGTAGACTTAGGGTAGTACATTGATTACCTCACAAAGTGACTACCAATTTTGCAATGAAGGACAAGAAAATGTGAACTTCAAGGATTTTATGTACATAATCATATGGATAAGTTATTACCTATTTGCAAATTGGGTGAGTTTGATATGATTTATGTCCTTGCAAAAAATGTGGGACAAACGGATTTAAAATACTTTAGTAATGGAATTGTGCTTATTTTTACTGGACACCTGCAAGTGAAAAAGTAACCACTATCGATTGTATAACCTTCAAAAATGTTCTATTTTGAATTACCGAGATGTAGAAGCGAGTGAGAAGAAAAGAAGCTCAAAGGAAGAGGTATAAAATATTTGAGGAATAAGGATGCCATGTAAACATTTTGTAGCTATGAAAAGTGCAAAGGTTAAGCAAGATGGAGAATTATGGTTGTTTCGGGACTGTGATAAATGCTTTGAAATTGAGGAAGAAAACGAGGAAGTGGAGACATTCTATCAGTATACAATGATAGAAAAAACATTCCATGATGTCTATTGTGCATCTGGTATCTATATATAAATCAATTATCTTGAAAAAATAAATTAGAGATATTTATAGTGAATATTGTTGTGAAGTGTTAATTCTCCCTAGCTCCTTCGGTTAAGGTGCGGGTCTTGTCGTTAGGGAGTAGTTTCATTGAAATTACAAAACTGTTTTTCAATTATCGCTATCTCATTTGGTTAAGGTGTGGGTCTCGTCAGCAGGGCAATCTAGGTTCAATTCCCCTTAGGGGTGAGCTAGTTGGGAGGAGACACCAAAAATATAGCCATGATAAGGGTTGGTGGTGAAATACCTAGTGAATTTGATGGCTTAGATTCCCCTAGGTTATGGTTTCTAACCAATGGTTCATTGTTATCAACCTCGAGTGATGGGAAATGGAATAAAAAAATTTACAAAACTATATTTTGTTATTCTTTTGTTTCAATGTTTAGTTGAAAATTGTAATGAAGATTCATGTGGAAATTTGTTTCAATGTTCACATCAAAATTTATATAATGATTATTAATATTGTTATTATGATTAATTCTCTCAACTTTCATATCAAACTTTTGATGCAAACTTATCTTAAAAATTATCTTAAGACTGAACTTGAATTATGATTAAATATTTTCAATATTTCTCTTAGAATTATTCAATGTTTTGATGTATATGTCACAAATTTGTTATATATTCATCAATGAAATTATTACAAGATCCATCTCATAGTATGTCTCGATATGTTAGTTATTGGTTTTAAAATTGAGTGCTTCATTGTGCATCTCAACATTGTATTGTAGATTCACTTTAGATATTATTTCAAGAATCATCTCAAAAACCATTTGAAGATTCTTAGGATTAGAGTCAAGTTTCATTGGCTTAACATTCATCTGAGAATTATCTCAGATTTTCAAATTCAACTACAAATTTTCAAGTTTGGTCATAAGATCAATTGTCGTAGATTTCATCTCATAATTCTCATGTTGTATATATTCATCTCATGATTTTTTTCAAGGTCCATATAAGAATTGATTTCAAATTGTAAATGGTCAAATGCATAGATGGTGCCCTATATTCTAGGCTAGATCATATATAGAGATAAGTGCAAGATCTATCAATTATTTATTCCACTTTAATGCATTGCTAGTGTTTTTGTTTTCACATGTAGCACTAGCTAGAATTAAAGACACATGTCCTTGAAGTGCTTCCCTTAAGAATATAGGCCATGATATCATGGTAAGAATTCTTTTTCTTATCTCATTTTATGCTTTTTTATCATGCTATATATATAAGGATATTAATGTTTACAAAGTACTAAAAGTCTAGGTGAGATGGGAATAAGGAGAAGGAACAATCCACATAGATGGTACAAGCTTTACTCTTGTCCAACGCCATTGGCATTCTCATGCAGAGCACAACATCAATGGAAGACGGTAATATCTCTTTCATTTTATATTTATAAGTTAGGATAATAAGGGATAGGGTGTGTTCTTGTTATTATCAATAAATCAGCATAGATATATCTTAAGCAACATCAATGGCAAGCGATGGTATCTTTTTCATTTTTATATTTATCGGTTAGGATCATAAGGAGTAGGTTATGTGCTTATCCTTAACAATAAATCGACATAGATACATCTTAAACCTGGATCTATTAAGCATATAGAGGAATCCCATTTCTTGACGTGTAATTTTTTTATATCTTACTTTTTTATATATTAAAGAAAAAATTCACCTCAATAAATATGATCCCATTGAATACTTGATAGAGATGTTTCAGAGTTTATGATGGATCTATGTTGTTTTTACAACATGATGAAAATTGAAGAAAAATGAACATGGTAAATGATTCAATAATTTCATGATTTTGAATCAAATTTTATTGTTCAATGTATCTTGAATTTAACTTTAAATTAAACAACTTACATCAAACATACTTTCTAACTAAACTTTGCCTTTGACATAATTATACTTTCTAACTTAACTTTTCCTTTAACATAATTATAACTTTGAAATAAGAAAATAAACATACAACACATTTTTATTGTTTTAGATCTTTGGAAACATACTTTCTAACTTAACTTTTTCTTTCACATAATTATACTTTTTAATATAATTATACTTTCTAATTTAACTTTGCCACATTTTTATTGTTTTAGATCTTTGAAAACATACTTTCTAACTTAACTTTGACTTTAACATAATTATACTTTCCTGTAAATGACCATTGTAATTACAAATATTTTCACATTCCTTTCAATTCCATTGTTCCACTAAGGATTCATATGATATTCTATGCAGAATTCTGGTACTTTATAACAAATAAGACATCAGTGCAATTCCGGTGATCACATACCAGTCATTTTATTCCTATGTGTAGTTGTGAATAAATCTATGTTGTAAAAAATGAGATAATGACCAATTTTCCGGTGTGCGAGAGTAGTACGATTACGCTGGAAAGAGTTCGATGTTGTGCACGTATGTGGTAGGTTGTGAAAGCTTGTATTTTTTGTATATGCTGGAGTGAGTGCTTCTAGAATTCATAGTCTATCCATTATTTATAAATGCAAACCAGCTACAACAAACAAAATGTCAATATCATAGTGGATCACATGGACAGCAAGGAGATCTCGCATTAAAGAATCATCACTAAACCAACGATCTGATTGTGAAAGTATTGGTTTTGATTATTTGTGTTGGTTGTGCACACAATCTGTGGATCTCCTTGCAAAACTGAAATAGGAAAATATGTGGATCTCCAGACAAATATCACTGCTACCAAAGCATAAACGATTTAATCAAGATCCTTCACTTTTCATGGATGCATTATAATCGTTCTTTCCTCTTGCCCACCAACCACATCGCGGGTATATGTTTAAATGAGTTACAGAAGCAAGTGGAAGCCCAGACCGGGATCGATGCTGCGATGTTCAGGAGCTGCAACTTGAGGTCTGAAAGATTTGTTTGTGATCCACTCACCTGTCTCGGTATTGACAATATAACGAGCTTCGAGAGAAAGGTGGATACGATCGACATGAAGCTGAATTGTAATGGATCTCGCCCCATTTTTTCCAATGCCCTAAATTCTTAGGGGTTATGGGGACGACAATCCATTCTATGAACAAAGAACCCAGAGTAAAATCAAATTGCCAAATGGTTGTTTTGATCTATGTGACAGGAGGCATCAAATGTTAATATGGTCTCAACCCCGATGCGGCTTACTTCCTTCTCAGCATATAGAAGGTAACGACATTAGAAACCTTTGATGAACCTAACAGAGGAAATATATTTATGAAATGGTATCTTTTCGCGATAATTCTTGCTGTGGGACTATTGGTCATTGGATATTTGAGGATTTTCCTGTGTTTAAATCAGCGAAAGTACCGTCTCTGGAAATCAAAACAGTTGAAATTGATACAGAGATACGAATTGTTGAGCTCGACCATGGGACTGACATTCTTTAGCCTATTGGAGATCAAAGAATCCACGGGGAATTTTGCGACCTCGAACGTGATCGGAGGAGGAGGATTCAACATTGTGTACCAGGGAATCCTGCATAGCCGTGAAGAGATTAAATTTCCTGACGAAAATAATAGGAGACGCGGATTTTAGCCACGGACTGCATGTCATCAACGGAATTAAGCACCAGAATCTGCTTCCTTTGAGAGGCCACTGCGTTGAATTCGACAAATACGGGAAGGTTTGCGAGAAGCTTCTTGTTTCTGATTTAATGGAAAATAACAGTCTGGCTGACTGCCTATTCAATTCCAAAAGAACAACATGGCTGTCATGGCCTGAGCGATACAAAATTGTGGTGGGCATAGCCAGGGGCCTCACTTATTTGCATGAATTTTCCAAGCCTTCCATCATTCACAGGGATGTAAAGGCTGCAAATGTGCTTCTAGACGATCATTTCAATGCTCTGGTGGAAGAATTTGGTCTGGCCAAGTTGAAGAAAGAAGATGAGGATATTAGTCATTAGAGCACAAGGACAGTTGGGATGCTCGGTTATGTGGCACCCTAATACGGTCTCTATGGTCATTTGACCAAAAAAAACTATGTATTTAGTTTCAACATCATACTGCTGGAGCTCATATTGGCACGGGGGATCCGGATTCGAACTCTATTGTTCTGGAGCATTTTCTTATATCATATTAGGCGGTTGACATGACGCCGAAGAACTGGAATGAAGAAGTTATCGACAAGAGGATTCGTAATTCGGGACACAGGAATACAATAGACAAACTTTTATTATTGGCACTACAATGCGCCTATCCGAGAGTTGTGTCGAGGCCCTCGATCTCTGAGGCACTGCTCGCCCTTGAAGTTATAGCTTACCCGTGGTCTGATGCAAAATTAATCCCATCAGAAATGGAAGCTTACAACAACATCAGAGGGGAATTTACTTGGTTTCTGTCTCTTGGTGGGCGCGCAGACGGGAGCCTCAGTGATCGGAGTAATTCTTTCGACTGAAAAAACACCGATTAGAAAATATTCATGTAAACAAGCCTGGAGAGCACATTATTTGAAGCTATAGATTATATAGGGTTCGGCAGATTGTACAAATATCCAGGTGTTGTATGTTCATGGGTGCTCTGAGTCAGAAGAGCTGCCAAGTATGGAACCTCCTAAACAAGCGAACCTCTAGAACACCAAACAGAAGCAACTTGGCAGACTGTGGTTGAGAGGAAAAAAGGTACACGTCATGAAAGATGATCATCTAGAGGAAGAGAAAGATGAACCAAATTGAGAATTGTGCCCAGAAACAAGACCTCGAAATAAAAACACCAAGCAGTTAATTACGAGCAATTGCTCCAAAAAGGTGCAATAATAAGCCGATAGGTTGTTGTTGGAGGGTGAAATGGCTAAAAAGTGAAACTCAAATCGAATGTGGTTGTTTTTATGAATGTTAATAACTGTCATGTTAACTAATCACATATTTGTGTAATAAGCCACTACCAAGAGGTTGGAAACACTCAATAAAGTCTAATTTGTCCACTTTGCAAGACATATGGATTCTTCAGAAACCTTTTCCAAATACTTCATGTCCACATAGTAACAAAAAATCATTTTCCATAAGGTTACTTGTTCAGTAACCAAAATGATTTTTTAGAAAACCGTCAAGAAGAAAACCCAAAAGGAGCTTATACCATTCCCATATGATGACCTTGTAAAAAGTTTCCCGTATGATGAACTTGTATGAGGAACATTAATATTTTTAAATATATCCATTAACAAGACCCTTTTACCTCAAAAGTGTCTAGCTTCAATCTCTTTCAAAAAGGTCTAAAAAGCTACACCAAGCAACATATGTCCACATATACACGGGTAAATTTATTACTAATTAGTAAGTGATGTGCCAAATTTATCATTTTTCAAAATTATAAATCTTTCAAACTCAATTCATCTACAAGCAACAAACTCATTTGTCTCATTGCCACATGCATTTCCCATCACAAATCAACATTGTTTTGATAACCTTTTGTCAGTAAGTATTTCCAACGATTACTGTGTTGATTGTTCGGTGCTTGCAAGATCCCTCTTTCATGAGAACTCCATTCTCTTTCATGAATGGTGCCTCCATGCAAGTTGTTCCAAGACTTGAGCAACATAAGTATAGGTAGAGTCCACTAGGTCAACCCACCAATAATTTCAATAGAGTTCTTTCAAATCTTCAATCACTGTACGACCATCTAAAGCAATATGCTTTCACGAATATTTAACTGACCTGACATGTCTCCTCTCTTATACCAAGGTTCGATCTTCTTACTGGGTGAAAAAAATCCATCCTCTCTTTAACTTCTCTAGGAACTATCAAACCCTAAGGGACGCATTCCTAGGTAATATACCAAGAACAAATCCACTCGTGTTTTATTGGTTCACTCTTCCAACCAATAGAAGCTATCTTTGATTCCATTAGTGATCTACCTCAACCTTATACACTAACGATCTATATATATCAATGCATTGACAATTAATTTTTGTTACATCATAGTGATGCAAGTATAGTTTTAAGTGGACAAATAATAGCCAATTGCTTCAACAACTGGTTTCCTAGTAGCATGTGGTTACATTCATAGAGGCATACCTCACTACTCATATGTTCTTGTATAGGAGTGATCTTAGGCTATTACAAATCTTCTTTCCATGGAACTCTTTCAAACCTCACACACCAAGGCTCTAAAAAACATGCTAAGAGAAAAGTATTCCATCATTACCTATGTTAACGACATAAACAACATTCCATAAGATAGAGTTGCAATCACATAAAATAGAGAGATTTATGTGGTAAAAACTTGAGAAAACATCAAGGAGACATCGACAGGAAATTGAACAATTATTCTTAATTCTCAATCATGGAGATCACAAATTATATATTACCCAACAATAGGCTTACAACTCGCTGTCAATACATGCCTCTTCTTACAGTTATAAGAAAATTATTTAATTAGCGAAATCCATTTATCCTATATTGTTATTCCAAGTTCAATATTCTATCTCAAGATGATTCATTGTTATAGGTTTAATTACAAACAATGTTAAGAATTGTTGCATTTATTATAATAATTTTTGCACCCGCTATTTTCTAAATTAGTTGTCATGTATTGCAACAATCTCCACCTTGACAGCAAGTTACTCGATACCTTTCCTTGGTTCATTCATCACCTTTTCTACAAATCAAAAGCTTTTATGGAAGACCAAATGGGAATTAAAAAGGACAGTAAGTGCAAATTTGACTCCAGTAAACATCAAAAGCTATATGATAAAACATGAAATGGTGTTGCAATGTGAACATTTCAATTGCCAAATTTTTTTCTAAACCTCATAGTTCTTAAATAGAATGAAGTAAATAAAATTGAGAAACTTAAGATGCTACCAATACAGGGGATAAACAAAATTTGATAGGTTCGACTGAGAATTTACAACAATAATAGTGTTCTATTTGGTATAAATAGATATCTGGGCGACATACCAAAAGCACATGAACAAAAGAAACCATTTATTGTCATGTTAAGGATGCAACTAAGTTAACATTATCTCATGGAAGATAGTGACACGTATTGACATCATATACTACTTTCAACGGGAACAAAATATTGTTCCCAAGCTCAAACAAAATGTTGAAGAGTTGTGGCACCACCAAGTTGGAAAATGCTCAAATGTGGGCACATGGTCTCAAACAACACAACTAAAATTTGATCCCATTGCAATGACAATGTCAAAATGAAATAAGGAGTGGAATTTTTGAGAATCCACACGACCAAAGGATCCAAAGAAGTATATATGATTTTCTAGATGGATTGCCTAAGCATAGTAATCAATTTTATTTATTTATTTCTTTAAATGCAAGCTTTGAGGTGGTTTCCATAACTCTGCAATATTAAGAAAACAATAAATTATGCCCTCAATAAAGAGTAAATAATTACGTAATGTTCCTTACTGAATGAGACCATATAGAGCATAAATGGGGTCGATACATTTTTTAAGAAGTGGATCATTTAGAGCTAAAAGGGAGGACATATCATAGATGCAAGGAATACCATACTCACATCCCTCACCAAAAGAATTTGTAATGCAATTCTCAACATCCTTGCTCCTTCAATGTCTTTACTTTGGAATCCCTAATAGCTGGAAAAACTATGTACTCCATGGTTACTTGATCATAGAAAACAACCTCAAAGCCCTGCAGTTTACCAAGCATTCGATATATTTAGTAATTTTAGCTTCCTTGAAGTGAAGAATCCAACTCTAAAATTATAGAAGTATAACCTGTATTATTCAGTCTACCATTGACAAAACCAAAGCAAGTGCAGACTCTAACAACAAGGTCGCGTCACACATTGATTTATATTGATTTATAAGAGAAAAAATAATACGGTAATCTTGTGATATTGCAAAGGTGGAAAATAAAAACAACATGGATTCTTGATCTTATCATTATAAAGCATTAGATATCATGATCTTACTAGTACCCCTATAGATCAATTTTATTATAAAAGAGTTATTTCAATTGCATTATAATGCATATCACCTAATGGAACATCGTTATGGATAAAAGACAAAAGAAGATGGAAAAATAGAAATGTGTAACATCTTTGAATTCAAGCAGAAATCTAATCTTGATTCCAATTAAAACACAGGTTATTTTAAGATCAATAAACGTCGATCTACGACCAACGAAATTTCCTTTTGTATTGTATCAGTTCTTAAGAATTCGTATCTAACTATTTTGGTGTTATCCAATTACAAATTTATCCTTGGCCAACAAATTGGTTGACCTTTACACCCTCATCAAGAATTAGAACCAGAGTAATATTGAAAAATGAAAAAAATGCAAGGCGATTATATCTAAATGGAAGAGCTAAAGCGGAGAAATTGGACGACAAGGTGATGATCAACGAGAGGTGATTATATGTTAATCACATTGTTTAAAAACATGTGAACCTGTGGTTGCAATTCGATCCAACAGCTGATTATATTTTAATCACATTGTTAAGAAACATGTGAACATGTGGTTGTTGGGATATTAACATGAATAGGCACAATGAAATATAATCCTTTGGAGCATCAATAGAAGATAATATTTTTTTTCCAACTATTGAGGTGACTAATGTCTCAGTATACTCCAAATTGATACACCCTTGAAAGAGCGATATCTTGAGCAATAAATGTTGACCTTTAAAAGAGTTACATCCTCAGAATTTGGGTGAGATTCCTTGGTAGATAAGGGGGTAGCGAATGCAACAGTGGGAAAGACTCCGAAACAGAAGCAGATGGGAAGAAATGAGAATCTGTGAAAGTTCGTGATAAGGACTAAAGGGCCGCCTCCGCATAAGATGCTTCAGCGCCGACCGAGAGTCGCTCTCTAACGAGTCGCGCCTGCCCGGTCGGACACCATAAGGAACAGCCCGGCAACGGACAAACCCAGTGGGTATGGAGGGAGTGAGTGTCGCTGGTAAGGCGATAAGCCAGGTCGGTCAGTCTTTTTTTATTCTAAGAATTTTTAAAAAGCTTACATGTTGTATATGTTGGAGTGGAAGAGCAAGATCCTCAACTACATGTATTAAAATATTTAATACATGTATTGGTGTTTTTAAATACATTGTATATATTATTGATCTTAAGATTTTTTAAACTTATTTAATAAGGAAATTAATGTTATTTATCTTTTAATTTCATTTCATTTAAATGTTGTTATTTAAATAATTGTTTTATTTTCTAGTAGAAAATTTGAAATTTGTTTATTTGGTACTTAGTTGTATATATAGAAAATTATTTCTTAAACCACAAAATTTTTAATAACTTGTTTATAAATTTTTCCACTTAAAAAAAAAAATTATTTTAATATACCATTCTAACTCTCATCAAATGTATGACTTTTAATACACCCTTATAACTCCCATAAAATGTATAATAACTTTTACCCCAATTTCATAACATCATTTACCCTTATAACTACCAATTTCATAACATTATTCACTTTTTTTTGTTAAGACTCCCGTAATCTTTTAATAAAATAAAGCATAAAAATACACTTTCATAAGTATCTTTTTCTTAACATGTTTCAATGTTTTTTTGTTTCTTATGTTGAAAAGTGCTCAACCTTGATAAACCTTGGAAACTTATGCAGATGCCATTTCACATTCAAGCATTTCAAAATCTGTGCATTTCTATGCACATCTATCTTCACATGCCATCAAAACATATGAATATTCAAACCCTATGTTTACATGTATACAGATTTGATTAGTTTGCAAGTGAATCTTAATGGGTAAGACTTCAATAATGAATAGTGAGGCTCTTGTCACTAAAAGAAAAACAAGTGATCTCTTCTTCTAGCATTTACGAAATCGAGTGATCTCTGTGAGATATTTATTTTCTTCCTCTCCATTGAAGACTTAATTTGTGAAAGATCACTCTCTCCAAATCATATGTGGTTTTATTATCCACAACAAACTTGATTAAACAAAATTTAACAATAAAACTTGGCACAGATAGTAATCAGGAAGAAGTAGATGGATTCAATAGATTGCCTGGATGTTGTGTTCTTTTAGGCTGAGGCATTCAGTATCAGTAGCCATAAGCAAACTGACAAATGAGAATCTTGAGCCCTTGACTGTAACAACAAAATTTAACAATAAAACTCGGCACAGATAGTGATGAGGAAGAAGTAGATGGATTCAATAGATTGCCTGGGCGTTGTGTTCTTTTAATTTAGGGAATTTCACTATTAGTAGCCATGAGCAAACTCACAAATGAGCATCTTGAGCCCTTGAGCCCTTGATCAGAAACTATGTGCAAATCCAATTCCCTTTTTCATTCATATATAGTATATTGATATATTATATATATTAAAATATATTGTGCAATATTCTCTGCTTATGCATATATTGAGTGATCTTATCTCCTTATACATATATTAAGCGATCTTTCGATCTGAGGAAATGATCTTCTTATCATAAAGTAAAACAACATCTCATTGATCTGCAGATTAAGCTAAGCGAGCTAGAGTTTTAAGTGGTCTGTAGATATGAGGTAGGAAGATTGAAGCATGAACCGACTTCAGACTATTAAATTAGGGCCAGCCGTAGTTTCAAGTGATATACGGATATCAGGCACGAAGAGTAAAGCATGAATATGCATTGAACTATTACAGAGTTTGAGAAAAAACCTTATATATCAGAGGCATGAGTCTGCATATTGAAGCACTCGTCTACCTATCAATTTGAGCACACATATTTGTATTTAAGGCAGTAATCTTCTCTCTGACCTTTGGTTATGAGGCAATGATCTGCATAGCAATATTTGGATATGAGGCATCTTAACCATTTGAAATGAATCTAGGGTTCATCTCTGTGGTATTTGCAAATTATCAACTAAACGTCTTTATGGTGTGCATTTGAGATGGATCTAAGGTTTCATATCTGTGGTATTTAAAACATGTATGTCGCCTTCTCTATGGTATTTAAAACATCTATGAGGTATTGATTCCCTTTTGGATTGTAGGAAATATAAAACCAAATAATGGTCACGGAATTTTTTCACAATGGTTTGCATACTATTGTAATCGATAAAATTAGAGGATGATTAATAATTCTTAAACTGTCCGTCGTTTCCACTGTAAGTACATATTATTCATCTTAATCCAGACATTATTAATATTGACATATATTATTCATCTTAATCCAGACATTATTAATATTGACAGAGAGATATCAAAACCAAAGAGATCATGGATTTACAAAAATGACATCCTTGATGTGGTCTTAAGTGATCTTGATCTCCATATCATCGTTCTCCATCTGTCCCATCATTACATCCACGAAATCCTTGTTGGTGGCACTATCATCCTTGTTCTTCTCTGCGTGTTATTGTATTACCGTTTTGAAGAAAGCATCCCATCATTACATCCCCGAAATCCTTGCCTAAATCCTTGTTGGTGGCACTGTCGTCCTTGTTCTTCTCTGCGTGTTATTGTAATTGCGCCGAGAGGCACATTCTACAGCCCGGTATGAGGTAGAAGTGTGATTCCGTGCTCAACGTGGAGATGACACGTGTCACATAAAAAAGTCGGCTTATA
>LPNX010972304.1:38635-79157 GCA_001517045.1 Pseudotsuga menziesii
ACCAATGGATTCTTCCACCTTCAACTTCCTTCCCTCCGATCCACACTAGACTTGAATATAACTTTTTCCAGTATCGCTATAAGCAACATCCGTGTCGATCGTTAAAATTTAATATCTCATAATTCCCCATTATGGAGACGTGGGACAGTTTCTCGTAAACAGATCTTCGATGCTTATCTAGAAAATTGGAGACCTGGGACAGTTTCCTGTAAACAGATTTTCGATGCTTATCTAGAAGAATGGCAAATGCTGTATTTCCTCTCCAGTCAATTTAAAATTGGGCTCCAAGTTTTAAAGAGGTAGAAGCCAATTGCCATCAATATATATATATATATATCCCCAAAACAAATAAATGAATCAAAACAACTCTACACACTTCAGAATAACTCTGAGATAAATTTCATAGTTTGTCTGTATGCGAATGCATGTAATTTGAGTTTCTGTGTCAGGTGGGTAAACTGTTTTCAATGCCAAATAAAGGCCAAATAAATAATGTTTTATATGTATTTAAAATAAATTGTTTGATGAGAAAGCTATATCTCGCAGAGTCCGGTATCTATAAAATATGATATACGCGTAAACTATTTTCCAGCCCAAATAACATTTATAGTTTATATGAGTAAATTCCAGTTAATTAACACAATAGCAATTGGAACATTGAATTATTTTGATGTCTCCAGACCTGAGTTGTATTATGTTAAGACATTTGGAACATTAGCACAACGGCCATGGTAGGCTCGGCCCCCTTAATTAAGTTTGAGGTTCACATTCTACCATCAACGATGTGCTTCTCCTGAATAACCTGATCTGCAACAGAAGAGTCTCCAAAGACCAGAAACCCAAAATCTCTGGCTCAGCCAACATCCACCACATTGCAGTAGTGACCACAATAATCCTTCGGCCTCTCTTTAGAGGTGTCCAGTGATATTCCTCCAATAAAAATCTATAAAAGTCTTTCCATTATAGTTTTACCCACCCCGCCGGTTTATATTGGTTTTTGTTATTATAATAGCAGAGAGAGATTTGTGTTTTATTATTATAATAGTAGAGAGAGAGAAGGCTTACTCCGCTTGGCCCATTTTCTGAATATCTGCACAGGCATGCAACCCTAAATTCATAAAAACCAAGGAATAGAAATGAGAGGTTTTGCACCTCGAAATATTTGATCCTTCTTGGCGCATGATAGAGCCGGGTAAAGCTGGATCTATGCTGGTTGTATTACCATTTTGAAGAAAGCATCAAAGATCTTATGGAAGCTCTTCTGTTGGCGCCGGAGGCCTTGCAAATCGATCCACTCCAACTCGGGAATAAATTCCCTGACATTAATCGCCCCACGGAGGAAAAAGACCTCATTGATCATGTCTTTGAACCCTCTGCTATCAAGGTCATCCTCATTGTATTTCTTTCCGAAGTCCATCGTACAGATGATATCAGCTGGCATGGTAGACACGAGCTTTCTCATGTTCCCTGCCTCACTGGATTCGATTCCCAGATTCAAATCTTTCAATTTTCGACAAGGATTAGTGCCAAATTCCAGTTTGGAGCCTCTACTAAATCCTTCTCCTCCTCAAGAAACAACTCAGGTCTGAGAACTCAGTCATTTTTATTGGAAAACATGATGATACTCACGTGAACCTCTTGCAACAGCAGAAATAGAAAAATTCTTCAACATGCGTGGCAGAAGTGTACTGGGAGAGAAAAAATACACGTCGCAACATCTTATTTGGTAGAGTGTCAAGGAAATGGGTACAATACTTTCCAAAAACACATCTCAATAGAGAAAACATAAAAACTAGCAATTTCCCCAAGGAGGTGCAATAATACACCCATAAGGTGGTTGTTAGAGGGTAAAAGAAAACAAAAATTGTAACAATAAAATGAGGTAGTGCAAGATTGCAAATAATATCACAAAAAAATGGAACACTTTAATTTATCAAAAGTTAGAGAATAGTCCAACTCAGAATAGATAACAAGTTTAGTAAACGTAACAGTTTTACACAATAGCAAATAGGGATTTCCGATTCACATAACATTATACAACGAACATGCGTTGGCATGGGAGAAATTTATCTGATGAAGAAAAGACATCAATGTGTTGTTATAGGAAATACATGTTTGATAAGAATGCATGTATTCAAACATATTGGGGCAGTTGCAATCTTGGATGAATTGCAGTAACATATAATCCATTCAAATGGCCCTCTCCATCACAACCACTTTCCTCTCAACAAAGACACTTTCCTCTTAATAGATATCCAATGTGAAAGGGTGATTCAAGAGGTATTCTAATAGGTGAAAGATACTAGAAAATAAATAATAAAATTTAAAACCTCTTAAATCGGTACCGGACTTGTTGAGATAATTATAGACATGAATGGTCAATTTATAATGAGATGAAAATCATTTCAAAATGGATGCAATAGAGCTAGGAATTCACCTAGGATGTAATAGCAACATTATTTGAAACATTTCAACATGTATTGATCGATACATAAGTTATTGAAATGATTATAGACATCGACGATCAATTTATAATGATAACAAAATCATCTCATGTTTTTTAATAAATATCTTCAACATTATAAAAACTATGTGAAACGATGGTTGCCAATTTTGAGTCAGGCGTGCAAGTTCACTTGGTTGGTTTCCACCATCCATGTTGTTATCTATGGAGAAGCGATGGCCATGATTCTCTTTAGTACATCGAGAGCATGCATAGATGCCATCTGAAAACTTTGTTTTCATGTTTGGATATGATTCCTTGCATATCGAGCAAACACGCAGTGGGTGGAGGTGAGCAAGTCGGTTAAGAAAGCAAAAGTGACCATCTGGTAAGGAGGTGGTTAGAGGGGGGGTTCAGTGGATGTGTGCATTGGGGTAGGGTTGATTGAAGCATTGATATTTGCATGTTTGGATTGATAAAGAGCATTTTGGCGGTCCTTTGTTTGGCTATAAAGAATCCTTCTACGTGCATTTCTTTATTCATGTGCCTATCGGATGACATAGGTTGTTGAAGAGAAGGAGTTTTCCTTGAACCTGGAGGAGACATTGATGGGATTGTCAAATGTTATAAAGGTGTGATTGTAAGAAAAATTTGAGGCATGTATATTAAAAACAAGAAATGAAAACTATAAATAAAAATGTATGTGTGCATATAGAAATAAAGACATTGTGAAAGTGTTGCAAGAAAGAAGGTATAAAACATTTGTGGATGTATGTGAAAAGTAATCAAGGAGAAGCATAATAGAATACAAAAAAACACATAGATAACATATTAAACATTGTATACATGAAGAAAAACGTGAAATGTTGGATGGACACATATAGATAAATATAGTGTATGTGAACCAATGTAAGTCGTGGTAAAAAAAAAACCACATAATGTATAGGATAGCACATATAGTCATGTGAGAAAAAAATTAATAGTAGCTAAAAACATTGTAGATATTTGTAAAATGACAGGAAATTATGGTAAAAGTCTATATACAAGCAATGAAGGAAGGAAAGGGGGTGGGGGATACAGTGACCGTGATGAAGTGGAAGAAACATAAATGGGTGGAGATGAGGTGGAATGCATTTGGAAACATATGATGGTCTTTTGTGGGGTATGATTTCTCGAATATATGGAGGTAGAACAAAGTAGTGAGGGAAGAGTTATATGTGGGAGGGTGACTTAAAGGGGTTGATGGAATAAACGAAGGGTGGAGTGTACGAAGGGGAGGTTAGAGATGGTGTGCAATAGGATGGATTTGAGTAGTGGGTGCATGTATTTCTTCCAGGAGCTTGGATGATGCAGCGACATAAGGAATCTCTTTAGAATTGATAGTGGTTGTCTTCAATCTTGTAGTGGAGTTGAAAGTTGATCTGTCTTCATGGACAAGATGAAAAGGTATCGTTGTGAAGTCAATTGTAGAGAGATAACCTTTATGGTTGAGGGGGTAATGGAGAGGAGGCATACATATTTTGCAGAGACACCAAGTAGTTGGTTGGCTGCATCATCAAAAGATGTGTCCCCGTTGATCTGGTCGATGTGGTCTTGCAAGTAAATATTTAAAATGTACCCGTAGTCGCATTCTGTGAATTCACCATCACATTTGTTGCAATGCCAAGTGTTTTAAGCTCTATGTGCAATTTTTTTTCATGCCTTGAATGGCATCAACAAAGAGAGGGCATGCAAAAAAGTGGAAGTCATCCATGTTAATGTCAACGATGGAAGCGCGTACAGAGAACCATAGGGCCTTATCATAGTGTTGCTTGCTTTGCAAGTCGAAGATTTTTTTAGTTGTGTTCGAGACATGGAACCTATGTACTTGCGACTCAAGGATGGCAATGTAGCCCGAAATCCATGACCAATGAACCATTTTTGAAGGAGACGGGTTTCCTCAAGGAGATGGATTAATAAGCAAGGTACTACTAGGAACACTTCCAACTGTTATACCATTGTAATCAGTAAGACGACCACCCTTGACTGCAAATTCAAATGGGGTAGCAACATATTGGTATTTTTTTAAATCCTAATTTTAAAATGGAAAAATCATGAGGTTGTCCAAGTGACAAGGGATCAAGCCGAGATTCCTTCATGGCTCCAAGATGCAAAGTTTGTATTGGTCAATTTGGAGACCTCATTCTTTGATGAGTATGGTGATGTTTTAACTGCATAAGATATATCATATATCGATTATCTTTTCTTGAGAGATTGTGTGGAAAAAGGACATCTGAGCATTCATTGTTTCCATTAAAATGGCAATGATGGTCTATGGCAAGTGATTTATTACCTATGGTTAGAGATGGGTTTGGGGCTTGAATGCCTTTTTGGAAAGCTTAACAACAAATCCTTATTTGTTATAGTTATTGACAAAGGAAATGTACTTCAAACAAACTATATCCTACTACAATTACTTGGGTTTTATGCAGGCAAGAGAGGATTAGTCATTCAACATCTATAATGAGGCCTACCATATGCAATGGTAGATCTGATGGAAATTTTATCTCTAGATTTGATACTCCTTTGAGTAATTCTTCTATAATCAATGATGAGATTCAAAAAGTTTCAAGTGGATAGGTGCAACCAAATTTGGGATAAAATCAACCCATATATTAGATGGAGATCTTCAGGATGGGAAAATAATCTTCAATGATCTTAACTGTTTAATGATAGTAATGAAGCCCAATTTGGAATACAAGTATATGCAATTGAAAATGCACCCTTCGTGAAATGTTAGTTTGGTTATATGCTTGCATTGTCGCTTTTGATGGAGAAAATAGAGAAACAAATTTGGCCATAGAGACTAATTGAAGAACTAATTCTTGTTTAAGTAAAGATATGGAATGTTGCTAATTATTTCAAAATTAGGAACAATTTATTCGACCCTCCAAATAGCGTTGTATCTTTTGGTTGATTTTAGTCAAAAATTAATCCCAAATTTGAAGGCAAATTTAGGTCCTTATCCAACATTTATAGACCATCATTCTCATTCAGAATTATTTTGGGAAAATCAATTTCAGATTAAAAGGCAGAGGATCAACAAGTATGGATCATCTTCAAATTTGATGGCAGTAGTTGAGTATTCTATTAAATGTAGATTCCTCTATATATAAATGAGATGTAGTGAATAAAATTTTCCCCATATATAAGATGAAGTAGTCAATCAAATATTATAAGTAAAATTCTTCTACAATATCCCCTCCACCTAATACAATGTTGTTGAGGAAATATGTAACAATGCAAGTACAAATTGAAAATTTTACAGAGGGCTTAGCTGCACAGATGACAAATTTTACACAGAGGGATTAGGTGTACAAATGAGAAATTTTGTACAAATGGATTAGGTAACAATGTAAGTATGAGTATCAATTTTTAGTTGATAGATAGCATCATTTAAAAAAAAATCGACTGTAAAAGGAATATAAAAAGGTAGAGAAACATTTCTATGTAAATTAGAAGGGAGGTCTTAGGCATTTATTAAATTTACTTTAAACAAATTAGTCAGTATCTTCCTTTTATACAAATCTTGCCACAAAAACCTACCACAAGCATCACATGATGTCTATCTCAAAAACCACCTGCAAAAGTTGGTGTAGTCCTGTAGGACTATTTCATCTAGTTACATATATTTGTACGGGTACTAAATAACTTATGTTTCCAGTATTTCCAAAGTGTATGGTATCTTTAATAGCGAAAAATCATTGAGAATGTTGTCGAGGTAAGCACATTAATCAGAGGTTTTGAGGCTTCTGATATACTCTTCTTTAACATAGGTTTTATGGGACTCTTGTAATTGTATCTTTTTGTATTGCAACGATAGTATCTTTTCATTAATTTTTTCAAATATGCGATTCACACTAAGGTTGTTTGCAAGAGTACCTTTCTTGGCATGATTGTAAGTAACTAAGACCAAGTAAACATCAGAGGAGAATACAACTCGCCAATCATTTCTCCT
The DNA here is from genome assembly GCA_001517045.1 of Pseudotsuga menziesii. Classification (NCBI taxonomy): domain Eukaryota; kingdom Viridiplantae; phylum Streptophyta; class Pinopsida; order Pinales; family Pinaceae; genus Pseudotsuga; species Pseudotsuga menziesii. Next base: position 45,076 of record LPNX010972304.1, read on the forward strand.
TTGATTAATCTCTTTTGTCTTTGACTTAATTATTAAGGGTTTATTTCTATATATTTTAATCCAATCAAGTTTCACTGATTCAGGTGGACTAGAGATACTTGTTTTCTTGTATTCATCTCAATATTTAGTTTCCAGAAATGTTGAATGCATGTATCAAATTTATTAAAGATTATATTTTTCTCTAATTTATTTGCCACTACTTTCTGAGTGTTTGTTACAGGTAAATGATGTGCTTGCACCGGAGACATCCATAAAGGAAATTCAATAACATAATGCTCTATCAATATGCTAAAGAAACTTTGAAAAGATCCCAGGATGGCCATGTGAATCATGGTGGATAATTTTTTCTCTGAGCTTGAATCAATATAAAATAGATCAAATTGTCGAGGTAGATTGAAATCCACCTAAACTTCCTAACACTTCCATTCTATTTCTAGTGCAAATTCAACCTTAATATCAATCTTTGGACCATAAAATGCACCACATCCTTCATCAATAGAATAATCCCACTCCTTGTCTTCAAGAGCACCATTTAAAGTAAAAGTTGTTTTCTCCCAAATAACATCACAACCCATTGCATTTGTAGGTTGTGTTGATACATTTATTTCAAAATTCTTAAAATCAAACTAAGACAAGATCACTTCTGTCAGATCTAAAACACTTCTTATTTATTCCTTAGGTCAGCATTCGCCACATACGGTGTGTAGAGAAGGTCATATCCATGTTGTATATGAGTTCCTTCACAAAAAATATTCAATATTTTGCTTAACAATATCTCCTCTGGGTTGCCAAAATACAAAGCCAAAAACAATTGTACGCATATGATGTATGATGAGATGAAATCTAGTAATAGGCCACTTCCAACTATATTTTTTTGTTTTTTATTATTTTTTGGAGATTATCCAAAGTCGTAGCCCAAAATCCTCAACCTCTAAATCAGAAGCAGCCATAAACAGAGTTCCAAGTCAGTATTAGTTGTTTTATTTTTTTTATTGGTAAAAAATATCTAAACCCCAACTATAGTTAATGTTTCCTAAACAATCAACAATTTCCCTTGGAAAATTGATAACTCTGCCAAATACACCCCTGCAATGTTGTTTTCAGGAGGAACAAGAATGATTGCAACTGACTGTTATTTCTAATCATCCATAGACAACAAATTTTCCTTCCAAGGGTTTTTATATCCCTCTTGATTATCTCAAAGATACACATCACCAATATTACAGGATTTTCCCTTATTGGTAATATACAACTTTCTTTTATAAAATCTAAATGATAAGCTTCCAAGAATAACTCTTTCTAGTTCATGGCATAACAATTAACTTATTGTCATGCTCACAAATCTGCTAACAATAATCCACTACAACCTTTGATCTTAGCCACGTGTTCTCATTCGCCATGGATTACTTCAACGCATCATTAAGAAAAGAGAGCGGCTTAATATAAAAATTTGTTTGTGAACTTGTGTGCCAACATAGGAGCCCCTTTAAAGTGGATAAATGATGTATCCATACTTCCATACAAAAAGGTTTAGGGTGTGTGCAAGAAGTTGAGGGACCTTTTAGATGCAATGGTAGAGTAGTCAATCACTCTTAATCCAAAAAAAAGAAATCATCCCAAGCAATCCTGAACTTGCCAAGCCTAGTCCCAAGGCTAGCAATAGGCATGCCAACTAGGATAGTAAGACAAATCATGCCTCTGTTTTAGTGAACAAAATCGTGTGCGCGATTTCGTTCACTAAAACAGAGGCGCGATTTGGAAAGCCTATTTTTTTTTAAATTGGTCGAGGCCGTCTTTTTCTCATAACCACGTGGCTATTGGACGAACGAGGAGCAAATCTCGACTGTGCAAACGCGATTTTGGGTGTGCCAAAGCCCTCCATCTCCACCTTTGGATAAACCTCCCCTTTGTGAGGTATTTTCCTCATTTCTTTTCATGTTTTTTTCTTTTTCTTCATCAATTTAATTGCCCTAGATTGAAAAATTAAACCATATTAAATTAAATTATGGCCAATTGAAACAAAAAACCAATGGAATTGGCCAATTGAAACAAAAACCCAATGGAATTGGCCAATGGAAACAAGAACCCCAATGTAATTGGCCAATTGAAACCAATTCCCCAATTTAATGATAAAAATTAAATAATTTTGATTATTTAACAAAATTCATACCCAAAATTCCCATGCCCAATGGAAACCAAATCCCTAATTAACTCAAAAAACAAATGAATATATTGGCATTTTTTCCTTGTCATGTTTTTTTTTTTTTGACATTTTGTACACTTTAATGTTGAGTCTTTAAGTTATGTATTTTATATAGTTGGTTGTGATATGATCCAAACCATCCCATTCTATCTATGATAACAATTATTGATGTAGGAATTGACAAGTGGCCTCATCTAAAGGAATTACCCTTCCTTCCTCATAGAAATATAGTCACCCTCATTAACAATAGCTACCATAGCCATTGAATATCACCCTCATCAAAATGATAATAATCTTCATTATTAATAAATGGCTTAGAAATTGATTACCAACTTCATTCAACAATAGCCGCTCTCATTAACAATAAGTAGCTTATGAATAGACTAACACTCTAACAACGTGATCCATAACTAGAATAGAGACTAACTACTAGTCTCATCCATATTACAATTCCCCTCATTAACAATAATTAAAACATGAAATAACTACCAATCTAATTAATTATCCCTAACTACAACCCTTTTCATTTAAAGATTAGTTTCCCAATTCAATTAACTAAAATTATTATTGAACAATAACCCCCTTTAATTAAAGATAGTAAAACTAACATCCTAATCCAAATGATATTCTCTCTAATGGTATCTATATTAAGAATAAGTGTCATTCTCATCGTAATAAAGTTCACTAAATCACTATTTCCATATGCATATTCACAAGGATCCTTGTGAATCCATACCAAAATCCACAAATAAACACCTTATAATTTTGATGAAACTTCTCGAAGTTTCTCTTCCAAGAACATCAATAAACACCTTATAGTTTTGATGAAACTTCCCAATCCAAGTGTCAAAATAAGGTATAGAAGCTTCCCATGCTTTTAACAAATATTTCGTCTTGAACGAAGGGTACTTTTTGGTTAAGGTCAAGGCAACAAAGTTCAACAATAGACTCTATGAACGTGAAGATACATAGGTATGTTGATGTATTTGATTAAACATGCCAATCACATACTAGATCATACATGATATTTAATCCAGTGGAACCCTTGCAACCATAAAATCCATAAAGGAGTCTACTAAATAGCCTTTGGAGTCCAAAAAACATCACACTACAACAAATAATTACATATCTAACAAAATCTTTGCCTATACTGGGATTTTATTCATCAACATCACAGTATGCCGCCGATTCTTTACTATAAAATTCAAGATCAATTTTTAAATTTACATGATAGATTTAGTTTATATGTCAATAGTTATAAAGTTTTCAGTTCTTAGATATGTCATTATATCATGTGTTTATATTTCTAATGATATTTTATTTGTATTTATGATTGCAGTGGCTACTATGGATCATAACAATGCGGAGATATTGAGGTTTATTGGCCATTTGAGAGAGATTGGTTCGGCTTGGAGGGGTGGAGATGAGCTCCGCCGCTCCTTGTCAGATTCATTGTTGTTCATTGTTGATACGATCGCAAGATCGAATGATGCGTTGTATAGCATCGCATCTTACAGGGAGAGGAAAAGGAAACAATATGCTGATGGGTTGAGTTACAATGAGGTAAAAAAGCTAAAAATAACAAAACAAGCCATTTATTCAGTGTTTAGACTACCTGGGACGGATGACATCCTGGAGATCAGCAAGCCACATATTTCTATTGAGTGGTGAACTTTTCCACCCATCAGAGACAACTGGTTGGATAGGTGGTACATGGTTTTTGACATTCCCCCTCACAACAATAGGGAAGTATCGATGTACTTCCTCCGAAAATTGTATGCAGAGTTTGTGATGGGGAAACATGTCAACTATTTTGACATGTTGGGCTTCCAGGGAGTTGGTAGGGGAATGCCCCAACACCGACCCCATGCTAGGAATAGAGATGCCAATCCACAGATACCTGCACCCCGTGCCTAGCTACTGAGGGCAGACATCCCTCCTGCACATGACATGGTTGCCCAGACACAGGATGCATTTTTTACTCTAGCTAAGATAGTCTCTTGACACACGGCCACTATTGACCAGAGAGTGCCCTCTTCCTCTGATGGTGTACAACCACCAGCTTCTAGTGGTGGAGGGACATTTATTGGTGGGGATAGATCGACATCCCATGTGCGTCAGAGCGAGCCACATGTCTGCACATTGTGTGGGGGACCCTGTTATGGTCCTCGACCAAGACATGGTACCACTACGATGACTAGTGGTCAGGTAAGGACATTGTTTTAAAACTCTATTATTGTTCAATTTTTAATTGTTCCATACTATATCTAACATATTAAAAGATTCATAATATATATGCAATATTTACTCTTGCAGGAGATTGATGCCTCTCACGGGGGTGGTACTGCACCCGGTGTGGTTGTACCCGAGGCCCAAAGAACCACAATTGAGGTAATATTTAAACACTTGTCATTTTTTTATTACATGTATAATTTTGTTAATGCATGTGTTAGTCTTGATTAATTTATTAAAATGTCTAATATTTACAATTTTTGAAGTTGCAGGAACCCCACTTAGAACGTGATGCTGGAGACATTGATATCAATGACATAGTCCAAGGTGGAATTTACGACTACTTGAACAATGCAAGTACATGGGTTATGATTGAATCTTGTTCGAATTATTTAAATTTCTTACTGTACACTCCTTTATAGATCGCTAATGTAAATATAATTTTTAAACTTGTAGATGCTAGAGGCATCTGAACAGGGGCAAGAAATTGATGGAAGCGGTCACTCCCATGGGGGAGATATGTCCCAAGAAGGGGTAAGTATATTACAACATGTTATTTTTTCAATACATATTATTCCATCCATTCAAATCCATGTCTAACTATGGTAACACTTTATGAATGCAGACGTCATTGCAGATCCTTGCACCGCCTCTTTGGTTTGGATCTCCCCATAGTCCAAACATAGATAAGGGGGTTTTTTACACCAGACGAGGTCCCTCTTCCTTGAACAAAGCAGGTGTGCATCAAGATCAACCTACTCATCCCACGGTAATGTACACACTTCTAATGGAAGTTGTTGGTTATCTATGTATTCACTTCACAAGTGGTTTTTCTTAATGTTATTTTCGCATGTTTACAGCATCAGAATGTAGATTCATCCATGCCAGACCTTAGTGGGATTTTTGATGCCGCTGTCAATGCCGCATCTACAATAGGGATAAGTCATAGTGAGGTACATCTACTTGAATATTTGTAATTGTACATTTCATTTGTATTGTTTCTGGACATGCACGATGTCTAACTATTTAATCATTTGGTGAATGTAGCCACACCCTGGTCCATTAGTGCATGCAAATGAGGTTGATGTTCAACATACAACTCCTCTTACTATTGAAGAGCACCAGCCTCATGTCCTAGAAATGGTTTTTTCGGTGAGATGTTCATTTTTTACATAATTGAATAGTACTTTCTAATTCATGTACATGTTGATAATTCTTGAGATAATTGACATTTTTTGTATTCGCAGAGAAGAATGGAAATGAGGCTTGCTGCAAGGACGAGCACAGCAGAGGCACCTACACCACAGGTACCTATACCCCGACGGATGCAGTGAGTCTTTGTTTTATTTACAATTGAGTCATATTTTAAATTTTCAAACTTTGTTATTGATGGACAGTACTAGTTCAGTTACCTGATCAAGAAATATTGTCATTGATTTGCAGTCACCAGAGATGCACAGTGGTCGTAGACAGAGCCGAAGAGCATCAAGGTTCGGGAAAAACAAGAGAAAGTTATAATTTTGATGTGTTAGACCAGGACAAATATGTATTTTTATGTACAATCCGGAGTTAGAGTATAGGGGCGCGGTCCAGGATAGATGTACTTTTGTTTGCACATGTACATCAAATATGTTTTTGATATATTTACATTGACAGGCCATAGATCTAGGCCTTATATTTTTGTATTATAACTTTCATGGTATAAAAAATATTTCATATCAAGGCTCTTGAGATATTCATGGTTCAGTCTTTTAAGTGTGATTATACATGTGTGGCGAAGAATGTTTCTATGTGTAATGTTCCCAAGTTTTTATAGATTTTATGATTGTATGGAGATATCAGTTATAAATTTGAGAACAATGCACAATTACAATAAATTACGTAATGACAAAAATGTACATTTTAATTGTTTTTTACCACGATCCAATTGCATATACAATTTTATATCAACAATGTCAAATTGTATTAAAAAAGATGGAACATAGGTCTAATAGACATTTAAGCACCCAGCACAGCTAAGCAACTGATCCAACTTGGTGGAATACAAAAGCACCTTACCCACATAACAACCTAACAAACATTTAAAGGATGCACGAAGTTGACACACTTAAATGATGCACCAGTGTGGTCTACATAAATAAAATTATTTTTTGGCATGATGTCTTTCATCTAACGAATACATGGGATACACATCAAACCTAAAAGTATCCGAGTATTATAAGGTTGATTCAAAATAATGGTTATGACTATATCCTGCACATTATTTTATCATTTTGTTAATGTACATGGCATTTGATGAATGGCCTCGAGTAACAACTTTGAAAGAGATGAAAGTTATGTGTGATTAATGTACATGGCATTTTTGAAGCATTCGTAGCGTGAAGATATATATATTTTGTAATAATGGCGTAATAGAATGGCCACTTGTTTCTAAACATAAACATGTTCCATTACAAGGTTACTGACGTAATGGCATTGTCTCCTCCTGCATTTCATCGTACAAACGCTCACATCTCTTATATGAGGGGAAGATCTACAATCGCATTCAAGCTGACCTTTATGTGAAAAAATTTCACATTCACTTATTGAGCAAGACCCTAGTTTCCAAAATTGAAAAAATAAAATGATCCCTTGTCCATGGACCCAGAGTAGAGGGCCACTCTAGCACTATCGCGATGTACTAAATCCAATGGATCTAACGATTCATCAATGTGAGCAACAATCATCAATCTATGGAACGTTGAATCCCACCTCCCACAGGCTTTTAGGGACACCCATTGAATCCCTAACCGGGGCATAGAGTGGAAACCATGCATCAAAAAGGGCTTTCAGTGGGTCGTGCAAGCGTGTTTAGGCAGGTTCCATGTGGGAACCCTAGCCACATGTTCACGGTCAAGGAATTTGCAAAGCTGACCCATATGTGCAGAAATTGGACATTCACTTACTGAGCAAAACCCTAGTTTCCAAAATTGACCAAAATAATGGTCTCTTCTACACAGAATTAGATTAGAGTGCCACCCTAGCACTATCTCAATGTCTGAAATCCAACGAAGCTGACGGTTTGTCGATCCGAGCAACGGTCATGATTCTAGGGCACGTTGGATCCCACCTCCTCCAGACTTTCAGGGATACCTATTGAATCCATACCCGGGGCATAGAATGGAAACCAAGCATCAAAAAGGACTTTCGGTGGTTCATGCAAGCTTGTTTAGGCATGTATTATGTGGGAACGCTAGCCACACCTTCACGGTCGAGTAATATGCGAATTTGACCCCTATGTGCAAAAATTTCACATTCACTTACTGAGAAAACCCTAGTTTCCAAAATTAACCAAAATAATGGTCTCTTCTCCATGGAACCAGATTAGAGGGCCACCCTAGCAGTATCTGGATGTCCTGAATCCAACGGAGCCAACGGTTTTTCGATCCGAGAAACGGTCATGATTCTGTGGCACGTTGAATCCCACCTCCTACAGGCTTTCAGGGACACCTGTTGAATCCCTACCCGGGGCATAGAATGGAAACCGTGCATAAAAAAGGGCTTCCCATGGGTCGTGCAAGCATGTTTAGGCATGTGTTATGTGGAAAAACTAGCCACACCTTCACGGTCATGCAATATGCGAATTTGACCCCCATGTGAAAAAATTTCACATTCACTTACTGAGCAAAACCCTAGTTTCCAAAATTGACCAAAATAATGGTCTCTTCTCCATGGAACTAGATTAGAGGGCCACCCTAGCACTATCCCGATGTCTTGAATCCAACGGAGACAACAGTTCGTCGATCCGAGCAATGGTCATGATTCTGTGGCATGTTGAATCCCACCTCCTATAGGCTTTCAGGGACACCTGTTGAATCCCTACCTGGGGCATAGAATGGAAACCGTGCAAAAAAAAGGGATTCCAACGGGTCGTGCAAGCATTTTTAGACATGTGTTATGTGGGAATGCTAGCCACACCTTCACGGTCGAGCAATATGCGAATTTGACCCCTATGTGCAAAAATTTCACATTCACTTACTGAGCAAAACCCTAGTTTCCAAAATTGACCAAACTAATGGTCTCTTCTCCATGGAACCAGATTAGAGGGACACCCTAGCACTATCCCGATGTCTTGAATCCAATGGAGCTGACGGTTTTTCGATCCAATCAACGGTCATGATTCTGTGGCACGTTGAATCCCGCCTCCTACAGGTTTTCAGGGACACCTGTTGAATCCCTACCTGGGGCATAGAATGGAAACCGTGCATAGAAAAGGGCTTCCAGTGGGTCGTGCAAGCGTGTTTAGGAATGTGTTATGTGGGAACACTAGCCACACCTTCACGGTCAAGCAATATGTGAATTTGACCCCATGTGCAAAAATTTCACATTCACTTACTGAGCAAAAACCTAGTTTCCAAAATTGACCAAAATAATGGTCTCTTCTCCATGGAACCAGATTAGAGGGCCACCTTAGCACTATCCCGATGTTATGAATCCAACGGAGCCGACGGTTCATTGATCTGAGCAATGTTCATGATTATGTGGCACGTTGAATCCCACCTCCTATAGGCTTTCAGGGACACCTGTTGAATCCCTACCTGGGGCATAGAATGGAAACCATGCATAAAAAAGGGCTTTCTGTGGGTCATGCAAGCGTGTTTAGGCATGTGTTATGTGGGAACGCTAGCCACACCTTCAATGTCGAGCAATATGCGAATTTGACCCCCATGTGCAAAAATTTCACATTCTCTTACTGAGCAAAACCCTAGTTTCCAAAATTGACCAAAATAATGGTCTCTTCTCCATGGAACCAGATTAGAGGGCCACCCTAGCACTATCTCAATGTTTGAAATCCAACGGAGCTGACGGTTTGTTGATCTGAGCAACGGTCATGATTTTATGGCATGTTGAATCCCACCTCCTCCACACTTTCAGGGACACCTGTTGAATCCCTACCTGGGGCATAGAATGGAAACCGTGCATCAAAAAGGAATTTTAGTGGTTTGTGCAAGCTTGTTTAGGCATATATTATGTGGGAACGCTAGCCACACCTTCACGATCGAGTAATATCTGAATTTGACCCCGTTCTGCAAAAATTTCACATTCACTTACTGAGCAAAACCCTAGTTTCCAAAATTGACCAAAATAATGGTCTCTTCTCCATGGAATCAGATTATAGGGCTAACCTAGAACTATCCTGATGTCTTGAATCCAACGGAGCTGACGCTTCGTCAATCTGAGCAATGGTCATGATTCTGTGCCACATTGAATCCCACCTCCTACAGGCTTTTAGGGACACCTATTGAATCCCTACCCGGGGCATAGAATGGAAACCGTGCATGAAAAAACTATTATATTTAAAGGTTTCAATGAGCTCAGTACATGCACACTAAATTCAACTTCGTGAATCAACATGATTTGAAGCATAAGTCCACCGTATTTGAAAAAGTTGAGTTGGACATTAGATTGATTCTGAATTGAGTTGTGATAGTCAGATAAGATTAGGGTTAGGATTAGGGTTTCCTAGGTAGGGTTATGGTTATGGGCCATGCATGTTAAACAATAAACCCTAGTTAGGGATAGGGTTTTCCAAGTTTGGCCTTCGTTGGCATGAAATGCATTATCTAGCTTTGGCCCAAATCTCTTATTATCTTTTATTATCTTTTAAGTAGAAATTAAACTTTTAAATAAATAAAAAATGAGATGAAATTCCAACACTACTATGCACTACCCCTTTGGCAATGGACATGCGGGTATAAGAGGTGAGCTGTCAAGAAGGAAATTATACAAGCCTTAAAACATAAGTTTATCGTTTCGGCATCTTGTTTCCATCATCCTAGTTGTATATATCGGCTGAAAACATTGACAATATTACCTACTTGAAAAATTAGGGTTTTTGTCCTATAAGAGAGCCTACAAAGAACTTTGATAGGTATGACCTACAGAGGGACATGTGTGTATTCTAATGTTTCCTAACAATATTCATGCCCCTATATTTTAACAATGATAAAAATAATCTACATTTATCTCCATCACATTTAGAAACAAAATATTTATTTAGTATCTGTTGAGTTTGATAAGCAATACTACGTTTAGATAGCCTACCTTCAATGGAATTGAAGAGTCCTTCATCAACTTGTATACGCTTCAGAGTTCTTCGACGTGTGCTTTCTAGTGGAGGTAAGGGGGTTGTATTTCTATCATCTAGTGCATCAACAATAGGCTCTGGCGTTTCAGTAGAAACTTGTTGTCCTTCATTCTCTTCCTTGTAGTTGGATGGTGGAAGTCCAACATCCTAATCGATGGTCTGGTTAATATTTTCTTCTTCAATAGTAGGCTCCATGTCCAACGCCTCTTCAACAGTAGGCTCCATGTACAATGCCTCTTCATGAGCTTCGTCTTGAGATGGTAACTTATCACTTTGACTTGATGTGGGATTTGAAACATCCCCTAATGAGCACCTACATTTTGCTTCTTGAATACTTCCATGGGGTGCTTGTTCAACAACTATTATGGAAATTGAAGGTCCCTCTAGTGAATGCTTCTTTTTTTCTTGTGCTGGGTTAATAGGATGAACTGCCATATCCTCTATAATTGGATTTGGATTAGTTTCCAAAGAAAGCCTCCGATTCATCATGTCTATTCTTTTTCTTTCTCTTCTTCGATGACTTCTTGAGGTCTCTTCTTCCTTGCTGATTTTCTTCCTCGGTTACATACATTCCCCATCACCACAATGATCAATGTCAATATAGTTTGTTTTGTTGCTCCTCAATTACAAGCTTTGAAACCTTTAACTTGCTTTATAACTATTGATCCTTCAAGGTGCTTCAATCTTCCTTCTCAATTGTTCATATTTCCCATCAAAACAATAATGAATGGGAAAATTCACCTTTGGTTCTCTTGAATAATAAGCAAATAAAAGTTAAATCATAAATTGTTCCTCAAACTGATTTTCTTGTACAATTCTGTATATCCACCATCACCATGAAACGACATTGAAGCTTGATATCTTATCCTGTGTGCTCCTCAACCATGAAAGATATCCTCAATGTTGCACCTACATAACAAAAAGAATGATGGAGAATGTGTAAATTGTGGGTATTTTCACAGGCGGGCTCGTGCTCCTGAAAAAAAACGCGTGGTAATGGGATAAATTCATAAAAACAAAGTGAAGTTGCTCTTGGACAAAAACAATTCACTGTTTTTACAGTGCCAAAATGCGCACGCGTTATATAGAGTAAAAACGCGTATGCGATTTGTTTATGTATAATGCGCACGCGATATAGTTAAGCACAATTAATAGAGTGGGTGCATGGCCAGGGCAACGAACAAGATCATAACTTCCCAAATGTTTTCTATGGCTAGCAACAAAACAAATGTTTTTAGTGTTCCCTTCTTTTCATGCATATAAATGTTTCTCTCTATAGCCCCAATAATCCCTACATATCCCTATCTCTTTCTAAATATACCTCCTGCATTCTCTTTGCATCCCTCCCTATATGTTCCTTTTTCTCCCTTACTCCATCCCACCATACTGATGGTGATGAAGACAATGATGATTATCATGATGGTGATGATGATGAGGATGATGAGGATGAAGACAATGGTGATGATGATGTCCATGATGTTGATGGTGATGATGATGATCATGTTGATGATGATGAGGAGGAGGAGGAGGAGGAGGAGGATGAAGATGATGATGATGATGATGACGGTGATGATGATGTTGATCATGATGATGATGATGGTGACGATGATGTTCATGATGATAATGATGATGATGAGGAAGGTGATGCTGATGATGAGTATGATGATGGTGATGATGATCGATGATCAATGATCATGGTGATGATGAGGATGAGGATGGTGATGACGATTGATGATCAATGATCATGGTGATGATGAGGATGAGGATGGTGATGATGATCGATGACCAATGATCATGGTGATGATGAGGATGAGGATGGTGATGATGATGAAGATGAAGGTGATGATGATGATCAGGATGATGATGATGACGATGATGATGTTGATGTTGATGATGATGACGTCAATGGTGATGATGATGTTCATGATGTTGATGGTGATGATGATGATCATGTTGATGATGATGAGGAGGAGGAGGAGGAGGAGGAGGAGGGATGATGATGATGAAGATGATGATGATGATGACAATGGTGATGATAATGTTGATCATGATGACGACGATGGTGACGATGATATTCATGATGATGATGATGATGATGAGGAAGGTGATGCTAATGATGAGGATGAGGATGGTGATGATGATCGATGATCAATGATCATGGTGATGATGAGGATGAGGATGGTGATGATGATCGATGACCAATGATCATGGTGATGATGAGGATGAGGATGGTGACGATGATGATGATGAAGGTGATGATGATGATGAGGATGATGATGGTGATGATGATGATGATGATGTTGATGTTGATGATGAAGACGACGATGGTGATGATGATGATGATCATGTTGATGATGATGAGGAGGAGGAGGAGGAGGAGGAGGAGGAGGAGGATGATGACGATGGTGATGATGATGTTGATCATGATGATGACGATGGTGACGATGATGTTCATGATGATGATGATGATGATGATGATGATGATGAGGAAGGTGATGCTGATGATGAGGATGAGGATGGTGATCATGATCGATGATCAATGATCATGGTGATGATGAGGATGAGGATGGTGATGATGATCGATGACCAATGATGATGGTGATGATGAGGATGAGGATGGTGATGATGAAGGTGATGATGATAATGAGGATGATGATGAGGAGGACGACGATGGTGATGATGATTTTCATGATGTTGATGGTGATGATGATGATCATGTTGATGATGATGAGGAGGAGGAGGAGGAGGAGGAGGATGATGATGGTGATGATGATGTTGATCATGATGACGATGATGGTGACGATGATGTTCATGATGATGATGATGATTATGAGGAAGGTGATGCTGATGATGAGGATGAGGATGGTGATGATGGGGATGAGGATGGTGATGATGATCGATGATTAATGATCATGGTGATGATGAGGATGAGGATGGTGATGATAATGATGATGAAGGTGATGATAATGATGAGGATGATGATGATGATGATGATGATGTTGATGTTGATGATGATGACGATGATGGTGATGATGGTGATGATGATGTTCATGATGTTGATGGTGATGATGATGATCATGTTGATGATGAGGAGGAGGAGGAGGAGGAGGAGGAGGAGGAGGATGAAGATGATGATGATGATGATGATGGTGATGATGATGTTGATCATGATGACAATGATGGTGACGATGATGTTCATGATGATGATGATGAGGAGGAGGAAGGTGATGCTGATGATGAGGATGAGGATGGTGATGATGATCGATGATGAGGATGAGGATGGTGATGATGATCAATGATCATCGTGATGATGAGGATGAGGATGGTGATGATGATCGATGATCAATGATCATGGTGATGATGAGGATGAGGATGGTGATGATGATTGATGACCAATGATCATGGTGATGATGAGGATGAGGATGGTGATGATGATTGATGACCAATGATCATGGTGATGATGAGGATGAGGATGGTGATGATGATGATGATGATGAAGATGATGATGACGATGAGGATGATGATGATGATGATGATGATGATGTTGATGTTGATGATGACGACAACGATGGTGATGATGATGTTCATGATGTTGATGGTGATGATGATGATCATGTTGATGATGATGAGGAGGAGGAGGAGGAGGAGGAGGAGGAGGATGAAGATGATGATGATGATGGCGATGGTGATGATGATGTTGATCATGATGACGATGATGGTGACGATGATGTTCATGATGATGATGAGGAGGAGGAGGAAGGTGATGCTGATGATGAGGATGAGGATGGTGATGATGATCGGTGATCAATGATCATGGTGATGATGAGGATGAGGATGGTGATGATGATCGATGATCAATGATCATGGTGATGGTGATGATGATCGATGACCAATGATTATGGTGATGGGGATGATGATCAATGACCAATGATCATGGTGATGATGAGGATGAGTGATGACGAATGATCATGGTGATGATGAGGATGAGGATGGTGATGAAGGTGATGATGATGATGACGATGGTGTTGATGATAATGATGTTAACTACAAGGCGCACGTGTTTAGCTTTTATAAATCATGCGCGCATTTTTCTTTACTAAATCATGCATGTGTTTGGCTTTACTAAAGCATGCTCATGTATTGGTTAAATTGAAAAAAAATTCCCACCAAGTGACAAGGCCGAGCCTCCACCCATGCTTTCATGGAATTCCTATGCCTGTGTGTCTGCTTTGTACTTTTCTTCAGATTCAACATGCCTATGCCTTGGAGTATGATAAACCATGGCTAATTCAACATTATATCCAAATTTCCAATATGCTTGTGTTTAGCGGTCCGTCTGATTATGTTGCACACCTCCATTTTTTTATGAGATTTTAGAAACAGATATGGTTTTTTTACAGATTCTAAATATGTAAATTTTAACAAGAATACATAATTTTTTCTATTTTTTTCTTATTTATCTTCTGTCATCACTCCTCAACTCAAGAAACACACTGTTAGTGTTTTGTCCATATCTCTTTCGTTTCTCAACCATTTAAAAAAAAATTGTATGGTGCACTAAAGAACACCAACCTCTACATGCTATAAAAAACCCACTTCCAAATAATTGCATTAACACATTCAAACGTTGCACCCACAATTGACTTACCATTTTCAAGGTTTGATCTCTTAGATAATTAAAAACAAATTTAAAAATATTATTTTTATTATTGGAAAAATAGTCGTGCACTATTCCTATATGTTCTCTATATGTATACCGGTTTTCGTAAGTTTATTCCATCATTTAGATACTCAGACACTGCACCTACAAAAACATATACCTTATAATTTGTCCCAAAAATAAAAAGTGCCCATTAAAAAATATCTAACTTTATATAGTTAACAACATTTTCAACAGAAAAAAAAATTATATTTGGAAAGTTCATTCAATTCCCTACATTTCTTGTTTTTAACTGATTGCAAGATTCATTGTGTAAGTGTCTCAAAATATCCATGCAAGTTGATGGATGTCTGTTTTTTCAGTTTTGTGTTGCATCTAACACGCCAAAAGAGACCCTCAACTTCTTGCACACACCCTTTAGCCACCCTCACAAATTATACCGTAATAAGCTTCTTAAAAAAATATTATATTTAGTTTTATTATATTATCAAACTAAATGAGTGTTGACTTTCTAGTTCTCTCTTCCTTCTATACTCTTGCACCCTTTCTGCAAGAGCAAACTGCTCATAATTCAACCTTTCCATGTATTGTTGTGCATATATCAAAACATGAAGAACATAGACATGGAAGAATAGTTACACATTCTGCCTCAGCACAATTATCAATGTTTTCATTCAAAAGTATCCCTAACAAAAAATATCTCTACTAAAAGTGATGAAAGGAGATAAGTAGCCCATATGCAGCAGTGATCACAAGCAAATAATAACTTCCATATGATCAAATTCTAATATAAATAGTAAACTTCAACTACATACAATTCAAATATGGAACTACCTCTATTTATATAATGAACTGTAAGTGTCATCTAGCAAAACTCTTAGCTCTTGTTATGTATTGATTTAGGGCATGTCTTTGCACAAACTCTGCATATTTGAGATTTATACATAATGTTTTAACATCTTTTCACCTTAGATATAGGACGCTGCCTTTAGTACTGAAGTGTATGAGTGTTCACAATTTTTTTCATTATACATGCATAAACTATACAATTTACATTTCTTTTCAAAAGGATAAAAGATGTAATCTATAATTCCTTTCATTAGGAATAAAACATATATACCTAGCAAGTAATTTTTAAAAGGTCTACAATATTTAAACTAGGTGCAATTCTTTTCATAAGTATATATAAACATTTAAATTATTTTCTCTATTCAACTATGTATATACAATAATTAATCTATATCATTGGAGCTTATTTGTCCATCTCAGAGTCTATCAACATAATTAATTAAGCTATCTAAATTAAATTTGAATATGAACATTGACTTTAACTACAATGTCCATCAAAATATATATTCTCTTTTCATATTTAGACAAATCTACAGTCCCATAATATTTCAGCGTTTAATAGTGAAACATGCAGATAGTTACCAAATGCAAAGAAAATCCTAAAGGTCTGTTGTTGGGCCATTTGGGTGAGGGGTTTTGATCCATGCGATAGTCCTCCCATGAATCTAGTTTAACATTTCTTGTGTTAGATGTGCATCTCATGTAGTTCATTTTGTTATAAAAACAATGAACACAAGCGTTCAACAACAGTGTCACATAGCCTACCATTTTCATCCTCAAAAGAACTAGATGCATTGAGTCTGTAGAGTCCATCTGATTTCAGATTTCACATATGAAATTTGTTCTGGATTTTAAACCAATTTTCTAACTCTTTTTTTTAGTGATTGCCTGCAAATGATTACCTGCCCAAATGGTGAGCTTTTCGTTCCGTTCAATTCAAGCATTCATTACTTATTAGATTTAATTACACTCATGTTCTTTGGCTTGATCTCCAACCTTACACCAATAACTGCGCAAGTTTGTTTGGGAATTTTTGGCAAGTTCATTTGGGAATTTTTGGTCTACAACATTAGCATATCTAAGCAATTGTATCACACCAAAGTTGTGCCCCTGTGTCTGTTATGTAGGAATTTCTTATTTTCTGGCATGTATAATGTTAATGCAAGGGTTATGAACTTGCCAAAGCTGTGAACAGTGAAAGGACCATAGATCAAATTGGACAATCAAACCTAATCTTTAAATATTTGAGCTTCTTCGAATATGTAGGAAGTCATGGACAATGTTTAACTTCAAAAGTTATCAAGAAAATAATTACATCCTATAAAACTATGCAGAGTTTGTTGAAATGGTATTCATGCCTGAGATGTATAAATTAACATTATTGATATTTTTGGGACAAGAACAATAATCCACGATGGATATTGACATCAACCCTTTTCATTTATGTTAGGAGTTGTCCCTTGGTTGAAATGTAGCAATTGCCCCAAGGAGGTGCAATTGGTATTCCCATAACCTAACTACTATGGTTGTCTTCCTATCATCTAAATCGGTAATCATTGTCTTTGCGGCCAACAGAAATACCTGAAGTAAAAGGGTTAAACATCAACTTCGAGAAACATAGTTTATAAATTATGGAAAGTACTATATATAGATTATAAATCAAAATATCTCTCCCGTCCCTTATCGTAGAGTTCAAATGCAACAAGAAGAACCTCGTAATTGCTTCCAACAATTAAAACCCTAACTTCCTTGATTAAATGCATTATAATATCTTATTTTGGTTAATAACTTACCATTAAATTCAACCATAAGCATTTGATGCACTTTTAGATGGCTTAGTTCTCTTTTGCCTACAAATTCATGAGTACAATCAATACTTTGACTTAAATGGATTCAAACACTCCATCTTTCTCTTCATATATTCAAAAATTAACCTCAAAAAGTAAGTCTTTCTAAGTACTAGACTCATATGTGTAACAAACATGTTTTTTAAGTCCATATATATAACCATTGAATCTCACTTAAGTATGTTTTAGACATTTAATTAAGCTTATAAGATAATTATTAAATATTAAGAAAATAATATTTATAAAGCTTTTACATACCTTAAGCTTCTCATAAAAAGGTTGCGGTGTGCACGCTGGAAGATCACTTTTTCCTGCAAGATCATTGATTGATGTTGTTGCCTCTTCCATTGTTGTAGTAGTTGTGTGCTCTGGACCTGGTTCCCGTAAGTGAAGAGTCTATCTCAGGATTTACTCAGTAGGCTATCGGTTTCAGGATTGGACTCGAACACCAAATCTATGAGTTCCCAGGACTTGTAAACAATTTTTGCCACATGAAGGATAGAGTTGCACAATGACATTGATCAATGAGACTGCCGTTAGCTTCCATGATTTTTTCTGAGATCAATAAGCACCCCGCTGCACAGCAATAAACGCTGTGGCTGTGGGGTGCATCAACCTTTAGATGAAGAGCTGAATTAAATCCAACCGTTGATGTGCCCCGCAACCACAACATTTATTGCCGTGCAGCGGGGTGCTTATTGCTCTCCATCTTTTCCTGGCATACTTAAAATACTTTTTTGAATAATCGTCAGGAGCGGATGCGTAGCAAGCGTAGTTGGAAGGACGGTGAGTGCCTCGGATGTGGGTTGGGAGAGACATAATACACATTTTCAATAATGATTGGCTAGAGAGCCCACGATAACTACAGTACAGTGTTTACCATAGCTACAGTGTTTGAAAACCAAACTTCAGGGAAGAAAACGCCTAACTATATAATAAAGTGTTGTGGTGTTTTTCATGGTTTTGAAACAAGGATATGTGCTACTTGAATTTGAAAAGGTAAAAAACAAAAAGGAATCATTAAAAGTACTTTAATCTTTGCTGGAAGGGTTTCATCATTTTATGCAAACTGTATCCTTCTCAATCTTTGATATGTTTTAAGTTGAAATGAATCTAGTTGATTAATAACAAGTTCTTTTTTATAATTGGCGTAAGAAAATAATGTATAGAGGTGACTTGGAAATAATGTATAGAGGTAACTTGGAGTGCTCTAAATTCAAATATTGCGAGGCCATCTCCCTCTCCTATGTGGGGTTTGGTTTGATGATGTAGTCTTTGAGCACATTATTCCAACATTTAGTGTTAGTTTTATTATTGTCACTTACCATAGGAATCATTTATGGTAAATATGGAATTGACGTATAATCTAAATATTGTTAAATATTGTAAATAATAGTTTTTAGTTATGAAAATGAATATGGATGTACTTTGGGAATTTGAAGCTCAAAGGTTACATTTCTCACTTGTATAAATAAAATATCTATATTTAATAAAATTATTCAACTTGGAGTTAATCAAGGCTTGCTCTTGATCTTTGTCAGATTTCCATGAGTGCTTTCAATTTTCCCTCTTCCTCCTCAGATTGTCATGTTATCTACCTCTATCTACTCTAAGACCTACCCATTGAAGTTTTCATCTCTACACATTATCATCTCTCCTTATAAATGTGTTTTACCATCTACAAAACCTAAATTCCTTTCCATTTATGTTCTATGTCATCGTTTTTCCTACGAAATGAGTTGTGAATGTATATGTCTATGTCTCTTCATGCAACCTCTTCTCCTTTAATCCGTGATGTTTTCTGCATCTTAGGCTCTAGTGGCATCCCCCTCCCCATTGTTATGGACTTATGCTAATAGAAGTGTTATGTGATTCATTATGGGATGCCTCTATTATTGAAGCTTGTGTAAATTTTTTGGTTAAAATTGATGTAGGAGAATCAGGGACCAAGACAAGTCATCGCAAATATATGACTAGAATGCTTAGAGGACAATCGATGACCTCTAGTGTAGGGGTTATGGGTCGACGAGAATATTAGAGTAAGTCAGGAGGATTCTGACCAGGATAGTTGACAACATGGGACAAAACGACATGAAAGTCAATGAAGGGCTGAAAAGGATACCAACCAAACAAGCAAAGAATTCATGAAGCAAGTTGATGATGATGGGATAGACATCCGAAGAAGAATCCAAAATTTCAAGAACACAACCATTGGGGTAGTTGGAACAGTTGCAGAGTAGTAATGGTGGTTGTCACAAAAGGTAAGGTGGAAAAATATGTTGAGGGGAGCCATGTGAAGTATTTAATGGAGCATGGTGGTGCCTAGGAGCATGTGAAACTTCTAGAGGGGGAGAAAAAAAACTAAGTATCAAAGAGCAGCTATAAATACTAGTTCGGATGTTCACAGAAAGGAACTTTTGGAGGGGGGGAACTTGGAGAAACTCTGAGTGGAGAGGATTTCAACGTTAATAACGAGATATGATAGTAAATGGTTGACGTTCATTTTGGTTGATTCGAGCTTAGACTTGCATTGTAAATTTCCTTTGTAAAGGGATTTTTTCATTTAATTGAAAGCCATACTTCTTAGAAAGTTTTTGTTGTGTTGTCTGATTTTTTTATGCTTTAGTTGTGTACATTGATCTGTAGTTGACCCATCCAGATTGTGTATGCGTCAAAAACACTAGTGTGCAAAAGGAAGAGATAAAATTAGGGTTTGTTGATAGACTGTGAGAGGCGACATGATCACTATCTCACCTCATCCAGTTTTCTTCTTCAACCCAAACCAGACCGAATCCCCCCTAGTTCATATATTTTTTTGATAACTCCCAACATTAGGATCAATGATTGCAAAATTTCTTAAGGATGGAAGCACACCTACATGAATTGCTAGATATTGTTCGTGGGGACTTCACTTAGTGAACATCTCACATAGCACGTGCGATCGTTGGATATTGAAGAATACCCTTAATTTCGAGAGATATTGACCCAAACACTTTTTGTTGAAACCCCCTCCCAATACTTAAAACCTCCTCCCCACCCCTTTTTATACCTCAATCCTTATAAACCACCCTACCCACCCCCACCTTAAACCCCTCATCCCCCCAATATATTGGTTCAATTTTTGATAATTTTAAAACCAACAATATGAACTAATGTGATAGGATATTGGTCAACAAGTGAAGCCCCCGTGATAATGTTGTTCTATTCACATTTCTAGGTAAAAAAAGACAACTATTGTGAAGGGAATTCTCTTGATGTATTAGTGTTGGTGTGATATTGGTGAGATATGGTTTTGAATTACAACACTTTGGAAGGAGTGAAATAGATTACTCAAATCTACAAACATGTTATTTACATATAGACTATAGATTGTATTAACAATATTTGCATACACTATATACACACACATTGTATTGCAAATATTGTAAGAGGATTGTATTGCAGATATTGCTACTATACCATAGAGATTCTAGAGAGTTAAGCTCACTATAATATAGCTTACATACTTGCAGAAACCAATATATTAAAACTCTTGAAAATTGTTGCAAAGATTGTGTTGTAAATGTAATAACTTATTATAGTGCATTGTAATCTCCTTGAAGATAACAATACATTGAAGCGTGTGTATTTTTTGTTTAAGTAATTTTGAACTTGAAAATGCATTCCCTAGTTTATATTGTTGGATTTGTTCTCAACAACAATGACAACTATCTCGAATGGTCAAGGAAAATTAAGCACACTCTAATATTCAATGGCATATGGGATGGTATAAAATTGTTGATGGAGTGGATGGGACCACACTAATTGCACCTAAACAACCTACAACGGATAAGGAGATCTCCATATGGAAGAGTAGAGACAAGAAAGCATATCCACTACTTGGTGCTATAGTAAGTGAAGAGGCGAGTCAACATATTACACTTCCTAAAATATTGTAAGATGATTTGAAGAATTTAAAGGAATTGTATGACTCACATTCAAAATTGGATCTAATTCAGTTACTGTTGAGGCTCTTCAACCTAAAGGTGAAATAAAATCATCCCATGACTGCCATCTAATATTAGACCAATCAAGCATGCCATTGATGTTATTGGTGTGAAGAAAAACCTTGCTCTTACCTTCTTTATCAAGTTCCTCTACCCACATATTCACTGGCTTGAATTTCTTTAAGCTAGTGGTAAATTGAGAGACCTCACTTTTGACACTCTGGTGGAGAATATTGTAGAAAGAGAGAAATCCTTTAGAAATAATAATTTCAACTCACTAGAGAGACCTTTTACCTTTCCTATAAGGGGAAGAGTCAATCAAATGTTTCTTGTAAAGGAGAAAATGGTAAGAGAAGATGTGGAAGAAAAAAAAAGAGGCAGGGGGCAGAAACAATCTTAACAATAGACTTGAACTTCATTGTGGCCATTGTGGAAAGAACTGACATGATGTAGGACATTGTTAGGATCCATAGGAAATGATTAAAGATAAGCATAACCAAAAGAAATAAGGTAAAGGTAAACCTCATGAGTTTGGTAAAACTACTGAATCCACTCACTTTATTGTAGCAAATTGTAACGTTGGAATAAATGAAGTTTTGTTTAACACTTCATTTTCACCTTGCAAAGATACTTGGATACTTAACACCGCTGCAACCTACCACGCGACATTTAGAAAATATTTATTTGAAGAGTTGAATGACGATGTCAATGGTGTAGTATATTTTGCAAATATGTCCATCCTCAAAACAAAGGGAATTGGCACCATCAAGCTCAAATTGCTTGGGTTACTTGACTTTCTATTGCATAATGTTCTCTATCTTCCATAGTCATAGAGAAACTTGTTTCCTTTGTGCACATTTGAGAACAAGGTCATTCCATACACATGTTCAATGGGATAGTTGAGATAAGGATATCCTCTGACAACCAAGTTATCATGACCTGGTATGAAGATGATAAATTGTTGAAGATAAAATACTCTCTTAGCATGAAGAAAGTGGATTGTCTTCCAGTCTTTTTTGCATTCTAGATATGGGCACATCAACTATGATAGTCTTCCTTTTTTGAAAAAGAATGGTTTTTCCAGCTTTCCCATCCTTCCAAATACCAAAACAATGTGATGCATGTATTCTTGGAAAACATAGTAAGCAAAATTTCCATGAGTCCAATTCCAGAGCACATAGAAAACTAGAGTTGATACACTCTGATTTGTGTGGGCCTATGCATGTGCATGTGACGTCTGCAAATGATAATAAATATCTCATGAATTTTATTGATGATTACACAAGGATGTGTTGGGTCTATTTATTAAAGAAAAAATATGAGGCACATGAAACTCTTAAAAATTTTCATGTATGGATTGAAAATGAATCACAATATCAAATTAGGACTCTTCATACAGATAATGGAAAAGAATATACCTTCAATGATTTTGAAAACTATCTTCATCAACATGTGATTACACATCAAAAAATTGTTTCATAGAATCCTTAGCATAATGGTGTAGCAGAAAGAATGAACATGACACTCTTGAATATGGTACACTCCGTGCTATTTTTCAAGAATTTAAAATTGATGTTTTAGGGTGATGGGGTTTTATGTGCAGTCTATCTGAGAAACAAAACCTCATCTCATGCTATTGGAAATAGGACTCCATATGAAATGTGGCATGGATACATTCCTTTGGTGAGGCATCTTAGGGTCTTTGATTCCACATGTTATGCCTTAATTCCAAAGGAAAAAGGAAACAAGTTCGGTGCAAGAAATCAAAAGTGCATATTCTTAGGGTACTCAAACGCCACTAAGGCATATTGCCTTTATGATGAGGTAAGCAAAAAGTTTATATTTTCCACAAATTTCATTTTTTCTTGAAATGAATAAAAATGACTAGTCTATTGGGAGGATATTTGATCATTTAGAAAAATTCACCCATGTAAATACTTTTCATGAATAATGATATTCTACATATTGAAGAGGGGGTACATACCTTGGGTCAATATTTGGAATTTCCCTTTGCAACACCATCTCCACGTCATGAAGAAGTTCCTACCACTTCACCGGTATAGAAGGTTCAATTGGATGATTTCATTGAAAGAATTGGAATACTGGATCTTGAAGAGAATGAAGCACCACCAACTGAGTAACTTGGAATTTAACATAAATTTCCAAAGTGGATCACAAAGACACTTGAAAGTCTTCATCCTTATGAAGTCATAAATATGGGAACTAGAAGTTCAAAAATGCAATAAGATGGAGGAGATGCAAACAATTCAAATTCTGGTGCTGTAGAAGATATGTATGTTTCATATGATTTGGAATTGAATTTATACACTAGCATTGATGAACTAATCAAGTCGATGGGTACCGAGGGTTGAAATCCATAACATATCTCAAATGGACTCTTTCTTGTAGAGCTGTGTTGATCATGATTGTAACTGTGTTTTATATATCGGAGACTTTAATCCCATAACTGACGATGCTTGTGGTTTTACATGTAGAGTAGTTATACTACCAAGCGATTCGCAACTTCCATTTGTCCATTTGTCTGAGGATGGAAAGTTGTTGATAAGGAGATTCTTGTTTCGAAATGTTGCCGGAGATTCTTGCAAAAAATGATGACAAATATGGAATATTCGTCAGAAATAATGGTGATACGTAAGCCATAATTTGTCCATACATGTTTGAAGAAGAGCTAAGTAGTCTATTGCATTGTTGTAGTCGTCTTGCATGGAATGAGAATGGCCATATA
Organism: Pseudotsuga menziesii; assembly: GCA_001517045.1. Classification (NCBI taxonomy): domain Eukaryota; kingdom Viridiplantae; phylum Streptophyta; class Pinopsida; order Pinales; family Pinaceae; genus Pseudotsuga; species Pseudotsuga menziesii. Next base: position 69,726 of record LPNX010972304.1, read on the forward strand.
GGAAAATTTGTCGACTATTACTAAGATCGTGTCGTGTTGTTATTTTGTAGTAGGATATCCTATCAAGTAGTCCATAGAAATAGATTCCTATGGTTAACTAGGAACTCACAGAGGCGTGTATAATCCTTGCCATCGATTTAGCGGTTTAGCAATGGCACAAACCATGCATTATCAAATGTACCTATTGACATCAAACTTAAGTGAAGGACAATAAATATACTTTTGGAGGATGGAAATGGTTTTTTCTACTCCAAAGTGTCCTGCAATCTTGTTGTAGTGCGTGTACCAAATGAACTTCTCTTTGTGATCACTTATCGGTACACAAAGTTGTCTAAGCTTGTATAACAAGGTATCTTTCAGGAAATAATTGGTAGTGGACGATGGATCAGTTTGAAGTTGTCGATAAATTGCAAAAAGTCATAGTCTACCGAATACAATTGAGGCCAATTAGTGGTTTCATATCCCTTCATACTCATCATTGTGAAAAGCAGATTAATGGGTGGTTGACTTAGACAAATGACTACAGCATTGGCTTCACCTTTTCGATACTTAATTACCAACTAGAATTGTTGTAGGTAATTAATCCACTTGAGATGTCGAGTCATTTGTAACTTCGACTAGGATGGGGCGAACTGTAAAGGCTTATGGTCAGTAAGAATGACTATCTCCTTGCCAAGAATATAATGTCTCCATTGTTTAAGGGCTTGCACAATGGAATACTGTTCCTTTTCATACGTCAATACCTTCTAACAATGTCAAATTTTTTAGGATGAAAAGCGACTGAGTGACCAGACTGAGTGATCACTGCACCTAAGGCATAGTCCAATGTGTATGTCTCAATCTCAACAGGCTGATGCAAATCAAGTAGCACAAGTATTGGTGCAGTACAAATATTGTGTTTGAGTTGCTCAAAATATTACTCTTGTGTCGATGTCCATTTGAAGATAGTTTTCCCATTTTCCTTAGTCAACTAGTTCAAAGGCCAGGCCATGTGGCTAAATCCGAGTGTGAATCGTTGATAGAAATTTGTCAAACCAAGAAAACTTCTTAGTTCCTGAATGTTTTGTGGAATGGGTCAATCTTCAAGAATTTGTATTTTGTCTGGATTGATGTGAATTCTTGCGGAGTCGATTACATACCCAAAATATTTGATGTTGTTCATTGCAAATGAGCATTTTCCATGTTGAAATAGATTCGATGTTGTCGAAGAGTGTCGAGGTCGTGTCGAAATTGTTGGACATATTCTTCCCATGATTGACTAAAAATCAAGATATCATCTAGGTAGACAATGCCACACTTGTTGATGAAAGGTCAAATAATGTCATCCATATATCACATGAAGGTCGCTAGTGCATTGGTTAAGCCAAAAGGCACGACTAGCCATTCAAAAAACCCTTCCTTGGTTTTGAAAGCATTTTTCCATTTAACGATGGCCTCGATCAGAATTTGATGATATTCTGACTTGAGGTCAAGCTTAGTAAATAATTTAGTGCCTTTTAGATAGTTGATTAGTTCTCTATCCATGGAAAAGGGTATTTATTCTTTACCAAAATATTGTTGAGATCATGGTAGTCGATGCACATGCACTAAGTCTCATCTTTATTTAGAACAAGGACGACTAGAATTCTACAAGGAGAGGAGTTGGGTCAGATGTGACCTTGGTTGATCAAATATTGAATATGTTTGCAAATATCTTCATTCTCGATAATGGATCTTCTGTAAACAGATACATTAGGTAATGAAGAACCAGGAACAAGTTCAATGGAGTGTTTTACCTTCCAATGTAGAGGTAGTCTGTTTGGCTCTTGAAATACGTTGCGGTATTCATCAAGAATATTTTCAATCTACTGCTGTTGTCGGGAGTTCAATTGGTCGGTGAGTCGACTAGTTGGTGCAGTCTTCCTGGGATGCTGATGTTTAATCATGATAAATGTGAATCTCTAAGCATGGTTGATGAGCTTCTTTGTCTGTTTGGCATATATCATCATAATCGTTGGTGTAGGTCATTTCTCTAGTATACCATACCATTACTTTCATATTTTGAAAATCACCTTATGAGGTTGTGACTGATAAATCTCATGTCAATATCATAAGTAAGGTTTCCTAAACATGGCGTCGACTATGGAAAGCGGTGCCACGTCACAAAGTACTTCATCTTTAAAAGGATTAATCAAGTAGGTGAGTTTTCATTGTCGGGTGATTCTCAGTTCCTATTCATCCTTCATCCAACTGATATTATAAGGCCCTAGATGTGGAGTGGTGACAAGACCTAGTTTCTTTATGAGATCTCCAAAAAACAAGTTCTTCCAGCTACCATTATCCACAATCAAATGAAATGGATTGTTTTGAATCCACGTCTCTATATGGAACAGGTGCTCTTATTCCTCCTCGTTGACGATAGTCGAGGCTTCTAGAGTAGTCGATGTCGATGTCAAAAGAGTCTATGCTTCTCGGTCATATTCTACCAAGGTTTTGTCGAAAAAATTGGAGGTAGACAATTTTTCCAAAAATTTCTTTCAAGCCTTGCATTCAAACGTATCATGCCATGATGAATTGTGATAATCTCACCATTTCCTGGAAGGGGTTTGTTTGCTATGTTTCCTCTTGTCTTTGGGAGAGTTCTTTTTTCCATGGTATTGCTTTGGCAGGGTCAGCTAAGAAGGGTGTCTTGACTTGTCGGATTTGGATGGTGACTTCTTGTTGGATGTTCGACTTGTCGGCTTAATCGTGAAGCATGATTTTCCTTCCTGTTTGGCTTCAAGCTTATTGGAATAGTGGAATGCATCCACAAGCGTACTGACATTTAGAAACTCCATCTCTTGTTGAATGTACGAGGACAATCTGCTAACGTACTTCAAAACAAGCAATTTCTCTTCTTCTTGAATGCCAAGTCTCACCATGAGTCGATAGAACTCGTCAGTGTAACTCTGCTCAGACTGGTCTTTCCATTTCCTTAACTATTGCCACTTCTTATATTGTTGTTCAATGTACTTATGTAGGTAGAACTCCTTCCGGACGTACTCTACAAATTTCTCCCATGTATCTATGGGGTCTCTGTCTTTCTCCATCTTTGTCAATAGGTTCTCCCACCAGCAGGGCACAAAGGTCGACATCTCTATGGATGCAATAGTGATATTTTCAGCTTCTCATATTTGATTCACAGAGTAATAGGATTCTAGTTGTTGTACCCAATTGTCTACAAATTCTGCGTCAATCTTGCCTTCTAGGGTCGGTATGTCCAATTTCATTTTCACTTAAAATGGACTAATTTTGTCATATTTATCTCTTGTCGATAATCCTCCCGATGTCGAGGACAATCACATGAGAATACCATTGAACTAGTGAACATTTCGGTTCATTGTCGAGCCAGTGCTTTCTTTATGAGTTTCTTTGTCTCATCAGTTACATGTCTATTGTCTATTTCTATGGCCATGTTTGGTCTAGTGGTGCGAGTAGATGGATACTCCAAATTCAAAGGTAGTTTCTGCTTGGATTGTTGAGTTGGCGAGCATGTTTAAACATGCATAAGTCAGGTAACCTCGATGGAAGTGTCTACACACGAATTAAGCATGAACAAGTTTTGATATCAATGATCTAGGTGCCTAGGTGCACGACCGGGACAACAGTTCAACTGAATGAATCGAGTATTGTTATGGAGGAAGCATATGAATAATAAGCAAAGCAGGAAATACACTACACATAGAAACACACACACACATAGACAATATGCAAGAGTTCGAACCAATCTTTGTTACTTGATTACTTACTTGTATATTACAATAATGTACATGCTTATATAGAGTGTTGAGAATGCTTAGGTTGTCTTCCCATTACGTTTAATTACAAGAGAAGTTCGAACGGTTCAAAATTTCAACCGTTAGAAACAATTGAAAGACACAGAGACAATCTGTCGTAGTCATGTCGATCGTAGGTGTCAATGATGCTTGTTGAGGTGCTGAATCTATCGAAGTCGACATTGAACTTGTCGAACTTAAACCTGTCAAAGTCAACAAACAATGCCAACTACAAGGTGGATAATATGGGCATACTTCCATCTACCAAAATATCTAGGTAACATCCACAATGCTTGTTAGTTTACTAGGAAAGTACTCTAGCTACAGGGTTTACATGAATCAATCCAGCACAATTCTATACTAACACAATGTAACCATGACAATCTACAACATAAATATGTGAGATAATGGAAATCTTAATTCATTACTTGTGCCACATATGGAAATCTTGATCCATTCGCAAGCAACAAATTTATGGATACAACCTCATATCTTGATCATGCACAAAATGGTGTCTTTGTCTTTCATCTTTGTCACTCCTAGATTGTTTCGATCTTCTTTTTTACCCATTACAAAGTTTATTTTTCTTAACAAAGTTAGGTTTCCTTAACAAATTTGGAGTTTCTTTTACACAGATATCAATCTTCAATCTTGACAAAATATCTCTTATTTTCTTAGGAGTAGCCATAAGTCTCTCCCTTTCAAAACTTCTTTTAAGAATTTTAAAATGTTTCCTATATCTAAAATATTATATATTCGAAAGTAAATCATAACTCCCTTTTCATAATTACATTAACCATGTTTAAATTAAAAAACCCTCTTCTTTGAATAAACTTTCATAATGCCTTAAAATACTTTCAACAACGCTTTTGTAAAAATAACATTCATACCTCCTATTTATAACATGAGGATCAAAGCAATTAAATAAAACATTTTTTACATTCATGTACCTCCTATTTATAACATGAGGATCAAAGCCATTCAATAAAACATTTAAAAAAAAAATGTTTTTCACTCACTTAACTTAGTGCATTCTTCACGACAGCTTGGATCCTTGTCTGCAAAGATTTTCTTTGCCTTTTTATGCGGTGAATTTCACAAAAATTCTTCTCATACAACTCCCTTCTCATGGGATTTACAACTTCAACCAATCACGATTGCGCCGGAAAATATATCACTTCAAGAGGTTATATGTTTCACTATTTGTTGGAAGTTCAAATACTCTCCATGAACCTATTAATATTTTTAGAAGTAAAATTAAAGTTCATTGAAGAATGATTAAACTCTTTCGCAAGAAAGATAATTTGCTGGCAAAAGGAAGCTGCTATAGTATCAGAAAACTATGGAATAGAGACATGCACATTGTTATTGAAGGAATTACATTTTAGAGCCATCCTTGTTGTAAGTTTATCTTAATTAGCTTCTATAATATGGAATTGGCAGCATCATCTTCAAACAAATAAAACAAAATACTTACATCAAGCTCTTTGGTGTACCCTTCAAGCACGTTTGGCGTGTCATCGCAGATTTGATCACGGAACAGGAATTGCCAGAAGGCCATATTTTCGCACATGGCGTGAAAGTACATTAAAGCAATGGCATCGAAAGTAGTTATATAACATAAATAAAAGGAGTTAACAAAGGAGTGACAAGGTCAACAAAACCTGATACCAAGCATTCTGAACTGAAAACCAATTAATTAGATCGATATAATTTCATTTTGATATTCTACATATCTATTTATGAATCAATGAAATGATTAAAAAAACTCCATGACGACTCTATAATTTTTTCGGTAACCAAATTCTTCCACGTATTAATAGAAACATGTGTACTAACATAAGTTCAACCGCAATCAACAAGAAATTGTGAGATATGTGCTGAAAAGGATACCCCTCATGATTTTTAATTTTTCATTATTAAACATACCCCATATCCCATACAAGTAAGTCTGGTACAAATTCCTCAGACATTGAAAATGATTTTTCAAATAAAAGTGATATGAAATTGACTCTTCAACTAAAAGTGATGTGTTTCGCATCTAGATTCCACAGCTAAAAGTGATGGGTTGTCCATCAAGAGTATAACCACAAAAAATCATAAAAGTCAACATCAATGCTTGTCCTCATATTATCTAAATGTGTTTTGAGTAATCGGATTCAACTTCTAAAAGTGGCGGTGTCTTGCAGGAAGGGAAATGGGCTGGTGCAAGCTAATGATGTTCACTTATGACGCATTCGTTACAATCTACTTTTGGAAAAACAGAAATCTGAACATTAAAAAGTAATATTAGAGGTACCTACACAACGTTTTGGAATATGGCATAAGAATATGAAACGTGGACAATCGGATTACGTTCCGGAATATATAACTTTTATTTATGGAAACTAAGTATAAATCCCAAAAATCGAGGTTCTTCTAAGGTTGGTATGTTATTTTTTTCCCAATAAATAATGAATATGTTTGCGTTGGTCCACTCGTTTGGTATGCAAATGGTGGAATTTTGTGAAAAAAATTATTTAGAGCTATAGATAATAGGTGTGTCTAGTGCAACGTTATTTTTCCATATTTATTTATGTTATATATTTTTTTTCAAATTAAGGAAGTCAATGTCACTCTAAAATGACAAGGTGGAGCGTTGGTCCACCACATCTTGGTCTTAACATAGTCAATGAATGATATTTTTGTTTACGATGTAGGTCTTTGTGTCTTCTTGTGCAGGTTCTTTTTTGTTTTCTAAATAGGTGAGCCAATCAAAAGTTATAGCCGAAGAAAATAGCCTACATTTTGTGTTAGATTGAAGTTAGTCCATTTAAAATTAAATAAAAAATAGAAAAAGATAATAGATTTAAATAAAAATTACATATTCAGAATCTACTGACAAAGTTACACAAGTGTGTGAATTTTCATTAGCAGTGGACAAGCGTGGCATATGCAAAATCATGCACGAAATAGGAGAAGTGGTACAAAACATGTTTTATGTCATAAGACAGTCCAAACCACTTGGTTTGGCAACCTGAACCTAAAACCAAAGCAGCCAAGTCATCCACCACATAGGTTGGAAAAAGGTGCCCACCAAAATTCTAAAGTTAAATCACACGTGTGCATAGTTTAGAACACAACGTGCACGCACTAAAAGTGTGATCACACTGCTCAGTGCGCACGCGTTAAAGACGTGTACATGCAAATGTTAAGTTAAAACTTTGTTTTGATTTTATTTTCAAGCATTTGCAATGGAATGATGATGATGAACAATGATGACGATGATGAGGACGATGATGACAATGACGATCATGAGGATGATGATGATGATGATGACGATGACGATGATGATAAACATTGATGGTGATGATGATGATGATGATGATGGCGATGACAATGATCATAAACATTGATGGTGATGATGATGATGAGGATGATGACTATGATGACAATGATTTAATGATGATGATGAGGATGATGACTATGATGATGAGGATGAGGATGAGGATGGTGATGGCGATGATGATGAACAATTATGGTGACGATGATGATGATGATGATGATGAAGATGATGATGAACAATGATGGTGATGATGATGATGAGGATAATGACTATGATGACGATGATTTAATGATGATGATGATGATGATGACAATGATGACGACGATGGTGATGATGAGGATGATGATGATGACGATGATGATGATGACAACGATGATGAGAAACAATGATGATGATAATGATGATGATGATGATAGGTTTAGTTGAAACTTTGCTTTGATTTTATTTTCAAGCATTTTCAATGGAATGATGATGATGATGAACAATGATGATGATGCCGAGGAGGGTGATGACAATGATAATGATGAGGATGATGACTATGATGATGAGGATGATGATGATGATAGGTTTAGTTGAAACTTTTCTTTGATTCTATTTTCAAGCATTTGAAATGGAATGATGATGACGAGGAAGATGATGATGATGACAATGATGAACAATGATGGTGATAATGAGGAGGAGGAGGAGGATGATGATTACTGTTATCACCTAAAAATGGTTCACTGCCTCATTTGCCCCATTACATGGCTCATTTGTCCATTTTCCTACCATATTTCCATCAAAAACCCATAAAACCATGCAAAAAGCCTCCAAAAGGCTTAAAATGCCTCCAAAAGGCCATAAAACATTCTTTTCAGCTAAAAATATCCAAAATTCCTCCAAAAAAGCAAAAATATCCAAAAAAGAATAAAAAATATAAAATAATGAGGAAATGAGGAAAAAACCCTAAAATAGCTGAAACCCTAACCCTAAAACCGCATGGTTTTCAATTATAAATAAGGGGTGGAAACCCCTTATTCCACATCCACAATCATAAGCATCCTACCTCTGCCAAAATTGCTCGTGAAACCATAGCTCACCATTGAAGCTACTTTCACCGTGAAACCATAGCTCACCATTGAAGCTACTTTCACCGTAAGAGCCCTTTTTGGCCCATTTCCACCGTTGGAGAAAGAGAAGAAGCAGCTTGAAGCTCGGAGCCACCGACATTGGACAAACGCAACAGACTTCACCAACCTCCCCATTGGAGGTAACATCAATAAAGATCATTATTCACTATTTACTGATTTCTTTTTATGTTATTTACTTTCTACTGTTTTGTTTAATGCACTTGTTTAGATTTAATTCTCATTATTGTTTAGCATCTTTTTATTTCAAGTTATAGATTTTAATTCATAAATCATTGAACTGCTACTAAGGAATCCATTGTCCTTAGTAGGTACTCATTCGTACAAGCTAGGGTGAAAACCCTAGCTACAGTTTTGGCGACTCCGCTGGCTTTTTTAGTCTTTTTATTTTCCGTTTTTTACTTTCGGCCGCCGCCGACCGCGACTTTCCGCCCCATAACCGCGTCCCGACCGCGACTGTTGCCTTCAAACCCGCGGTCCGACCACCGCTGTTAGCCAAAAACCTGCATCCTGACCGCGATTGTGGCCTTCCAACCCGCGGTTCGACCGCCGCTGTTAGCCCAAAAACCGCGATCTAAGCATGACTGTTTCGTCCAAACCCGCGGTCCGACCGCCGCTGTCAACCAAAAAACCGCAATCTGAGCGCGCCTGTTTCGTCAAAACCCGCGGCCTGATTGCTGCAATTTTTCGCTGTTTTTGACACCAGCCCCTTTGCTGCCCTATTTACTGTAGTCCTGCAGCCTTTTCTGCACCATTATTCCTGTTATATTTTTACAGCATTGTTTTAAAAAAAAATTAGCATTCTTTATTCCAATAATTTGGAATGATAAAAGTTTTTTAATTCAGCATTATTGATATTTACGAAGTCGCCCTGGCACTTCTTTTCTGGGTTTATAACTTCACAAGCACACACTCTGTCATTTAAATCAAGTGAGACCTAAAAAATTACTTAACTCAACCAACACTTTAACCCCACTTGGGGAACATAAAAGAACTTTTGTAGTTAGGAAGGATCAAGGGGATAGGCTTCCAATAACACCCCTTGATTATTTACACTTGAGACATAGCTGTTGTCCTTTAGGGTACCAAAATCTCCTAGTATTTTTTGACACGGTCACAACCAGATTATCAGAAGGCCTCTCCCTTAGGAGGGTTGAAGTCGTGAGATTGGTTCTGGAGGTCTGAG
>LPNX010972304.1:85211-107667 GCA_001517045.1 Pseudotsuga menziesii
AGTTCCAACCCACCGTCACTCGTAATGGACGTCGTTGTATCCGTCATCAAGCCTCTCGCTACCTCCTCATCGGCGATGTCCTTTACCGGCGCGGAATCGACACAATTCTTCGTCGTTTCCTTACACACGAGGAAGCTGAACAGGTCCTTAATGATTGTCATAGCGGTGCCTGCGGCGGCCATTTCTCAGGGATGGCCACTGCCCAAAAGGTTGTCCGCGCCGGATACTTCTGGCCTACACTTTTCACTGACTGCATCACTGCGGTCAAGCATTGCCATAACTGCCAACTTTTTTCCCCCAAAGCCCGGACACCACCTGCTCCGCTACACCCAGTCGTCACTGTTGGTCCCTTTTGTAAGTGGGCCATCGACTTCATGGAGTGTAGACCCACATCTGCGAACGGCCATAAGTACATCATAGTTGCCGTCGATTACTTCACCAAATGGGCAGAAGCCATGCCCATCTTCAACTGCACCGCCGAGACTGCTGCCCGTTTCTTTTTTAACCATGTCATCACTCGATTCGGGGTCCCTAAACAATTAGTCTCAGACCATGGATCACACTTTGAAGACTCCGTGTGGCGTGATTTATCCACTTTCCTTAAGTTCCAACACCAATTTTCCTCAGCTTACTACCCCCAAGGGAATGGTCAAGTCGAAGCTGTTAATAAAATCCTCAAAACCATACTCCAACGTACTGTTGATCGACATAAGTCCAACTGGCACCATATGCTATTCCCTGCCTTATGGGCTTACCGTACCTCCACCAAAACCGCCACCGGTTTTACCCCATTTCATTTAGTTCACGGTGTAGAGTCTGTCCTCCCCATCGATTGTCAGATACCTGCCTTACACATCGCTGTTGAGCTTCTACCCGATACCTCCCCCCTTGAGCACCGTCTGTTATCCCTCGAACAAGCCGATGAAGATCGTCGGGCCACCCTCCAGAACATCGAGGCTGCCAAAATCCGCTCCCAAGCCAGTTATGACAAGCACGTTCACCCTCGAACATTCCACGAAGGGGACCTCGTCCTCACGTATGACCAAGCCAACGACAAAAAAGGTAAAGGCAAGTTCGAATCCATGTGGCAAGGCCCTTACATTGTGCAGACTTGCATAGGCAAGGGGGCATACGTTTTAGCCAACTCTGAAGGCCAACCTTTACGCAACCCCCATAATGGGTTGTACCTTAAACGTTTTTACCCAAAACTGAAGCCGCGACCTCATTGGTCCGCATTGTACAGTTTGCTCTCCTTCTTTGTTTTTTATCTTATTTATCGTAATCTCACATTCATCGTCTTTGTATGCCCACAGATGGACCATCTTCCACCTCGTTACATTGGCTACGTTGATGGGGTAAGCCGCTGGTCTCCCAATCTAGCTTCCGCCGCATGGGTCTTGTATTCCCCTTCCAACGAACTGATTCACCTTGATGGAACATATATAGGCGCTGCTACCAATAACCAAGCAGAGTATGATGCTGTGACCGGTCTCCTGACTGCTGCCCTCCAGATGGGCATACGTCACCTTCAGGTGTTCTTAGACTCACAGCTACTTGTCTCCCAGCTCAACAACTGCTACCAGGTGCGCGATCCTTGCCTCTTTAGAAAATTCCTGCGTACAAAACAACTGAGCCAACAGTTTGAATCCATCACATTCACGCATGTCCCCAGAGCTCAAAATAGTGTCGCAGATCAAATGGCCAATAACATCCTAGATTGGCATATCAATCACACCATATAACATCTCCATCATGCATCATAGCATCTCATCCAACCATATAAAAAACCAAAACGACTGCATTGCATAAACACTTACATCCATATACATAAACCATAAAAACACATTTGCATCCATAGGGGAATCCACGTGCCTAAACATACCTAGATCATGTCACACCAAATCAAAATACACAAGGGGCATCCACGTGCCTAACATCCTAGACTACTTGCATCCACGTGCAAAACAAACATATCAAAACATCATAAAGCGCATCCACGTGCGTACCAAGGATAAAACATCATAAAAGTGCATCCACGTGCATCAATATATATATATCCACAAATATACATGTTACAGGGCTATACATGTCCTGAGTACCCCCGTACTCAGCTATACAAAAAATATATATACATCCATCCAGCCTCATATACTACAAGCCGTAGCTACAAAAAATCAGGGAGAGTCCCCTGCTATCCCTAGTGGGAATCATACCCTGGATCACTATCCGTGTCAGCAGCCTCTGACTCCTCCCCCTGCTCCTCCTCCGACGAGTCCTCATCTCGCCTGAGCCTCGGTGCCCGTGCCCGTGCCCTCTCCGCCAAGAGAGCCACCCGGATCGCTATCCCTCTGAAATCTCGAGGCGCCCGCCTACAATCCCGAATCACATCTCGAGGAAGGTCCTCCCACCCCGCATCACTCACTCCCATCAGCAGCCGGCCTAGCAACACCCGTACAGACTCCAGTGCCCCATACGCGTCTCGCCGATGCACCTCCCCTCGCCCAGGTAGAGATGGCATGGCCACAACCCCTCTACGGGGCACATGATCTCGCGGCGGCCTCGGACCCACATCTGCAAACACCCAGTTGTCAGTCACCATATATCAACCATATATCATATATAACATAAAAAACTGGACAAAACAATTAAAATCATACATACCGTCTGGATCCCATGCCTGTCCAGGTGGCCGTGGCGCATCTGGATCCCCTGTGTAGTCCATGCCTCTGTAAGGATAGTCCTCCAGCGCCAGTGGTAGCTGAAGCCACTGCATATACAGCTCCCGAGTGAAATACTGTCCAACGTCCCTGCCACCCCGGTGGCACATCATCTCTCCCCACCGGATCATCCGAGGCTCCCTCAAGCCTCCCTCTCTGACCGGCACCCGCGGCCACAGTGTGGGCACCCTCTCCATGAAGAATGCCACTAGAAAGGAACCAAAACAGAATCCCTTGCCAGCTTCCTTCGCTGCGGTCAGCTGTCGCTGCACGCAGGTCAGGAACATCTGGCCCCACGCATAGTAAGTCCCAGCCAGTACTTGCTCTACGATCTGCATCTGACCCCCAGACACCTTTTCAGGTGACTGGGATCCCAAAATCCGTACCACACAGGCTGCCATCGCACGAACTGCTGGCTCCCGTAAATCCTGAATCCGAAGTGCATTCCTATGCACCCTCGCATCTGCCCTGCCGAACCGCACTGCTAGGTCATCTATATCCAGATCCGCGGAGACCCGCGGCTGTGTGTCTGTTACCCTCCCCAGGCAGGGCAACCCCGTCATGAAATAAACATCGATCAGGGTGAGTTCCACCCTCTCTCCCTGAACTCGAAAGGCCTATGTCTCTGGCTCCCAGAAATCGATCAATCGGTTCAGCAGCAACCCTGCTGACCATATCATCGGGATCTCCGCGAACTTCAGTAGTCCGAAGAGCCCTAGCATGCTCCGCACCCGACGGTCATCCCGGATGGCCGTCACAAGGTCCTCTGGCATCTCCCTCTCCCGCCATACCACCCGTGGCATCCTCCAAATCACACAAAGATGTCTCATTAGGCTCATGTCCAAATAACAGACCTGCCCCACCCATCCATAACCCAGAACAGCAGCGGTCCAAACCGCGGCTGTCAAGCCCGACAGTCGCGGTCTAGACCGCGGATGTCAAGCCCGACAGTCCCGGTCCAGACCTCGGCTGTCTTGGTCAAAACTCGCGGTCGGAGACCGCGGTTTTGACCACTACACCCGCGGTCCACCCCTATGGACCGTACAACATACTCCCCTGGGGGCCCACCAACCCTCCCAACCCAAAAAACAAAACAGGTGTAAGTTTAACGGAATACCTGGCTCTCCCGAATATCGAATCCGCCAGTCAAATCGTCCAGAAATCACCCGTAAACTCTGGTTCACTCCGATCACAAATCAACCTCGAATAGTACAAATGACGTGTCATATTGGGCCCACTTACTATTTGTAGTCCGTCGACTTTGTTCTTGTTTTGGCCATTCTGAACCCATACGGAATCCGTTTTCCGAACCGTTTCCACCATTGGAATCAGCATGACGAGATCATCCCAATGGTCACCTCGTTGCATCTTTTTGACTACATCATTTTTTGCCCACTTTTTAGACACCAATAGTAGCCTCGGTTTGCGTGCCACTTGGGCCGCTCTCCGTGTTTAACACCTTTTATATCGCCGGATTCATCTTTCCGAGCTCGTGATGATGCTTGAGATCATTTCTCTCTCTCACTTGGAACCATTTCAACATTGTGATCTGACACTTTGTTGCCTCGATTTGCATGCCACATCGGCCGTCATCAGATTGTTTCACACTTTTTACATGAGCCATCCACTCCTGTCATACTGCAAATGTTTCGTTATTTTTCCACCATTCATTCACCCCGCAAGGAGGCCCACCAGTGTTCCCCCCCACCCTCAGTCCTGGTCATCATAAATGCCCCCTGATTGAACACTTCCTCCTTGCCTGGCCATTATTTCAGAGTCTTCTTATTTGCTTTCAGACTCCTTAAAATTGAAAGCAACCATGAGCATGAACTGTCATGGGATCGAAAAATCCACATGACAGTACCATTCCATCAAGTCAGAGTCTTCTTATTTGCTTTCAGACTCCTTAAAATTGAAAGCAACCACGAGCATGAACTGTCGTGGGCTCGTAAAATCCACACGACAGTAACATTCCATCATTTCAGAGTCTTCTTATTTACTTTCAAACTCCTTAAAATTGAAATCAACCACGAGCATGAACCTTCCTGGGCTCATAAAATCCACCGGACAGTACCATTTTATATCCAAACTTCTTCAAGTTCCCTAACCCATGAAGCAGTCCCCCCGCGCCTCTTGGCGCTATGATCGATCATCTCAGCAGCGCCCTCAGTCAGGTCGCCTTTGTTCAGAGTATTCTGCAGTCTCCTACCATTTTACCACAGCTTGCGTCTCTCCCAGCCCATTCACCTTCAGATGCTATACAGATATGATCCCTTTACCACTAGTCAGTTTCATATGCTGCCCGATCATCCCCGCCATCATATTCTGAACAAAGGAAGTTTGAGTCCACCCACTCTACTTGCCCAGTTATTTACCCTAGTTTATCAACCCTGCCATCAGTACTATCACATTTCGGTTTTTTACCTCGCGCTCCTGTCAAGGAAACATCATTGCCTTGATAGTTGCAGGTCTCCCTCTGTCAACGACAACCCCTCTATTCCAGAGGATAGAACTAGAGGCCCCTGCGCCTTGGACCCATCACCATCTGTGATGAGTGCCTACAGACCATTTTGGGAGGACTCATCATCGCCTCTCCGAATAGTTGTTTCTCACATGCTCGACTTCAGTACCTGATTCGCATCGTTGAGAATCGCGCAGGATATATATCCTTTCCATTCTGTGTCGAAGACCCCAGATTTCCCCCGACTCTAGCACATTGGTGAGTCACTTCGGAACACCCAGTTATATGTTCCCGTGGATGTCCGGGCTGCGTTGGCGATTGTATTCGGAAGCCATTTAGTTCTATGCTTCTTTGAGTACCCAGTTCAGTTCCAGCTCAGTGTACCATTACGAGTGTGCCCCTTCTCACTCTGATCTAGCAGCGCATCAGTTCCTTCAGAACCACATTCAGTAGCACTGCTGCCATTCCAGTATATCAGTTTTTTCAGCTCAGACATGGTCAGCTCAGCAGTATGTTCCATATTTGTGTCCCTTCCGGACCCTCATGATATGCACAGTGATTATCTACTACAGGTCCTTCATTATGGGCCTCACAAGTGCTTTTTATGTATCTTGATACGAGCATGGGAATGCCCGCCTCGTCCATCTATTGAGATTCTTACTCATTCAGTATTTGAGGACAAGTATATGTTAAGGTCCCCATATTTTGGACCTCATTGTTATTACTATGCTATATCCTGATACGAGCATGGGAATGCCCGCCTCGTTCAGATGATCAGATGATTCCTCATCCATTATTGAGGTTATGTACTTTTCAGTCCTTGCAGGTGGTTCGAGATCGGTGTTCTGGACTTCAGCTGGTTCTTTCTCTTCTCCACACCCCAGGAAAACCAAATACGACTTATGATGTCCATCGGCCATACGATGAGCTCCTGCCCTCACACATCAAGGGGCAATCTGTTATCACCTAAAAATGGTTCACTGCCTCATCTGCCCCATTACATGGTTCATTTGTCCATTTTCCTACCATATTTCCATCAAAAACCCATAAAACCATGCAAAAAGCCTCCAAAAGGCTTAAAATGCCTCCAAAAGGCCATAAAACCTTCTTTTCAGCTAAAAATATCCAAAATTCCTCCAAAAAAGAAAAAATATCCAAAAAAGAATAAAAAATATAAAATAATGAGGAAATGAGGAAAAAACCCTAAAATAGCTGAAACCCTAACCCTAAAACTGCATGGTTTTCAATTATAAATAAGGGGTGGAAACCCCTTATTCCACATCCACAATCATAAGCATCCTACCTCTGCCAAAATTGCTCGTGAAACCATAGCTCACCATTGAAGCTACTTTCACCGTGAAACCATAGCTCACCATTGAAGCTACTTTCACCGTAAGAGCCCTTTTTGGCCCATTTCCACCGTTGGAGAAAGAGAAGAAGCAGCTTGAAGCTCGGAGCCATCGACATCGGACCAATGCAACAGACTTCACCAACCTCCCCATTGGAGGTAACATCAATAAAGATCATTATTCACTATTTACTGCTTTCTTTTTATGTTATTTACTTTTTACTGTTTTGTTTAATGCACTTGTTTAGATTTAATTCTCATTATTGTTTAGCATCTTTTTATTTCAAGTTATAGCTTTTATTTCATAAATCATTGAACTGCTACTAAGGAATCCATTGTCCTTAGTAGGTACTCATTCGTACAAGCTAGGGCGAAAACCCTAGCTACAATTACGATGACTATGACTATGATGGCGATGATTATGATGATGAGGATGATGATGTTGATGATGACGATTATGAGGAGGAGGAGGAGGAGGATGATTATGATCATGATCAATGATGATGATGATGATGAGGATGATGATGAGGATGATGATGATTATAATGAGGATGATGATCATGATGACTATCACTATGATGACGATGATTATGATGATGATGATGATGATTGCGATGATGAGGATAATGATGTTGATGACAACGATGATGATGAGGATGATGATGACTATGATGATGACATTGATGGTGATGATGATGAGGAGGAGGAGGAGGATGATGAGAAACAATGATGATGATGATGATGATGAGGATGATGACTATGATGATGATGATGATGATAATGATGATGATGAGGATGAGGATGATGATGATAACGACGATGATGAGGAACAATGATGATGATGATGATGATGATGACTATGATGATGATGATGATGATGATGAGGATGATGATGGCGAGGATAATGATGTTGAACAATGATGGTGATGATGATGAGAATGATAATGATGATGATGATAATGATGATTATGACTACGATGACGATGACGATGATGATGATGATGACGATGACAATGATGATGACAATGACGATGATGACGACGACGATGACGATGATGATTATGATGAAGATTATGACTATGATGACGATGATTATGATGATTGTTACGATGATGAGGATGATAATGACTATGATGGTGATGATAATGTTGATGATGATGATGACAATGATGATGATGAGGATGATGACTATGATGATGAGGAGGAGGAGGAGGAGGAGGAGGAGGATGACTATGATGATGATGATGAGGATGAGGATGATGAGGATGATGACGATGATGATGATGATAAGGATGAGGACGATGGTGGTGATGATGATGATGATGAGAAATGATGGTGATGATGATGATGATGATGATGATGATGACGACAATGATGATGAGGATGATGACTATGATGATGAGGAGGAGGATGACTATGATGATGATGATTATGATGATGATTACAATGATGATGATTATGATGGTGATGATGGTCAGTGTTGAAGGCCTCCCTTACCCTCCACTAGCCATATGTAAGGAGCCTAAGACCTCATAATGGCACCCATTGGCCTAAGAAGAAAGTAGCGGTGAAGAAAATATTGTAAAAATACTCAAACATTTGTGAATACAAAGAAGTTGTTGAAGAACGTTAGTCATTAAATGAGATAAACATTAGTGATTAAATGCTGAAAATGTTAGGCAGGAGCGCCCGCATGTCTAGTTGTGCATGCACGTCAATGCGCGCGCGTGGTATTTTACACGTGTGCACAAATATGCGTGTGCGCACCTGTTACTAGTTAAAAAAATGAAGATCTAGATTCCCAGGATTGCTACCAATTTTCATGGTTTTTTTACAACTGTTCACGCATTTTGTGCTCCTGAACTCTGCAATTTGGCTCACACTCAATCACCACGCTTTGATCTATTAGATAGAAGATCACTCTTGCAATCTAACAAACATAATCAGTGGTCTTGGAAGTTAGTGGATACATTCAAACACAAGTTTTCATTGCAAGAAGAGATCATTTTGAATAGGTATGGTGGATTGTAAATAAATTTTTTCATTCACAAGCTTTCAGATAATTTCATTGATTTATGTTTTATCATATGCCTACAACAATATCTCTCTCATAGACAACATTTAATTTCATAAGAATAATTCCCAACTTCACATCTAAACAAGTCTCATATTCTCCATACAAGATGAAGTATGCAATGTTAACTAATTTACATTTGCACATGAATATATTTTGATTTCACACAATTATGGCATAGATGAAGTTATCTCTTGAGACTCTTCAATTTAAAAAAAAATCTTTAAAGTAATCATGGGAGAGGGTCCATATTGAATAGTTCACCAAGTTGTCCATATTCTCTATACAAGATGAAGTATTCAATATAGACCAATAATCATTTATACATGAATATCTTTTGATTTCCCACAAGGATGGCATAGATGAGGATCTCTATTGAGACTCTTCAATTTGCAATTAGTCAATTTTCTCTCTTAATAATTAACTTGTAACTTAATGAGTGTAATTTATTCAATTTATTCCCGAGACATCCAAACACCAACTTGTGTCTTCCCTCACAATTAATGTGGCATATTACATGTAACGTCATCTCATCCAAAGGTGTTGGAAATGAAGAATATTTCACTCATCTTCTTTGACTTCCAATAATTTTTGAACACAAAAGAAGTCATAATCTTATAGCTTTAATACCTGCAAAATTGACTCTCTTTACTTGACTCAAATAGATTATAGAAATGAAACTTTAGTTCGAACATAAAGAGAAACCTTTAATCGACGTTTATGTATCAATGCCAATAATTACCATACGGACATATGGAACTAATACCTTGTTTGTTGCTTCTTATGCAGGGGTGGACCTCATAGTTTTGATAAAGAAACGTTTTGAGATGGGCAACTCACGTAACAGAGCAAGAAAAACTAGAAGGAATATGCCCATTGAAAAGGAAAATGAGGTAAGAGAAAAGTCCAGGTTGGCAATGGAGAGAGTGAGACATGGTCCAGACATTTCCACTAATACAATGACCAATCCTAAGAGAGTTGATGAAATAACAACCTCTACTTCACAACCATGGGTGAATTGGTTGCGTCCAACGGACCCAACTCAAGTTCCAACATCAACACAGTGTCCAACCAACAATCCATCAACGAGCCACGTTGAAGCTCTTGAAGAAATAGGTATATTGAGAGACGCTGAGTATGAAGCATTGGACCTAGGAGCAATGATTAATTTTAAATCTCTCCAAGAATACCACAACCATGTCGAGCACACTCCCAATATGGATCGATATGTGAATGAAGCACCACAACAAAGAAGCACTGGGATCCGTAGCTCATGTCCACCTTACCTACCTTGACTGTCTACTGCAAGAAAAAGGACTCCTAGACATATCCATGTGGATGAAAGTTGTCTGTTATGCCTTGAAGGTATGTTTCCCAAATGCACTATCGATTGGCAATGTAGCAAATTAATGAAGGAATATTTTGAATCCAAAGGAGATGCAGGTAAATGTCAATTATTACTATGTTTGTTAAATTCAAATTGTTTAGTTGTTGTTAGGAGAATTCTGGGCATAAAGATGGTTAGAAGTTCATAGGCTAACAACCATATTGTTAGAAATCTCCAATCTGCTTTTAATGTGATTGGGAATACGTCTCGTACTAAAGATCTTTGTGTGGCTCATCGTGTGTTATCAAAATCAAGTGTAAGCAAGTCCACACGGCAACGTCTCCTCCTTTCAGACACTTCTTACATACTTAAATTAAATAGAAAAACTGTTTAGAAGTACTCTTTTATAAGAGAAAATATTCAGACTCCAGGTGGAAAATATTGTTTGTCTTTTGTTGGCAGGTTTCCTCATCGAGATATGAAGCTAGTTGGTGTTGTTAAGGACTTAGTATAAAAGTTCTGGCATGATCACACCAGACCTTCATCTAACCAAAGAGATGTGCTAAAGCTGAGAAAAGGTTCTATTGAACATGAACCCCGCGTTAAACACTTCCTTGACACAACACAGACTAAACTCTATGAGAGATTCAAGAATGAGCACACACAATTGAACCTGGGCCAAAGGTCCTTTGAGAAATGTAAACCATGGTATGTTCGTATATGCATTGATCAAAACACATGTTGTTGTAGATACTATGTAGGATATGAATATTTTTATGACAAGTATAAACATATATTTTTTGATTTGCATACCAACCTTGAGCAGGGATGCAATGAATCCGTAATACCACCGAATGCATCAAGAGAATTTATCGTCAGCATCATGTGTCTAAGGCATGAAGGAAAAAAATACTATGGAAAATCATGTCTATATGGGAATTGTTCTAAGTGCAATGGGTTTGCTATTTTGAACCATTGCATTCATTGAAGCGATGAGCATCAATTTGAAAATATGAGCGTGGAGATGCAGAGCGTCAAGTATGTAACCTATCAATCAGATAGTGCGAAGGAAAGTAAAAATATTGCATTGGTGAAGTCACAGGTGGAAATGAGTATTGCATGTTTTTCCTCTTACATGTTTAGTTTCTATATATACATCCTTTAAAGGTCACATTCTAATACAACCCTTGTTTTCATGGCAATAGGTACGGGTATGTGATTTTTTGATGGAGTTCTACAACAAAACTAAGAAGTATGTTCAATATGTTCATGTAGCATAATGGCAGGATGAGCAATACAGAAAATGCAGGGACAACTTTCCCATTAGGACCATATTGTCAATTGTGGATTTTGCAAAAAACTACACCCTTCAGCCACAAAATGAAATTCAGAGTCAATACTACCATTTCAACCAAGTCAGCATCATGTTACATATTACGTATAGGCATGGCCCTGAGAGAGGCATTAACAACAGGATAATACAGAAGGAGACACAATTTCACATAAGTGATGATATATGCCATGATTTGCATTATGTGCAACATTGTTTTGAATTTTCTATGATTAGCTAAAGGAGGTAGATATACAGATGGATCAACATTGGATATGGTCAGATGGTTGTGTCGGCCAGTTCAAAAATGCGTGAGTCTTCGAATGGATGATTATGTTACATAAGACTTATAATGTTCCGCATATATGGAACTACTTTGAGACCGAGCACAACAATGGTGATCATTGTATAGCTTGTACTGATATATTGAACTATGATTTGAATGTTAAAGGCTTGTCGGATCAGATGAGGAGGCCCATCTTTCATTTTTGCATAGCTAGATAGAGAGCCATCTAGAAGATGGAAGCATAATATTGAAGAAACCGATTTTGTTTGTAGAGTTTGGGAAATCTTACAAAAACCCCGATTTGGCTTGGGTGAGAGAAACAATTTACTTGATATGGTATATAGACATGCATATGCTTCTGCTAGTAGGGGAAGAGCATGTGGAGGATCCATGTTTTGGTAGTTGATGGCAGAAGGAATGAGCTCATATGGAGATGGGTATGAGATTGTATTCTCTCAAAAACCATTCATAGCATCTTTGGTTTCTAGTCAGTCTCATAACTTGGCTGATCTTACTCATTTATTAACAAATATGTATGAGTATAGGAGGAGGCAGGCCCATGCACATTGCACATGAAAACCATGAAAAGTTGATATTGATGGTCAAATTTGTCTACCTAACTACTAAAGGAAAATAACAAGGTGGGAACTAGTATATAAATGTACTTTACTCATAGTAGATGGCCATGGTAAATGTATTTTACTCACAAGATGGAAAGAGTCAATCAAGATTATAATTTTTGTTATATTATAATTATATAAATATATTTTACTTGTATGTTTGTTTTTCTTTTAATTATTGGTTGTAATTACAAATACTTAATTGGAAGACCTAGCTTAACATACCTTATATTTGATGAGTTATTACGAGACGCTTGTAGGATCTAAGAAGATGTTTGAAGACGTATCTAAGAAGAGAAAATGGAATTGGAATTCAGGCAATTCTAAACATTGTGATGAGATTGGTGTCGGTGGATTGAAATTGAAATTCTCAAGTATTGGTATTGAGCTTCGCATTGAGTCTCCACTGCCTCCAAAATGACAATGTTTAGACCTTCAGGTTTGTTTCCTTTTTTTCTTGATTATATATTGTGTTCTTATTTTATTTATTGTTTTTTTCGTTGTTGTTGTCATTGAATTCACCTTCAGGTTTGCAGATACCACCATTCCTATAAATTTGTCGTCAACAAAGATTGATGATCATCAGGCCTGCAAAATTGATCGTCTTCAAGGCCACTTTACTTTGCCTCAACTACCAACAACTACTCAGGTATGTTTTAACATGGTGATGAGATTGGTGTTGGTGGACAAAATTTGAAACTATCAAGTATTGGTATTGAGCCTCACGTTGAGTCTCCATTTCCTCCAGAATGGTAGCAATGTTTAGACCTTCAAGTTTGTTTCCTTCAATTTTTTTTTATTACATATTGTCTTTTTCTTTTATTCATGGTTTTTTTCATTGTTGTTGTTATTTAATTCACCTCCAGGCTTGTTTCCTTCAGGTTTGTAGAGACCACCATGATTCATTAAAAAATTTCATCAACTAATCTTGATGATCATCAGGTTTGCAAAATGGATCATCCTTAAGGACACTTTACTTTGCCTCAACTACCAACAACTACTCAGGTTTGTTTTAACAAGTATTCACTTGATGGCATGTTTCATTTTGACAAAAAATTTACAAGAAAGGTCATTAATACTTTCTTTTTCCTGTTTTTGCAGGAAGTCCATGCCCCACTTTCCTTGCAACAAAATTAAAGCATACATGATCTCATTATAGCAAGAGTTCATACGGTCAATTCTTGTAGCATTTGATAAATAATATTACCAACCACATTTATGACATGATCATAGTTAGTTCCAGGCCAAGACATCATCTATGTGTCATGCTTTCCTTGTCCAAGAAAGGGCCAAGGAAAAGATATTGAAAGAAAACAATACTAGAAAGAGAACAATATGGTCTGCCATTTTTTTCTCAAGTTGGAGAAGATACAACTCATATACGGTTAACATAGTTATGTAAATCAATGTATATAAAGTTCAAACATAAATTTAACGTTTCAAAGTCTTATGTTCTACATGCTAATTAGTTTATCAAACCATATTAGAGATTGTCTATTTGTTTTGTTGTACCTTGTCCAGACTTTGTTCTTTTTTTCTGCTTCTCATGATTATGTTTTATCACATATTGTTCTTGTTCAATATATTAGTTTGAACTTGTGGCCGAACTTTTTATGTTTACAGTCCAATATTTTCCAATAAAACTATCTATAATTGTCATAAAGGATACCAAAATTAGCAGTCGTGGGAGATCAGGCTCAAATCCAAGAGATTATTAAAATCTTGGATTGGAAGATATTTTTAAACATTTAAGATACACATTCATGGGAATGCAATAGGTTTGATTAAATTATCGTAGTATCCATCTCTCCAATGGATAATGATTATGAGGAAGGATATGGCCTTTATAAATATTGTAATAGTGTGTTGAAGATGAAAGTGTGGTACCTCGTATTTTATGTCTGTTAGAAGGTCTCATAATGGCCACCCACTATGGTATGGACTAAATTACAACAGGTGAAAAAATAAAAGTCAAAATTGTACTGGATAGATGTATAGAATTTTGTTTACCAAATTTCCACAACATCAAAATCTTCGTAACAGTTTTGAATAATGCCTAACAATATTATGTGATGGTATTTACCAAGATAGAATGATCCAATTTCCTTGGCTTTTGAGACAACTAAATACACAACATATCTGGTTGGTTATTAAGTGAAATATTAAATTGTAGTCTTGAATTAGCACGTATTTTCTTTGTACCACCACAGGGTTATTTTGTAGAAAAGGATTCATGTTTGGGAAAAAAAATTGAACCTGAAATAGATATTGATTTTTGCATGATCCAAGTTTCATAATTATGCTTCTAGTAGTTTTGCACCATTTATCACAGTTGCAAATCCATCCCACATGTTTGAAAAATAGTTTCACATGTATGGAAACTATGATTTTTAATAATTCAATGAAAAATTACTACAAATTAGCCCACTTCAACTTTATATATATAATGGTTATGTGCATTTGATGTTATATCATGATGATGAATAAAGTTAAAACTGTGAAATGAATTATATAGAATGTACGTCTATTAAAATTTCAAATATCCTATATAAATGATCTCACATCTACTTAGATATAAGTCTTATAACTTGAGCCACAAAAACGAAAGTTGGTATGATCCAAGAGAAATAAGTCCATTTTTTTGCTCTTAGCCTATGCAGTTGCATCTCCAAATGAATCTACCAAAAAACAGTCAGACATGGAAGCAACAACAGAAGGAAGAACTTGCAGCAGGAAGGAAGAACTTGTCTGGTCTCTTTGATGAAAATAGTGGAGAGATGATTGTAGTGGCATCTACACAGTGTCACATGTTTGTGATGTTTTAGAAGGATTTTCCTTCATGCCCCACTTGCAAGTACGTGTATCCAATTGACCTCAATTTGGAATTTAAAAAAAGAATATTATGCCACCCATGTAGACACTCAGTTTGCTTGATTATGATCATTCCACTGTACAAAACACAAAGTTACAACAAATAAATGCATTTTGGAACTCCATAGATTTGAAACTTAAGTTGTTTTATGACAAAAAGTTGTATAGAATTTTACCTTTTGCATAGCAGGTGTAACCTGGAAAGAATAGGGGGACTGGTGCAATCAGCTATGGTTACTTTATTGTTGCAGTTTTCTATTGTATAAGATAGTTTTCTTCACAAATATATTACAGCACATTTATTATTGCACATAGCCTTATAATATAGTTGCCTTATAATATAGTTGAAGAGCCACGTTCATTTACACCTCCTAATGCAAATGCTAATATATGTCTAAAAACATAATAACTACAATTACTAGTATATGTCCAAAAACATAATAACTACAATTACGTTTAATGAATAAATATCACTCATTTTTTTTATAAAACAAATAAAAGTCAATAATTCCAATAAAATTTATATATAATATTAAAATTAAAATGTGCCAAAAGAAAAATATAAGTGAAAAAAACTCTCAAATATCATAAATATTTATTGCAACCAACAATGTTGACCATAAATTATTAAAAAGCGTATCAATAGCTTTGTTAAAACGAATTTCAAACGAATCATTACCTTGTTGAAAATTTAATTGTTAATTCAAAACTGTAGGTAGAAAACTGGAATGATAAGAATATAATTATATAAAGGATTTTTTCATTGCATGGATGTTATCATTCATTTTGGCTTGGCTTATAACAAAATATAGTAAAAAGAAGGTGCTATCTTAATTTAATAAATATCCTCTGAAAATTTCTTTATTTCCTATAAAAACCACTATATCTGTGTGTCTAGACAAAATTGATTCATAAGCGGCACGATCTTCTTGGATGCGAAGAAAGCAAGGTTCAAGGTTGTGGCTCGAGCAAGTGCAAACTTAACACCGTTGTGAATGTTAAATTCTGATTGCTGAGAAAAATGGAATAGCTTTCTATGTCAGATTAGGTAAGGAGCAATAATGATTGTTCTCTTCGCGTTAGCTTTGGCTATGCCATGTGGACAGCGTTAGCTGAGACACCACCATAGATTTCAATTCTTGGGTGTATGAGAATCCACCATAGATTTCAATTCTTGGGTGTATGAGAATCCACCATAGATTTCAATTTTTGGGTGTAGGACAATTAATTTTTCATTAGGTCAGAGTAATTAATTAACAACTATAAGAACTTTACATTAGATGTCAATAGTGGTAAATAAATTTCAAAAATGACATCATCTTTATCAATCAATAAAAATCAATAATTATTTTATAAAAAAATTAAAATAAATAAACAAAAATTTAACTATATGAAAAAATTACACAAATTTTCAATACAATTGAATTAATACATCGGATTGCTTAGGCCTTCATAGTTTCCTAGCTAACCAGAAAACGTTTATGAAAGTGGGAAATTTACGTCCGACGGAAGGTCTGGAGGGCTCAACCATAAGGGAGAGGAGTGAAAATGTGGCGTATCGGGACCTTCCCCTACCCCTAATCTCTATTATATATCCATCTCTATAAGGTATTATCTCAGCGAATCAACTTGGGCAACAAACCCTTACCTGGCCGCCTAACCCCTTTAGCTGCTTTGGGCCTTACCTTGTCTAGCCGGTTTAAGCTTTACCCCTAAACCTTGGGGAAATTAACACCTCATGAAAGTGACTATGTCTCACCAAGCTCGTTCATCGACTATATATCCCAAAAACATAATAATATGAAAACTAAATGATAAATTAATATTATGACTTGGTGAGTTATTAAAAACATGATCATGATTTTATCCAATGCAATTTTGATATATTATTAGCAGCTGTGACTTTTAGCCGAGAAATACTTTCCATCATCCATCATTTATTGATCCGTAGGACCTCAACTTTAGTGCATTAAAAGTTTGTTGTAAAAATATGCGTGCAACAGGTTACTTAAAGGAACAACATTAACAGAAATTAAATGCTCAGAATAGAAATGAAAACCACAACACTGATAGAGAGATACAAGGAAGAAAACACAGAAACAGAGTCACAAACAGAAGTTGATAACGGAGTTCACCCCCTCCACTGGGCTACGTCTCCGGGCCCCTCTCCAATGGGTACCGATCCAATTAATGGCTTTAAAAGGTACAAAATGGTTCTGGCATCAACTTCAGCAACTGTAAAATAGAATGCTAGACAGAAACAGTAAAGTCTTCAAGACTCCTCTCTGTGTAATTACAATCTGGTCTTCGAAAGATAAAGACCCAAAATGTAACAGAGAATACAGTCGACTCTAATACAAACAGCAATCTGGAAACTACAGCAAAACTCTCCAAGCTTCTATGACAGAGAAACAATGTATTGTGCTCTCCACGAACTGTGTTTTCTCTGAACGAACTCCTCTCTTTTATTACCTCTTTGCCGTTCCAAAGGAGCCCCAAAACGTCAAAGAAATGCGACTGTTCACATTCCCTGCCAAATGCCAACTCGTCATCATAACAGGCTGTTCAACTCCTTAACTGAACCAAAGAACCAAAAGAAAACGTTACCAATGCATCGGTTCCATTCCCTGAGACGTTGCATCCAAACTGTGTACCAACTGCAAAAACCATGATGGAAAATCCCCACGTGAACGCATGCTGAGTATTTGAATCCGAAGTTTTAGTTATCTGGGCTTCCGTCGTTGCGGAAGATTGATACGCACGGGCTCCGATATTTTTCCTCCGATGATCTCTGTCTCAATCGGCTGTCGGCTGGTTTTAGAGTCAGAACAAATGTTACTTTGGTCTCCGCAGTTGCGGACGGTCAGACGGTAAAGTCTCCCGATTCGACTTTTCAAACCGTAATTCTTGGGCTTCCGCCGTTGCGGCTGCCGAAAGCGTTGTTCTTTCGATCAAGCTTGTGGCCGCCATTGCGGACTGCTTATCGCTCCGACTTCCAATCTGTTCCGAACGTCTTTAAGATTCCCCTGTTGCGGAAGGGAAAAGGCTTCCGACTTTCGATGCTGCGGACGGAGAAAGGCTTGCGAGCCCCGCCGTTGCGGAAGGGAAAAGCTTCCAACTTCCGATGTTGTGGACGGAGAAAGGCTTGCGAGCCCCGCCGTTGCGGAAGGGAAAAGCTTCCAACTTCCGATGTTGTGGACGGAGAAAGGCTTGCGAGCCCTGCCGTTGCGAAAGGGAAAAGGCTTCCGACTTCCGATGTTGCGGACGGAGAAAGGCTTGCAAGCCCTACCGTTGCGGAAGGGAAAAGGATTCCGACTTCCGATGTTGCGGACGGAGAAAGGCTTGCGAGCCCCGCTGTTGCGGAAGGAGATCTCTTCCGACCTTCGATGCTTTGTATTTTTGCCTTCCAATTTTCTTCAACCGCCATTTCTGAACCATGTACCATATTGGATCTTCAAAGAGGAATAATCTGCCAGATCAATCCTCCCCATTGGAGAGCTTTTGGACCACAAAAAGCCTGAATTATTCTGCAAGTAAGTGAGGGTAAAGTTCCCTCACTTTACCAATCTCCATCCATCTTGCTTTGCTAGGATGCATTCCTTTCAGCCCCACTTGAAGGTACTCATCATTCCCCCTTCGTGAAGTTCTTACATT
Source organism: Pseudotsuga menziesii (assembly GCA_001517045.1). Taxonomy (NCBI): domain Eukaryota; kingdom Viridiplantae; phylum Streptophyta; class Pinopsida; order Pinales; family Pinaceae; genus Pseudotsuga; species Pseudotsuga menziesii. The sequence continues at coordinate 103,900 of LPNX010972304.1, forward strand.
CCTGTCAAGAATAGCATCATCCTGCAACTTTCTCATATATTCAGGTGCCAAATCATCAACTGAAGGAATCTGTACGTTAATTTCCTCGTCCATGATCATAGGAGGCTCATACAATTTAAGATTCTCAACATTGAAAACTGAATAAATTTGCATGTATGGAGGTAAATTCAAGCGAAAAGCATTAGTACCGATCTTTTCCAAGATCTCAAAAGGACCATACCTGATAGGTTTAAGCTTTTTACCTTCACCTTTCATCCTTTCTTTGGTGATGTGTAACCAAACTCTGTCACCTACCTGAAATTGATGATCAATTCGATGCTTATCATGCCTGGCCTTGTACTTTGCCTGGCTCTTCTCCAACTGTTCTTGAACTGCCTGCTACACTGCTTGGATTCTTTGAACGAACTTTAAAGCTTTATCTGCATCATGATGTCCATCCACTACATCTTTGCCAAAAGAGAAGTCCATCGGTGTTTTTGGCAGATAACCAAAACACGTTTCAAAAGGAGATATTTTCGTGGAAGAATGAACTGCATGATTGTAAGCATGATGTATATACTGCAACTACTCATCCCAAAGTTTAGGATGTTTACTACAATATCCTCTGAGCAGCTGAACCACTGTTTTGTTCACTACCTCTGTTTGCCCATCGGTCTGTGGATGAAAAGTTGTACTTTTCTTCATTTTAGTGTCCATAAGCTCCCATAAAGTTGACCAGAATTTTCCCAAGAACCGGGAATCCCAATCAGATACAATAGACGTGGGCAGCCCAAAATGTACCCAAACATTTTGAAAGAATAAAAGAGTTGTTTGTTCAGCAGTGATCTGCTTGTTACATGGCATTAAGATACACATTTTGCTGAACCTATCCACAACAACATATAGGTAATCATGCCCTTTTTTAGACATAGGTAGTCCCCCTACAAAGTCCATAGAAATACTTTCCCAAGGATGAGAAGAAACTGGAAGAGGAGTGTACAAACCCAATTTCCTATTGCTAGGCTTATTTGTTGCACACATAACACAACCCCTTATATATTTAGCTACAGTTTCTTGCATTTGAGGCCAATAACAATGATTCTGCAATACAGACAATGTCTTACTTACTCCAAAATGTCCTGCAATCAATGAACTATGTGCTTCTTGAATCACATGCACTCTTTCTTTCTCTGGAATATAGAGTTTACCGAGATGATACAAGAGCTGATTATGCACATAATAGTTCTCTTCCTGTTTACCATGTATAAGTGATGCATATACTTTCTTAAAATTTTTATCTTCTGCATACTGTTCAATATAACTTTCATGTGTTAATGAACTGTTCTGAAGAATGATTGAAGAATTTGTAGGTGGCCTTGATAACATGTCTGCTACTTTATTATGAATTCTCTTTTTGTACTTAATTACGAAATGAAACTGTTGTAAGAACCCCATCCATCTTAAATGCCTACTTTGTTGTATTTTAGTTTGAGATTGTAAATATTGAAGTGGCTGATGATCAATATGTATGACTGTCTCTTTTCCCATGATATAATGTTTCCACTTCTTCACACTCTGTACTAAATCATACAATTCTTTGTCATAGGTCGGATAGTTACTTACCGTAGTAGAGAATGTTTCTGAATGGTAACAGACTGGCTTCCTTCCTTGCATCAAAACTGCTCCCATGGCAAACCCATTGGCATCGGTTTCGATCTCAAATGGCTGCTACAAATCTAGCAATGTCAGAACTGGTGCTGTGCTAATCTTTTCCTTCAAAGTGTCGAAGGCTCTCGAGTGCTTGCCTCCCCACTGGAAAATTTCTTTAATGCTTGTCAATGCATGTAAAGGAACAGCAATGGAAGAAAACCCATAAATGAATTTCCTCCAATACTGAACCGCACCCAGAAAACTTCTGATTTAAGTAACGGTGTTAGGCCGTGGCCAGTTTACAATGACAACAACCTTGGTTGGGTCCACTCGCAGATGGCCTCCACCAATGATATGGCCTAGATATACTAAAGAAGTTTTAGCAAATTCACATTTAGACATTTTTACATAAAGCTTTTCCTTTCTCAGTACATCTAAAATCTTTTTCACATCTACAACATGCTCTTCCCAGGTGTTGCTAAACACAAGGATATCATCTAGATACACAATTACAAAATCATTAATGAATGAACGAAAGACATCATTCATGACCCGCATGAAAGCAACATGTGCGTTACAGAGCCCAAAAGGCATCACAAGCCATTCATACAAACCCTGTTTCGTCTTAAAAGCTGTTTTCCAAGCATCATGCTCAGCAACACAGATTTGATGATACCCACTACGCAGATCCAACTTTGTAAAGTAAGTTGCATGTTTCAATTGATCAAGAAAATCATCAATACGAGGAAGAGGATACCTGTTTTTAATGGTGATTTTGTTAAGGGCCCTGTAGTCGATACACATTCTCCAAGACCCATCCTTCTTCGGAACCAAGACTATAGGAGAGCCACAAGGATAAGTGCTGGGCCGGATGACCCCCTTCTCAATCAGCTCATGAACCTACTTCTTGATCTCCTCATTCTGCATTACAGACATCCGGTACATGGCTATGTTCGGGAGTGGCACATCCTGCTGCAAATGTATCTCATGCTAAATCTCTCTCTTCGGAGGTAACCCCTTCGGATCTTGAAACAAATCATCATACTCATAAATGATGTCAATCAGTTCAAATTTATGCTTAGGGTCACATTCTTCAAAAGATTTAGAGACTTCATCATTTTTCATCTTAACCATCATCAACACAAAATTCTTACTAGAATTTACCAACCTCTTCATTTGTCCTGCAGAGACTATTGCTAGATTGGTTTTTATCTGATGTGCTCATACAATATATTCCATACCTTCTTTAAAAAGATGATACTTATTCTGCTCTCTATAAAAGACTACTATTCGGTCATACAAATATGGACTCCCAAGTACAATTCCACAAATGTCAAGTGGTACTACATCTAATTCTACCTCATCCCTAAACTTTTCAGTAATTGTAAATTTTAATACACATTTCCTTGTAACTTGCAATCGTGTATCAGTAGTAACCCACCCTAGAGGATATGGCTTTTCATGAGGCATAGTAACTAAATGCAATTTCTTAACCACTTCTTCTGATATCAGATTTACTTGTGAACCACTATCAAACAATGTATCTATCTTTGTGTGATTTGCAATGACACGAACATGAAACACTGCACTTCTATCTTTATCATTTTGCTTAGAAGTAGATCGCAGACTTGTACTTGCACTAGAACTGGATTGTGTATCAATGGGAAGTGAGATACTTTTATCCTTACCTTGGATTCTGACAATTGTAACCTTTGTTTCATCACCTGAGTCGGATCCCAAGTCTTGAATAACTGTTGCAGTAGCTTTTGCTTTTGCTTTGTCTTTGTTTCCTCCATACTTCTTTGGCCTTAACTCCGGATGAAGTTTCCAACACTTAGAGACATCATGTCCCTTCTAACAATGCGAACATGTAGGCTTTTCACCTTCTTTCTTAACAGTAGCCATCTTCTTTTTCCCCTTATCTTTACCTTTTGATTTGTTGTCAGATTTAAATGACTTCTTCACAAAAGTATCATTAGCATGCTTACCCCTGGCTTCTAAATGGGTATCTTGAACACATACATCATCCAAATTACCAGGATTAAACATCAACAAAGTATGCTTCAAATAAGAATGCATGCCACCAATGTACTTAAGAAGAGTTTCATGTGTATCTAATGAAACATTCAATGCAATAGC
>LPNX010972308.1:2134-21635 GCA_001517045.1 Pseudotsuga menziesii
ATCTGGTTCACCAGGCTCACTTGATAGAAAACCACTAACTACAACTTAGGTGGTAACAGTACATAATGTTAGCACTAAATTATTTTGTCAAAATTGGTCTTATTTCCTTCAAAATTTTAAGTTTTCATGGGTGATTGAGTTGGTTTCCAAAGTTTTCTCATTAAGATATTTCCAACTTAGCAAAGAAAAGAAGTCAAAGGCATTTTAGGTAAAAAGAGAATAAGTTTTTCACAAGTGAGGCAAAAAGTTTTATTGACTTTTGAATGAAATTTATAAAATGGATTTTATAAACCAATGATTGGATTTATATTCAAGCTTATATAATTTTGGATATTAAAGAATTTACTTTGTCCAAAAAGGGACCTCATATTCACCAAACCAAGTCCTCCATGAAGGTTCAAGCGCTAAGCTTTCACAAGATCTATTACCTTTATTTGTTCCTTAAGGTATAATCAAACCACTATCACATATAATAATCCAACGGTTCAAACAAAAAGTGAAATCTCATCAACTGTCCCATTCTATTCCGGAGGGGGAAATTGTGAGATAATTAAAAGGGAAGAGTGGTAGCGAAATTTAAACCACTTTCCACATGGTAACTTTTGGTGAATTCCGCTGAGGAAAGAGGTAAAGGGAAAACAACTTGGTAAGGGTCCCGGACTGAGCTGGTGTATAAAAAGTGAGTTGACTTTGGTAAATTTATTTTCGCTTACATTCATTTATGGTGAATGAGCAAATTTGATAAGTTGTTTCATGATACAACTGGAAGCATTGCACTAGAAAGAGTTGCTGGTTAGCAACGTGCAACAATCAGTGATTTGTCTCAAAGTCTCATGGTGTTCAAATGGAAAAAACTTGAAGGGAAAATGGAAAAGATAAAGAGTCTGATCAAGGAGCTGGAAATTGATCTTAGTAGATCAAGAAAAGGGAAGCCACCACTCAACAATGCAGAAGGGAAGCCCAAAAAGAACATCAGCCTAGAAGTGTTTGAGAAATATATATAGTAAGAACATTCGTGAAGGTATTGGTATGTGTTTAAAGTCTTACAAACATAATTTACAATGGAAACTATGCCAAAGCTTGGGATTATTTGAGTGTTCGGAGGCACTATTAACAAATATGGCTACCTTGATCAATTAATTCATGGGATTTCTCTTACGATAGATTATCTTACAAGGATAGATGCTATATGTTCTTTGTTTATGAATTACAGTTAAAACAATTCAAGGTTTAGAAGCAACAGAGCATATTTTTTCTAAAAATGACTGTTTTAGCCATTTTATTCAAAGAACTGTTTCCAAAAAACAAAGAATAATTTTCAAAAATTGAAATATTTTTTTCATCATAACATTATTATCTATAATAACCTCTCTCTATTTTTATCCAGGTGCTAGGGATTGGGAGAATCGAAGTCATCTTCAGAGGGAAAATATTCAGAGTTCAAAATGATTGTTCTAGTCATCAAATTCAAATAATTGTTTACATCAAATGAAGATGAATTTTGAGAATATGAGAGATTATTTTATTAAAAACATGCCTATCCACAGTAACCTCTTTTATGTTTTACTCAGGTTCTATGTTTTAGGAGAAAAAAAGTCAGTTTTACAGGCCATTTCTCATGTTTTCCAAAGGACTATTTCAGCCATCAAATTCAAAGAATTGTTCCAGAAAAATGGAATTTAATTTTACAAAAATGAGAGAGGTTTGTATTCCTAACATGCCTATATTCAAAAACCTCCTTCTGTTTTTACACAGTAATCATAGGTTGGGAGAATTTAAAAGATCTTCACAAGTTATTTTTCAGAAATTTACAATTTTACTATCTGAGTCATCAGTTTCAAAGGCAGATTCCGAGGACTTTGAGATGAGTTTGGAGAAACTAATACATGAGTTTTGTCGAGCACATGGCCAATTACAAAAACCTCTCCCATATTTCACACATCTATCACCATTAGAGATATGTAGGAGAAATTTTGTTGTAACTGTATCTATTTTTAGAGTTCAGTTAGGTTTCGAATTCAAGGTTAGGTAGAGGATATTTTGATATAAATTCAAATGTAATTGATAGTTTTAGGGGGGATTTTCAAGAGAAGAGAGGCTCTACATTGTAATGGCTTCAAGTTTTTAGTAGATGAATGAAATTTGCAAAGGATGAATGTTAAACCTTTTCATGGCAGAGATTTCTATGTCATCTTTTTCTTCAGTAAGTAATTTCTTTATGTGACTGTTTATCCTATTTCTCACTCCATTTTGTATTTGCTTTCATGCTTGAGCATGTGTTTATGGGCTAGAATTCATCTTGCATTCTCTAGGTGCATTGTTCAAGCATTTTCAGAATATTTTCTTCTAAAGTGTTGCGAAATTCACCCTAGTTAGGTGCTTTGTTTGATGGGATGTCTCCCTTTGATTGAATATCTTGAGTATAAAAACTTTGTAAATAGTGAGAGATCCCTCTCTAACTGTATTAGGTCAGAAATATGGTCTAAAGTGGTTTTTTTTGTTATCTCAGGATCTACCTTTCACAACCTAGGTAAATTCTGAGTGCTAATACATAAAATTTACCAGTATTACTTCCATTTTTTCACAGTTGACCAAACCCCGAATTACCCGAAATTTGTTGCTTAGTGTGCCGATAATTATTCTATTTCCAAGAAAGTGATTATGGAGATTACCAAATCCACAGTCCTATTCCCTAGAAACCCTTTCGATATTAGAAAAACCTTGTCGGTCCTTGAGCATTTTATTCTAAAAGCACAGGATTATAAAGAAGAGTTTATAGTTCAATGTTTTAGAGAGTATTAGGTACAAAAGAAATGATATTTTTTCAAGAAAAATTTCGAACCTAGTATAAACCTATTAGACCAACCATTTCTAATCAATTCCATATTGTTCAATGAAGGAACCCAGTGCCTTGTTACTCTGTTGATTCAGTTCTTAGGTCTAAACACTAACAAGTAAATTACTGATCCCCTCATGAGTTTATTTTTTGTCTTAAGTACCTATCCAATTGAGTCAAATGATCCAAGTCAAGAAGTATAGGTTTCATGTCTTAAGTTCAATGAGTTCCTAGCTGAGAATATCCATTCTTAGTTAATGGACTTCGGCATGACTAAAACCTTTAGGTTTCAATCTTATTTGCTAAAGATGTTCCTTTCTTTCAATGAGGATAATTTGCAGTAACCAGAAATGGTATTGACTCAGGAAATGAGTAAGGATTACACAAAATTTATGAACTTCCTCATGTCAGAGATATACAATGTTATTTTTCAGAAGAGGCTTCCCAGACTATTACCAGAGATGAGAACTATTTTGATGTTCTCTACAGATAGAAGGATAGATGATTCGTTCTTATTTGAGAATGGAACAGTGATCAAATTATATGGATTCACTCATCCACCATATATGTTGCCAGCCTTTTTAACCCCTAGAGTGTTTTCCATGGAGTTCATTAGGCATAAGTTAATAGTTGAAACAAAACACTTCTTGAAATTAAAAAAGTCTACATAAATTAAGTATCCCTGGGTGGTAGGGCCTTTTACCATTAAGAATAAAACCGTTTTACCAATGATTGAGAACTTATTGAAGGAGATGAGATTTTAGACAAAGCCTACAGTTTATTATGATCCTCATCAGGTTATTTCAAATAGGAGTGTTGGAGCAGGGTCCCGCAGCTACAGGAAAAGCTGCTACATCGAGACAGGGAAGTCAAAGAAGATAGTACCTGAGCGGCTGAGAAGAGAGAGCTCAACCACTGCACTTAAGGTAGTGGCAAAGACAAGATGGCTCAACTACCATCATAAAGGAAAAGGAGAAATGGGCCGAGGAATTGAAGATGAAGGACAAAAGTGGAGCGACCGAGGAAGCGGCGCCCATACCCACGATCAGCGCTGAGAAGCGTGGAAGACTGCAGAAAGCTGTGGTGTGACGGAAAGTGGCAGCTCAAGTACAGATAGGCTGACTTTCGTAGTTAGGGTTTTTGGGGTTACTGTTGGGACAGGCCCACAGTTTTGTAATGGCGAGACCTTCGAGCCGCCTATATAAGGATGTATTTTGTATTGTAAAAGGTTAGACAGTTAGCTAGTAGGTCAGTTGAGCTAGCCATTGAGTCATTTAGCTAGCTAAGTGTCTCTAGTGTCTCAGTATTGTAAGAGTCAAGCTCTGGGTTTGTTATTCCGTCTGAATTATCTTACTGTAACCAGTAGCCAACTCCTTGAGCATGTATGTAACAATCCATAGGGATTGAACAATCCGCAGGGATTGAGAGAGAGAGAGAGAGAGAAGAGTATATTGTAAGAGAAGGAAATATAAGAGAAGAGATCTAAGAGAGAAGGGCTCCTGGTGATGTGCACAGAGTTTCCCAGAAGATATCAAGCTGCATATCAGGTTGCAGCAGAACTATGTTTACTCTCTCAAGATATAATATAAAACCCAGTTCCCATGGACGTAGCTTCCCCCTTGAAGGTGAACCATGTAAAATCAGTGTGTTGTGTGACTGTTCATGTGACTGTGCTTTATTTATCTGTTATCTGTTATTCATTACATGAACTTTACTACCAGTTAATGAATGAGTGAATGTATGATATCTTTAGTTACAGTAGTGTGGAAGATTAACTATGGGTTGAATTTGTTAAGTCTTCTGTATACGAGTTATCAGTACTTGATGTGCGATAGTTGCAGTTACCGTGTTAAGTAATTTCTGCATATTAGTTTAGCAAGTTGATCATAGTTGATGTTAAGAATATTAGACTGCAGGAGTCTAAGTGAGGTTGTTTAGCTTAACTATTATACTAAGAGAGGAAGCCTTTGGACCGTGAGAGTCATATTGAAGTCTTACCGTAAAGGATATCATAGTATAGAAAGGTGATATCGCACTGTCGGAGGAACCGCGGTGTGAGATATCACAGGTTAAGAGCCAAGCATAGGAGATAGTTTGTGCATCACGCTAGAAGCGACGATGTGATAAGAGATCGCTCCCTCCCAGGACCAGCGAGTAAGAAAGGTCACCATCACAGAGAGATCCCGCTGACTGAGAAGAGTTGAGTGAACCACCAGGATGTTTCAGAACCTGGTTGAGGACACTTGAGTCTTCATCCAACCCATCCAGGATCACTTCGGGTGAGACTTTAGACCATCCTGCGGTCTGTCGCCGAAAGGGCCAGTGAGCTAGGGGTTTTGTTGGTACATTAAAGGAAACCTGGGTCTGCCCAAAGAGACCAACAAATGGTTCCGTTGCCGATTTTGAACAAACTGATGAGCTAATGTTCTGTTGGCATCCTGCTAAAGAAGAACTTAACCACTGGGTTGAGTCTAAGGAGAAATAATTTGCTAAAAAAGAAAACAAGAGTCCTAGACTAAGTACAGAGGACTGGTTACAAAAATATATATTCACTGACTTACATACGATATTTCTTGTGACCTATGCAGATGATTTGTACGACTGGTTATCAAAGTTGACTAATAAGAATATATTCAAGAAGAAAAGAAACATTGTCTAGACACCGGAACTGATTCAGACCATGAAGAGCGTTGATAATCCCACTTCACGGGCAGTAGACTTTTGGCTTGAGAGTTTGCTGGAAGGATTTGTTACAGAGTTCGCAGTCGATCAAAGAAAGAGATTCAATGAAGCAGAGAGGTACTTCTTCAAAGGATATCGCGGTAAGTACCTAAGGTCTTTAAACTTGTCCATTAAGATGTTATTACATGAAAAAGGAGTAATGGATATAGTCTCAGATGAATAAGTAAATAAGTGTAATTTCACAAGAGTTTGAGAGTGAATTTGATGAAATTGGATGTACACGTAGTGGTAAGAAATATAAAGTATATTTCAGATATCCTCTCTTTGAAAAAAGTTCGGACACTACTAGAGAACAGAGTCCAAGTAATATAGAGAGAACAGTAGGGGGTATCCATTACCACCCTTATACCCCACAGAAAATGATTGGGACTCAAAATAATCCCATAGGAACTACATCTAGTAGTTCACATACAGTACATACTACCGCTACATCACCTACACCTACACTTCCGAGTGGTAGTAATACAGCAAATCAGCATCCACCACGTAGAAACAGAATGGGGGATGACATGAAGTTACCTACCTTGAAGGGTACAGGGGCAGAAGACCCGGAACAGCATTGGTTCTTATGTGAAGCCATATGGACCATTAAAGGGATTCAGAATGATAATATTAAACTTGTCCAGTTGGTCACTACACTTAGAGACAGAGCCTTAACATGGTATATGAAGTCACGGGGACTTCACTTAGTGAACCTCTCACATAGCACGTGCGATCGTGGGATATTAAAGAATACCCTTAATTTCCAGATATATTGACCCAAACTCTTTTTGTTGAAACCCCCTCCCAATACTTAAAACATTCTTCCCACCCCTTTTTATACCTCAATCCTTATAAACTAGCCTACCCACCCCCACCTTAAACCCCTCATCCCCCCAATACCTACAATATATTTGTTCAATTTTTGATAATTTTAAAACCCACAATATGAACTAACGTGATAGGATATTGGTCAACAAGTGAAGCCCCCGTGTATGAAGTATACAACAGCATCGGCCAGAACACTTGTACAGGTCAAGACCGCAATGATTAAAGAATTTAAGAAACCTAAGTCTAAGTCCTAATGCATTACAGAGCTTAAAGACATCAAACAGCTACCTACAGAGCCAGTATGGGACTTTGATCAGAAATTCAAAGCCCTCATAGACCAAGTCAGCTTTGAGTTTGCGTCGGAGCAGCATAAGTAATGGTTCATCGCAGCACTGCTCCCACACATCAGACTTCCATTAATGCAACAGAGACTCCATACACAGGATGAAGCATTGGAGATGGCAATGAAACTAGAGGCCTCACCTCTAGCTGAGACTAGTACAGGTATGACAAACCTGCAAAACCAGTTAGCTAATCTCACCTTACAATTGCATGAGATTAAGAAAGGGAAATAGATTGCACAAGAGCTATGGTGTACCAAGTGTAAAGGATAGGGCCATACTAAGGATAACTGTCCAGTATTTGTAGAGTATTTAGCAAGTGGGGCTCCTAACCCCTTATTACAGACCCAAGGGTCGTGGTGTGAACTCTGTAGAACAAGAGGACATCGACCACTGGAATTCCCTTTACTTTAGAAGTATGTACATACCCCTAAGAACATATACTGTAACTTCTGCAAGTCAGTAGGTCATGACGAAAATAATTGTTGAGCTTATGATCTCATGGTCAAGAGAAAACATGACGTGTATAGAGTCCAGTCAGAAACACCTGGTCCAGTAGCAGGACCACAGCATGAACCAGCTCATGATGGCTGTGGAGGAGGATTCATAGGACGAGGCCACGGAGAAGGCTTTGGTCATGGCCATGGACCTATTACTTGTTACAATTGTGGAATTGTAGGACATTATGCTAGGGATTGTCAAAACCCTACTACAACATGTAACTATTGCAAGTCCTATGATCACACTATAGAAGAGTGTCCGACCTTGATAGCCAAGATTAGAGACCCTAAGCCAGTAGTACACTAGAACATCCAGCTTAAAGCTGCTGAGTAGAAAGAGCCAGAACCAAGAGTCAATATTGTGACTCGTAGCGGTGCTTCTACTAGTAGAACATCGTAGGATGCAGAAAAGAACACAGGTCCAGAGTGGGTGCACAAAGCCACTACTAAATTAACACCACTCGACCTGCAAAAGAATAAAGAAACATTCCAGGAAGCTCAACCTTTCTTTGATGACCCTACATCATCAGGATCACAGGTACTGCCATGCAGGGGCATACCGCAGCAAACACCTTGTGGCATTAGTCCTATACAGATATCGCAGGCTACCACATCAGGAAGGTACAAAGAGGATGATTCGACAGGAAGTGTACAATCCTTCCTGCGGAGTTGCTTAAAATGCGTTAGAAATGAGAAAGCTATCGGAGAGCTTCAGCGCATCATAGATAAGTGTCAACCATATTCTTCCATGAGCAGTGCGCAGCATGCTGTTAATAATATTATGGGACATACAAGAATAGGAAGAGAGATGAGACTCACAGCACAAGTTGGAGAATTTGAAATGGATGAGGTAATCCTAGATTTAGGATCAAAGGCAAATGTTCTGACTATGCAGACATGGGAAGAGATGAGTAGCCCTAAGTTAGCCAGATCGCCTATCCATCTACGACTATGCAATCAGTAGTGGGTATCACCACTGGGTTGATTACTATAGGTACCAGTTGATATTGATGGAGTCCGCAACTTTGCAGACTTTGAAGTTATAGAGATCATTGGCGATAGTAGACCATATCCAGCTCTACTAGGTATTGATTGGGAAATAAATAACATGGTTGTTATCGATTTAAAGAAAAGACAAATGACATTTGAGGATAGTCAGATCCGGGTCATCACACCGTTGGATCCTTTTCAGGGTCCCAGGTATATTGAACCTATCCGAGCAGAGGAAGAGGTGCGTAATATGGAGAGCCTCTATCAGATGACAGCTAATCAGAGTGATTACATCAATCCGACCGCAGAAGGGAACATCAGTTGGAAATGCGATAACTCATGCGCATTAGATTTGGAGGTTGGTCTAGAAAACTAGCAGGACATACTTTACGAAGTCTCAGCGCGTAGATGTGTGTTTATGACTAAGTCACTACGATGGATTAGCACAGACATTATTGATATCCCATCTGTTGGGGTGTGCACCTTAACAGTCCTTAGTTATGGTAAATCCACGGTTTTTGTGGAAGCTTGTAAGCAGAGTTGCAACTCAAAATAGTCTTAGGGGTGTGGGGGTTGAGTCAAATCCTTCTTTTTGTAATAAACCCATGGTTTAAGTCCTGGGTTTAGGGTTCGGGGTGCCCATGGTTTAAGCCCATGGTTTTGTAATAAGTGCACTTGTATAAATAAGCACTTTTGTAAAAGAGTTAGGTTAGGCTGTTGATGTAAGATGGATTGATGCGAAGCTAAGGCTTGTTTTGTAAGAAAGGTTAAGTCCCAGCTGTGTGCGTGGATGACCTTTGCAGTTGTGTGCACAGAGGGTTTTGGGTGATTAAGAATATCTGCAGTTGTGTGCGCAAAGATCTACAGCTTAGCGCGCAACTTTGAGGAATTGAAGGGATTTGCAGCTAAGTGCATAGATCAGAACTGTAGTTTTTTGTAAAGAGTTGAATAAAACACAGTTCTGTGGACGTAGCCCCTAAACTAGGGGTGAACCACGTTATATATTGTGTTTTTGTTCTTTTGTGTTGTTGTTATGTTCTTTTAAGCATTGATAAGTATATAACTAATAAGTAAGATCACTGCTAAATACTAACTTCGCTATGAATTCCCAGTAAAGGGTTAAGCAAGGCACTGTTTGTTTATCTAACCGCGAAGCTAAATAAGTGATTGTCAAAGATCTGTATTGTATGATAATTATTTGTTAAAGGCTAAAGGTGCAGTAATATCCCTCTTTTGCTTGCAGAAACCTAATTCTGTGGCACCCCATAGCTATTTCAGGTGAGACTGCAACCTGTTCGCAAGTTGTTGCTGAAAGGGCCAACACTGTGGGTCTTTTGTTGGTGCGAAGACAAAAGTATAAAACCTGGGTCTGCCCTAAGCCCAACAAATTGGTTCCGTTTCCAGTTGAACTCAGTATCTGCTCAAGAGGGGTTTACGTTGTACCTCGAGGGCTATGTTTTGGAGACCCTCAATAAAAGAAATCGGTGATTGGATTGAAGCAACTTATCTGAACTTTGCTGTACAAGAGAACAAAGGTCCGCGTCGTAGTTCAAACGAATTTTTACAAAGGTACATTTTTTCTGATGTTTATGAAATTTTCTTTGGTGGTATCCACATAGAGTTGCACCAGTGGTTATCCAAGTTGACAGAGAGAAGGACGAACTTCCAAGAAGGTCAGTTTCCTAATTGGACCCCCACAAGAATTAATATATTGAAAAGGGTGAACAATGAGATATCCCGAGCTGTTGATTTCTGGACAACGCAAACCATTGAAGCCTTTGTGACGGAGTTCACCATTGACACAGTCCTTCAGCGAAGCCAAACGACAGTTTTTCAAAAGACCAAGGGGTAAGTACTTGAATTCATTTAGTTTGAGAATTAAAATGCTATTGGCTGAAAAAGGTATATTGCTCATTGAATCAGACTGTTAGATTTAGTATTACTAACCTATGTTTGCAAGTGAAAGTATCTTCGATGAGAAAAGTGGTTTGCTGCGAAGTGGAAAAAGGTACAAGAGAAATTTTGAGTCCTATACCCTAGGTCAGAATATCGAGTCTAACCCCGTAAGTCCAGCAGCCTCAGATCCCGAAGAAACCCCTTCTGTTGGAAACCCTACGGTAACCCTACAGCGAAGACCTATTATCCCTGAGAACCCATCGCAGTCTGAAAGTAACCCTAGCCCGAGTATTCTTGTTGCAGGTCAATCTACCCCAATAAGTTCCCCCCACCTACTACTAGTCCCCCTCCCCCCCGCCCTATATTAAGCTCCTTGTTTTCAAAGGAACTAGATCAGAGGATCCAGAACAGTTATGGTTCTTATGTGAAGCAGTGTGGACTGCTAAGAACATTACGGATCAAGATACAAGAAGAGTGCAGCTGGTTACTTCTTTTAGAGACTGTACTTTGACCTGGTTCATGAAGTTTTCCAGTACTCAAAACCATGTCTTGGCTGATATAAAAGTAGCAATGATAAAGGAATTTAAGAATCCTAAATCAGAGTCACAGTGTATCACTGAACTAAAGGAAATTCAGTAGAGGCGCGGAGAATCAGTGTGGGACTTTGATCAGAGGTTCAAAGTTCTCCTAGATCAAGTCAGTTTCATTGCATCTTTGTTACCGCATATCAGGACTCCCCTCATGCAACAGAAGGTTGCTGATCAGCAGGAGGCTTTGGAAATTGCTATGAAGCTTGAAACAGCTCCTGTCGAAGATAATCTTGGTATAGCTCAAATATAAGTGCAGTTAGCACAAATGGCCTTGGAGCTGGGCGACATGAAGAAAGGAAAAGCTTTTCGCGAAGAGGTTTTGTTTACATGATGTCGGACAGAGGGTCACGATAAGGAACAGTGTCCTACGGTAAGAAATTGCCTAAATTCTGGTGCACCAAACCCATTCAACCCTAGCGTTCTATATTCTGAGATCTGTAGGACAACTGGTCAGCATCGACCTGAAGACTGCTATCTCCTGCAGAGGTATGTGGAAGTCCCTAAGAACCCTTATTGTAAGTTCTGTAAGTCAGTGGGACACAATGAAGATGAGTGTCACAGCTTTGACCTCATGAGAGAATGAACTTATGATGCTTATCGGGTACAAAACGATGGACAAGGCAATGATGGATATGGTTACCGTGGTAGTACATCAGCTCGCGGAACTCTTGGAGTTTGTGGTCGTGGTGGTATGGCTGGCAGAGGATGAGGCCAGGTTGTGTGCTATAACTGTAACCAGGCAGGACATCTAGCTAGAGACTGTCGGAACCCAACTACGACATGTTGATATTGCAGAGTTGTCGACCATGTGATTGATCAATGCCCGCAGCTGATAGCCAAGATTCAAGAAAGAAATAGTGCCCCTACTCAAAATATTCAGCTGATTGCTATGGAGCAACGATCTGTTCCAGCCATTAATGTTGTTACCAGGAGTGGAGCTACGATGGATGTGCAGAACAAAAAGAACCAACCTACCAAGGCTTGGGTTCATAAGGCCCCAGAAAAAATCCCAGCATTTGATGTCGAAAGAGAAAAAGAGACATTTATGGAAGCCAAGAGAGACTTTGCTAACCCCAACACATCAGTAGCACCTGCGTAACAACCTCAGCAGCAGTTGTAGTTGCAAGAAGCTTCGACGGATAAAGTAAGTACACTGTCCTCCTTTTTACAGAGTTGTATGAAGCTCTTAAGAAATTAGAATGCTTTAAATGAGTTGCAGAAAGTTATTGCTTCTTGTGAACCTCAGCGAAGTTCTAGTAAGAAAAAAACTGTTCATAGAGTTAGAAGAACTGGCAGGGAAATGAGATTGAATGCTCAAATAGGAGAGTATGACATGACTGATGTCATCTTGGACCTAGGATTAGAAGTAAATGTCTTAACTAAGCAGACATGGGAACAACTTGGAAAACCTTCTTTGGAATGGTCCCCTATACAGTTAAGATTAGCCAATTAGTAGAATATTGTGCCCCTAGGAAGACTCTCTAGTGTATCAGTAGATATTGATGGAGTCAGTACCTTCACAGAATTTGAGGTAATTGAAATAATTGATGACAACAACCCCTATCTAGCACTGCTAGGAATTGAATGGGCAATAGATAATGATGCAGTAATCAACCTGAAGAAGAGGCAGATGAATTTCGAAGGGAAACGACTGAGAGTCATAGTACCATTGGATCCTTCTCAAGGAGAGAGGTACACAAAGCCAGTAAGAGATGAAGACCAGGATGTTTTGGACCATATCTACAATATCACAGTGAAGGAGGAATATTATGTTGATCCTACTGCCTAAGGTATCATGGATTGGCAGTGTGACAGCTCCTGCATGTCGGATTCAGATGATGGCCTAGAGCATTGGCAGAATAGACTGTATGAGCTACATGGACATCGATGTGCAAGAATTACCAAGTCTCTCTGATGTCTTAGTTCATAGACAAGAACCTTACCTATTTTTGATGGTTTGACAGACCCAGAAGAGTTTATTGTGTAATTCTCAGAGCAGGTACCAGACTCATAGAAAATGGAGACTCTAGATTCAGCATTCAGAGCCACAGCAGCTAGATGGTGGAATGGTCATAAGAAGTACATTCATAGTTGGGAAGCGTGCTAGAAGTCCCTTTTCCTAAGATTCAGGGATCAACATTAGGAGGTGCGAAGCAGGTTTAATTGTACAACTAGTCCTTGTGGACATTTGGAGCAATAATACGAAGCATGGAAGCATGTACCTCTTGAAGAATGGGTACATAGGTTTGTGCACACCCTGGAACCTATAGCAAAGAACTGGTATGCGGAGGTCGATCTTTGCCATGGTACTGTAAGTTGGGATAGTCTTGTTGATAGTTTTATGCTGACATTTTCTATTAATGAGGTTTGTCCTGCTTTGGATGCAGCTGTTAGGTTGATCCATACTAAAGTATTTGATGATCAAGAAATAGCAGAATACCAACCTGATTGGAAGGAACAAGAAGCTAATGCAGTAGAATTTTATAACCTCGCAATTGACGAGGATGATGATCCACGCAACATTAACATTCCTGAGTCAGAAGGACACTGCGAAGTACATGGACTAGCAGTTGTAGCACCTGAAGTGACTCAGCCCTTGAAGACGTGGACAGTAAACATTGGATCAGAAGGAAAGCCTAAGTATGCTATCATTGGAGATTATTGGGATGAAGAAATGGTGAGCAAAGTGACCCAACTTCTCCATGAGTATCAGGACCTATTTTCAATGAAGTTCTCAGAGATGAAAGGTATCCTTGGTGATATAGGAGTGATAAAGATCCCTTTGAAACCTGATGCGAATCCTGTGAAACAGCGCCCTTATAGGCTGAACCCTAAGTATAAAGAAAAAGTCAGAATGGAGCTAGATAAGATGCTTACTGTAGGAATCATCGAGCATGTCGAAGAATCTGAATGGGTCAGTCCTATGGTGGTGCAAGAAAATAAGACTAAGGGAGAAATCAGAATCTGTGTTGATCTGAGGAAGCTGAATGATGCCTGTTTACATGATCCCTTCCCCTCTCCCTTTACAGATGAATTTTTAGACAATGTTGGAGGTCAAGAAGTGTACTATTTTCCTGATGGATTTTCAGGTTACCATCAGATTAGAATTGCTCCAGAAGATCGACATAAGACAACCTTCACTACAGAAATGGGATCCTTCCAGTATATAGTTATGCCCTTTGGATTGAAGAATGCACCTGCTATGTTTTCTAGAGTAGTCATCTCTGCATTTAAGGAATTTATACATAAATTCTTAGAATTTTATTTTGATGATTGGACTATCTTCGGGTTACTAAAACACCATATAGCTAGTTTAATAATTATGCTGGACAAATGTAGACAGCATCATATTTCCTTGAACTTGAAAAAGTGTATCTTTTGTGCACCTTTTGGAATTCTACTAGGTCACATTGTATGTAAGCAAGGATTGATGATGGATCCTGCGAAGATAGCCATTATTGTGAACCTACCACCTCCGAAGTCTGTTAAACAACTTTGCACTATGGTTGGTCATACTGGATATTACAGGAAATTCATTAAAGGATATGCTCAGATTACAGCCCCTATGGAAAAGCAGTTGAAGAAAGATATTAAGTTTGAATGGACACCTGAGTGTCAAGCAAGCTTGGATATTTTGAAGGAAAAGATGGTATCTGCCCCTATCTTAGTATTCCCTAACTGGAATAAGGAGTTTCATGTGCATGTCGATGCATCCTCCATTGCTCTGGGTATAGTATTGGCTTAGTCAGGTGAATGTAATATTGATCACCCTATTTCTTTTGCAAGTAGAAAATTGTCCATAGCAGAAAAAAATTATACTATAACAGAATGAGAAGGTCTAGCTATGGTTTATGCATTACAGAAGTTTTGACATTATCTGTTAGGATCTCATTTTAAGATGTTCACTGACCATTCTGCTTTGAAGTATTTGGTTAACAAGCCTTTTCTAGGTAGAAGGATATGTAGATGGTTGACTCTGTTTTACGAATATGACTTTGAGATCATAGTCAAACCTGAAAGACTGAACCTAGGTCCTGACCACTTGTCGAGGCTCGAGTCAGGAGAAGAGCCCATTATTTTGGACGAAGTTCTTCCTGATTCCTAGTTGTTTGCCATCCAGATGGTTGATGACTATTTTCAGGATATTGTTCAGTACTTATCTACATGTTTTGCACCTGCCGAAATGACAACACAGCAGAAGAAGCAGCTGGTGGTTAGAGCAGTTGACTTTACCTTAATAGCAGGACAGCTATATAAGATGGGACCAATGAAATACTACACAGATGTGTCCTGGAGCATGAAAAGCCATTAATTTTGGTTGAGGAACATTCTGGAGTAGCAGGAGGTCATTACGCAGGAAAAGCTACAGCACAAAAGATTCTGACAGTCGGATTGTGGTGGCCCAAAATTCATAAGGATGCAAGAGAGTATTGCTACAGCTGCAACATCTATCAGAGGACAGGAAAACCATCCAGGAGGGATGGGATGACTCTAGTTCCGCAGGTAACTTTACAACCCTTTGACAAATGGGCTACTGATTTTGTTGGACCTATCAATCCCCCTGCGAAGAAATCCGGAGCAAGATACATTATTACAACAACTGACTACCTTACTCGTTGGGCCGAAGCTCAACCAGTCAAGAACTGTAGTGCTGCTACATCCGCGAAGTTCATCTTCGATAACATCTTGTCAATATTTGGGTGTCCTAGAATTCTTATGAGTGATCAAGGATCACATTTCTTAAATAAGACTATTGAAGTATTAACTGAATAATTTCAAGTATATCATCGAAAGAGTACTTCCTATCATCCTCAAGCAAATGGAACTGTCGAAGCCTTTAACAAGATCCTTGAACACGCTCTGACGAAGGTTTGCAATGTTAACAAAAATGACTTGGATCTTAGAATTCCAGCAGTACTATGGGTTTATAGAACCACCTACAATAAATTGACAGGCCATACACCTTTTAGGTTGGCTTATGGACAAGAAGCATTCATGCCCATGGAGTACATTGTTCCTAGCCTCAGAATATCTGCTTTCATAGAGATGGATGACCCAGATATGATGAAAGAAAGGCTGGCAAAGATACTAGAACTTGAAGAGGACAGATTCATTGCAGGGTTCCAGCAGTAAGTGCAGAAAGCCAGAGAAAAAGCATGGCACGATAGACACATTAAAAAGAAGAAGTTCCAGAATGGTGATCTTGTGCTCCTATATGAGATTAAATTCATGAAATTCCTGGGTAAGTTCAAGACACATTGGAAAGGACCATACATAGTGCAAAGAGTTACAGATGGTGGCGCAGTCCAGCTAGCTAAATTGAATGGAGAAATTTTACCTTCTATGGTGAATGGAAGTAGGTTAAAGAAGTACAGGGACAAGCTGAGACTTCCTAATCAGAAGTAACAGCAAGAAGAATAGTCTAAGTACCAAGAACAGTTGCAATTGGGTACTAGACTATAATGAAGTTGTTCTCAAAGCTACAAAGTGTTGAATATTGTCAAAGTTCAAAGGTGGAAGTTTGGTTGCCACTTGCGTCAGGATGGGTCGAAGGATAATATTGTGTCGAAGGTACTCATTGAGGCAAAGCTTAAGTTAGTGGTTATGTCAAAGAAGAAAGGTGTGTCGCAGCCTAAAAAGTGACTGACAGGATAAACTAGACATGGCGGCACTGGCACGTGAATTTCTTGAACAACCTATAATGATGAGATCTTGGGAGAATCTAGCACCGTGTGGGAAGGATTTATTGCCGCTCTAGTAGATTTGGTGTTATTCATGCACCATCATGACAGATTTTGCCACAGGATTCTATAAGAAGCCACACAGGATTGTGACTCCTGCATTGCGCACTTCTTTGAGTTTACAGTTAGCACCATGTCGAATGATCGCGAAGTCCAGGTATTGTTACAAGAGTTCAGGGAGAGAGGTCTGTAGAACCTTATGAGCAATTCACCCTGCAAGGAGACGTCTCCAGCGCCGAAGCATCCAATGCAGACACGATCTACCAAGAAGAATTTTAAACCAGAAGTACGCTCTAAGTGGAACGAAGAAAGGCACAAGCCCTCAGGAAAGACTCCGGAGGATCCCGATATTTATCCTCCTAGCTCAATGAAATGGAGGCATGCTGTTTGTCTTATGCAAAAGTACATTCACATGCAATCACAGGAGCCCCGTCATCTAAGGACCCAAAGTTGTGGATGGTCAAATGTTCGGTAGGACATGAACCGGAGGCAGTTCGAGGGATGGAGTTGCTGATAGCTTTATAAGGCTCAACAATTCCCATGACCATCATAAATATTGCGAAGGAAGATAGCAGCATAAGGAACATCAGGAGTCTACTAAGAATGAAAGGATGAAGGATTAAGTAAGCTGTGGCCGTGGTAGAAGTAGCAGAAAGGATGACGATGATGACAGACATAGAAGGGAGCAGGAGGGCAGGAAAATTAAAGCTGATGGTTACAGAGATGCAGACAGATACAGAGCCTGACAAAGTGTGTAAGGAGATCATAAAGATGTAGCAAGTAGCCGAAGATAACATTCTCCCACCAAATTATTAGTTGAGTGCCCCGGGACAGGACACTGGTGAGTCTTAGGGGCCTGTTGGGGCGCGCACCTTAACGGTCCTTAGTTATGGTAACTCCGCAGTTTTTGTGGAAGCTTGTAAGTGGAGTTGTGACTCAAAATAGTCTTAGGGGTGTCGGGGTTGAGTCAAAGCCTTCTTTTTGTAATAAACCCATCATTTAAGTCCTGGGTTTAGGGTTCGGGGTGCCCATGGTTTAAGCCCATGGTTTGGTAATAAGTGAACTTGTATAAATAAGCACTTTTGTAAAAGAGTCAAGTTAGGCTGTTGATGTAAGATGGATTGATGCGAAGCTAAGGCTTGTTTTGTAAGAAAGGTTAAGTCCCAGCTGTGTGCATGGAAGACCTCTGCAGCTGTGTGCGTAGAGGGTTTTGGGTGATTAAGAAGATCTTCAGCTGTGTGCGCAGAGATCTGCAGCTTAGTGCGCAGCTTTGAGAAATTGAAGGGATCTGCAGCTGAGTGCACAGATCAGAACCGTGGTTTTTTGTAAAGAGTTGAATAAAACACAGTTTTGTGGACGTAGCCCCTAAACTGGGGGTGAACCACGTTATATGCATTGATAAGTATATAACTGATAAGTAAGATCACTGCTAAATACTAACTTCGCTGTGAATTCCCAGTAAAGGGTTAAGCAAGGCATTGTTTGTTTATCTAACCGTGAAGCTAAATAAGTGATTGTCGAATATCTATATTGTATGATAATTATTTGCTAAAGGATAAATGTACAGTAATATCCCTCTTCTACTTGCAGAAACCTGATTCTATGGCACCCCATAGCTGTTTCGGGTGAGACTGCAACCTGTTCGCAGGTTGTTGCCGAAAGGGACAACACTATGGGTCTTTTGTTGGTGCGAAGACAAAAGTATAGAACCTAGGTTTTCCCTAAGCCCAACACCGTCCTTTCATGGGTTATCGGATGTCAATGAATTCTTACAATAGTTTGAGCAGGAAATTCCTCAGGAGCAGAGGATGACAACTATTGACCTTCCAGTAAAAGCCACACCTGTAAGATGGTGGCATGCACATAAAGAACATATCGCTTCATGCACTGAATTTAAGAGATTGATGGCAATTAGGTTCTCTAATGACAAGGAGCCCTTACCATAGAAATATACAGGAGAAAGTGACCCCAGGTCACATATTCAGATTTGTGAACAGAATTGGTCAAAAATCCCAGAGGATGAATGGGTTCATCTATTCATTCACACTTTAGACACAGTTCCAAGGAACTTGTACACTGAGACCGAATTGCGCAGACAAACCATCACATGGCCACTTCTGATAGATAGCTTTTTACTCACTTTCACTTTTGAATCTAAGTATCCAAGTATTGATCACGCCCTAGATGTTATAAAGACTAAGATATTTGATGACTGTACCCAATCAGTGTTTGCTCAGTACGATTGGGCTATCCAATTGGAACATGCGGTAGAATGCTATAAATTTGCAGCAAAGCCAGATGATGAGGATGAGAATCCTCGTAACATCAACATTCCAGAGTCAGAAGGGACTCGCGATGTTGATGGACCAAAACTTGAGATCCCAGCTATCACAGAACCTATCAAGATTAAAAAGATCAATATTGGCATAGAAATAGAACCAAATTTTGTCTCTATTGTAGACTATTGGGATGATGAAACAGTAGGACACATTGTAGATATTTTACATGACTATCAGGACCTATTTCCCACTAATTTCATAGAGATGAAGGGAATAGTAGGAGATCTGGGAGTAATGCGAATCCCATTGAAAGAGGATGCTAGTCCAGTTAGGTAGCGTCCATACAGATTGAATCCTCGCTATAAAGAAAAATTTAAAGATGAGATCGATAAGATGCTAGCAGCAGGCATCATTGAGCCAGTAGAAGAAAGCGAATGGGTTAGTCCCATGGTTGTCCAAGAAAAGAAAACTAAAGGAGAAATCAGGATTTGTGTCGATTTGTGCAAACTCAACGATGCATCACTTCATGACCCATTTTCGACACCGTTTACTGATGAATTTTTAGAAAATGTGGGAGGACAGGAGGTCTACTCCATCAGTGATGGATTTTCAAGCTATCACCAGATCAGACTCCATCCAGAGGATCGACATAAGACCACCTTTGCGACAGAATGGGGCTCATTCCAATATACGGTAATGCCCTTTGGTCTTAAAAATGCACCAGCTATCTTTTCTAGAGTAGTAGTTGCTGTATTCAAGGAATACATCCATAAATT
>LPNX010972308.1:30823-42923 GCA_001517045.1 Pseudotsuga menziesii
CCACTGGTGTGAAAATATGTAAAAAATTGGATATTTTGGAAGAAATATCAGATTATAAGAGTGACACATTCGCTCCCCATGATCTCTATCTTTCAGCAAAATCCTGCAGGATTGCATGCACCAAAATTCAGAATTTTGAAGAAGAAGAAAACTGTGCATCCACCGTCTCGGTTGACCATAATTTTGGATCTGATATGAACCTTATTGGATCTGATATGATATTATTTGGATCTGATCTGATATTTCTTGGTTCAAAATTTCAGGTTCATAAACCTTCAATACTGCTTGTAGTTGTTCTCATCAATGGTGTGAAGAAACAAGTACTGCAAGTCTCCTTCGAAACTACTGCTGGGGATTTGATTTCATTTCACAGTTTTGGATTTGTTGTGAACTTATTTAGATCTGATTTAAATTCTTATCTGATATTATTTTGTTCATATTTTAAAATCCAAGAGCTTTCAGTCATGCTTGTAGCTTCTCTCACCAATTCTGGTGTGAAAAATCAAGTACCGCAATTCTTCTTCAAATTTGCTTATGGGGATTTGGTGTTAGTTTCCTCTTATGAGGTTTCTGATATTTTATTTTGTGATTCATTAGCTATTTAAGAATCTATATCAGATTATGGAGCTCAAGCATTCACTCTCCAGATTCCCAATGATTTTCTACCTTTGGTCACAAGCTCATCTCCTCACAGAACTAGTAAAGAGGAAGACATTCTGCATCCGCTTGGACACTTGCTCCTAAACATTGGGGCTGATTTTACCACTCATGGTTTGTTGTTCAAGGCTGCAACATATCATTTTCTTGAGTGTTCCACACATGGTTCGAATCCTCAAGAACCTTTTCTCTCTCTTTAGATGATTTCAGTTGCTCTACATGGGTCCAGTTTTCACCGTGCAGTTGTTTATATTTCTGATTCAGTTGAGTGCATTGTTCTTCTTCCAAAGTGGAAGATTCCTCCAGACATATTCATTTAGTTTTGATTCAGAGTTTCACATGCACAATCTCAGGATGCTGCTGCATAGAAGAACCAATTCTTGATTTACTACTTAGTTTGAGGGGGGGTATTTTTCCCATTAGGTTTTCCCCATTTCCTTGGTTATATTAAGTAGTTACTTTATTGTACAGGGTGACCTATGGCCTTTGTTGCTAGGGCCCTAGAATTTTATGCATCTATGTTTTCTAACTCTTCCTGAGTATAGCTTAAGGGGGGGTGTTGGATACATTTACCACCATACACACTCTTTTTTGTCAAATTGACCTAGTTAAACCACTATCCTAAGTATAATTGACATTAATTAACATCATTGGAGCATTAATTGCCATCATCCAGTCACACCCACACCTACCTACAGTCAAGGAGGCTAACTTATCCTTCTCCTATAGTCAAGGAGGCTAACTGGAGCACTCTGGGGGTGATCTGAGTGATATTAATGCACCTAATTGCTAACTGGTGGTTACAATCAGTTCAACCAGTCAGTTAAGGTTCCTCCTATCATTAAATATATTATTTAATTATTATTTAATGATTATTTATTATTATTTAATGATCTGGATTCAACAAGGCACCTCCACCTACTTCTGATGATCAGTTCAGCTTCAGTTAACCACATCGGGGGTTCATTGAAGTCATGGAGCACTAGCACTTGATGGTTGGCTTGCTATGACATGTGTTTGATCTCCTTTATTTGAGATTCAGTCATTTATTGCACTCTGACTTCAGTTAGGGTTTGGTGAGCCAATTAGGGTTTTGGTCAAGTGGTTAACTAAGTGTGATTGAATGGCTAATAGTCATTTAAGCTAGAATCACTCACTAAATTGGAATTTTCTCCTTAGGTATTTGAATTCTTCATGGATTTAAGCTATTGCTTGACATTGTTATTGTAAATATTCATTGTTTATTGAATATACAGAGAGGAAACCATTTCTAGTTCCAATTAACACCATTTCATGAGTATTTGTTGATTATTATTTAAGGAGATTGATTCTTAGTTCCTAGATCATGTGCAAGAATTAATACTAGCCACTTAGAAAGAACAAATAAACAAGATATTTCAGATGCCATGGACACTGAAGAGGACATTGCCAGGACTCATAAGAGGCATAAGATTGAAGCAGAGGCACAATTGACCCAAACTAAAATAGAGGACAAAGGAAAGAAGAAGGTGAAAATAAATGGTTTGATAATTTCAATCTACAACAATATCTAGGAGCCTTAGAGAAACTCACAAATCAAATTTGGTGCAAAACCAACAAAAAACCATTAAATGAGAAGCAATTTACACATGCAATGTGAAAAAAAACATGTTATATTTTGAATTTCTAACATAAAAACATTTTATTAACATGTTTATATTACATAATAAGCATTACATGAGGCTTAGGAATCCCAATGTGACTATACATGTGAAATTGGCCAAATTGGCCTCAATCCCCCTAGGTGGGCCAAACACGCTCCAAATCAGCCCAAATGATCTCGAATCACTGTGTGGATGTGGCTCAGGTGACATGGGGTCATCATAACACATCAGAATGCATGGTCATGGAAACACAGGTGGGGTAGAGGCTCTACGTGGCATTAAATGCACCGAATCAGCCCAAAATTAAACAAAATCCACCTCTAGCGCTCCTAGTTAACAAAAAATTCCACATTCAATGAATGAGAGTGCACCAACAATTATTAGGGTGCGCATGTAAATGGTTTACTGATATGGAGTGCTCAGGTGGGTGTGAATGCACCAATTTAGTTGGTTATTGGTCCAACTAAGCACCCTAAGTCCAAAACCATAGTGTATTAATGCAAAATACAATAAAATTGACTAAGTAGTTAAAATAAGGTACTAACGGGTTGGATTAGTGTTCTAACACCATCCCTTAACCAAAAAATTAGTACATCTCATAAAATGAAAGAGGACTTGGAAACAAAGGCTTAATTCACCTCAATTACATAAATCAGAAATTTTATTTGTCCATATGAAGTGAGGAAAAGAAGGAAAACCACATGGGAGAAAACCTTCCCTTAAGAATGGACATCGGAATGAAACCTGCAACAAATAGCAGAAATTCACCATCCATCACTCACCCCAAGAAAATATCTTGGGAAGTGAAGGTCTTCTCTATGAAAGTCTTGGTGAAAATGTTGCTAGTTTGCTAGGTGGATGGGCAATACTGTAGTGAAATCACCTTGTCATGCACTAAGCGCCAGATGTAGTGCATATGGATATCAATATGATTTGTCATTTTCCTCTGAACTAGATCACTAGATATTTTTATGTCACTTTGATTGTCTATCCAAATTTTGGTAGGAGAATCAATTGTGACACCAAATTCTCGAAGAATATCCTACAACAAAATTCACTGAGTAGTTGCATTGACCACTGCCCTGTACTCAGCATCTGCTGATGAAAGTGAAATGGTGTGATGTTTCTTAATTAAGCAGAAAATGGGACCTTCAACAAGCATACATAAAAAACCCTGAATTTTATTTTTTATCATTGGGATCTCCCTCCCAATCCGAATCAGAAAACACGGCTAGTTGAAGTGAAGCACTTGTTGAATAGTGCACCCCAAAATTCTTTGTACCCTGGACATACTGGAGAATTATTTGGCTTCCTTCCAATGGAGATCATGTGGATGGTGCATATGTATTCGTACAACACTTATATCATAATATAAATCTAGTCTTGTATGTGTAAGATAGAGCAAGCTGCCAACTAGTTTCCTGTAGAGTGTAAAATCTACCAATGGAGAATTGCCAAATTCATGCAATTTGAGGCCAGAAAGAAAGGGATACTTGGCTGCCTTACACTCAGCCATGTTAAAATTACTTATCAGGTCTGAATAATACTTTTTTTTTACTTAGCATGATTCTCCTTTCACTTTTCTCAAATTTTGAGCCCAAAAATTGCCTTAGCAATTTTAGATCGGTCATGAAAAATTCACTATGTAGAGATTCCTTAATTGAACCAATTGAAGTGGTGTAGCTTTCTATAATTAGAAGGTAATAAACATAAATAAAAATAACCTATAAAATACCATCATTTTTCTTCAAATATACATTAGGATCTGATTTTCATCTAGTGAAACCAATAGAGAGCAAGAAAGCATCCGTTTTAGCATACCAAGCCATGGGGGCTTGCTTGAGTCCATAGAGTGATTTCTTCAACCTGGAAACAAGTGAAGGATCCTGTTCGAGACCTTTAGGTTGTTGCATATAGATCTCTTCATGTATATCACCATGTCATAATGCACTATTGACATCCATATGGTGCACTTGCCAACCCTTACTAGCTGCAATTGCTAGAACTAGTCTTATGGAGTCCATATTTGCAACCAGTGCAAAGGTCTCGGTATAATACACACCATGGAATCGAGAGTAGAACTTATAAACTAATATTTCTTTTTATTTCACATATTAACCATCAAAAACAAGTTTGTTTTGAAATATCCACTTTCTTTGAACAAGCTTCCTCTTGGCAGGAAGGGGAACCAATTCCCATGTCTCATTCTCTTGGTGAGAATGAAACTCTTATTCCATTGTTGTTTGACATCTTGGGTCATTCAAATATTTCTGATATGTATGTGTATTGGATCCAATAATTTTATAATATTTCTCAGAAAGAGTACTATCACTTTCAAAGGAGACATTACTAGTTTGAGATCTAGTCTTCCTAGGCTCTTGGGGATTTCCATCCAATTCCCATGCAGCTTGTATTATTCTTTCAGTCCACTTGGGCATTGATGGTGTCTCATATACAAAAATATCATCTACATACATATTATATTTGAGAATATCATAAAAAATAGAGCATGAATCATCACTTACATCATCGAGTTGTTGAGGAGAAGAGCATTCCCCTCGTGAAAGCTCAAAATATGGTATTGGTTCCTCTTCGAATTGCACACTTCTTTAAACAAATCTCTTGAGTGTGGAAGTGTCAAATAGTTTGTAACTTTTTGTATCCTCACCATACCCAACCATGATGCATTCCTTTCATTGTGTCTACAAGTCCTTCCTCTTTTCAAAAGGGATTCGAGCCCATGCTCTAGATCCAAAAATCTTGAAATTTGAGACATTTGGTTTATGGCCAAACCATGCCTCGTAAGGAGTCTTTCTGTTTACTTATTTGTGGAAGGCTTTATTTTGTATGTGTGCAGCACAATTAATGGCCTCAGTCCATATCTTGGTAATTATATCCCTTGCTTCAATCATGCAAGTGGCCATCTACTTGAGAGATCTATTCTTCCTCTCTGCCACACCATTTTGTTGTGGGGTGTAGGGAGTTGAATGTTGCATTTGGATGCCACATTCCTCACAAAGGTGTTGTAGGTTTTTGTTGAAATAATAATTCTCATTATTAGTCCCAATGATATTAATATTATTCCCACTCTAATTTTCTACCAATGCGTTCCAAATATTTGTGGAAATTGAACCCAAGTGATAGAACAATTACACTCACAAAATTGCTAATCAAACATGCAAAATACCATCAAAGGAGACTGAAACTGGAGCATAACACTAATCTGTATTGAATAAGTGTATAATATCCAATGTTATGAAGTTATAGGATGCCACAATATATAATTACATGAGATATTAGAATGCATAAAGATGCCATTCGAAATAGTCAAAAAGTAGGATTACTAAATCTAGTCAAATCCCCCATATGTGCATAAAGCAGTTTCCAAATCCACTTAAAGGCTCACAAATTGGCAAAGTCAAGTAGGAAATCTAATATGGGATGGAAATACAACTCATACATGGTTTCATTAGGGAAAAAGGATGGCAGATGATGTGGGAAAAAAACAAGTCAACTACACCTAGTCTTACTTTCCCTTTTTCCTTATTTCTCAATAAAATAGGCAGCTTTGCAGAAAAAAGAAGATATGCGCTTTGGAGGATATGGAATAAATAATACATGATAAATATGGTTTCCAGGAGGTTCCCAAGTGCCCCATGACTCATTTTTATCAATTTTTACTTCTATGACATGTAGAAGACAATTTGCATAGAGTGGAATATAGGAAACTAGGCAAATAAGACAAAAATGAATTAATTAATGTCGAAGGTAGGTAACTATGGGTTGATTATTCTCACACCCCCCATTAAGCCTGAATTTATGAATAAATATCATAAAACTATAGGTCCTAGAAACAAGGCTTAGTCACCCTTTACATACTGCATGTCCATTTAACCAAGGAAAGAGGAAAAAAACCAGTGGGAAAATCCTCCCTTAAACATGGACAGTAAAATAAAATTTGAAAATCTTGTCATCAATCATGCTTCATGGCATGATCAGAAATCCCCAGCAGTGATTTGATATTTATGAATGTCTTCTCACAAAAAACTTTGGTGAATATTTCTTCTACTTGTTCTAAATATGCACAGAAGAGTAGGTGAATGGTGCCATCATGCGCAAGCTGTCTGATGCAGTGCATATGGATCTCAATGTATTTGGTTCTCTGTCTCTGAACTAGATCATTACAGATTCAAATGGTTCTCTAATTATTACAATAGATAATAGTTGAAAACTTTGATTCAAAGCCACACTCACCAAGTATTCCCTGCAACCATAAACATTCAGTTGCTACATTTACAACTCCTCTATACTCTGCTTCTGTATATGGGAGTGCTATGGCACTCTGCTTTTTACTTGACCAGATGATTGGTCCTTCTGCAAGCATGAAAACATATCCTGATGTTGACTTTTGATCTGTGTTATCACCTTCCCAATCACTGTCAGTAAACCCAATCAAATCAAGATCAGATTTAGCTTTGTAGAAGATCCCATGAGTTCTTGTTCCTTGAACAAAGTTAAGGATCATTTTGGATACTCTCCAATGGATCTCATGAGGCCAATACATGTATCTTGAAGCCACACTAACTGCATAAGAAATATTATTTCAAGTGTGTGTAAGGTAAAGAAAACACCCAATCAACTACCTATACAGTGTATTATTTACCATAGGAGAAGAACATGCTTCTTCAAGCTTAACTCCTGAAAGGAAGGGAGTCTTACTTGGCTTGCAATATTTCATGTTGAACTTGTTCATCAAATATAAGGCATAATTGGACTGATGTAATTTTATTCGATGTTGGGATTGAGCAATTTTGAGACCCAAGAATTGGATCAACAATCCCAAATCAGTCATAGAAAAGGCATGGTTCATTGCATCCTTCAAGGAGGAAATCTCTTTTTTTGAACTTCCTGTAATCAGAAGGTCATCCACATACAATACATTAATCATCAAAGAACCATGAATAATATTCAAATAAAAATTAGGATCATACTTTCATCGAACAAAACTCAATGACAGCAGAAAGCCATCAATCTTGGCATACCAAGCCCTAGGGGCTTGCTTGAGCCCATACAATGATTTCTTTAACCTGCACACAAAAGTTGGATTAGAAAAAAACCCTTGAGGTTGATGCATGTAAATATATTTAGTGATATATCCATTTAGGAAAGCGCACTTCACATCCATGTGATGTACTTCCTACTGCTTTGAAGCTGCAATGGCTAAAGCTAGCCTTATGGAGTCCATCTTTGCCACTGGTGCAAAGGTTTCATTGTAGTCAATACCATGTACATGTGAGTAGCCCTTGGCTACCAATATTGCCTTATATTTCAATTGTGAACCATCAGCAGAAAACTTAGTCTTGAAAACCCACTTACATTGAACTAGCTTCCTCCCTAGGGGAAGATCGATCAGTTCCCAAGTGTTGTTCTTTTGGAGCGAGCTGAATTCTTCTTTCATGGATGTTTTCCATATTGGATCATGTGCT
The DNA here is from genome assembly GCA_001517045.1 of Pseudotsuga menziesii. Classification (NCBI taxonomy): domain Eukaryota; kingdom Viridiplantae; phylum Streptophyta; class Pinopsida; order Pinales; family Pinaceae; genus Pseudotsuga; species Pseudotsuga menziesii. The sequence goes on from LPNX010972308.1 coordinate 38,610, forward strand.
GCATATTCATATGTCTATGGGTATGAGTCAACCATCAGATAGCACTTCTATGCAAACAAAGGGTCTTTCATACACAGAGCACTCTCAAACTGAGATCTAGTCCTCCTAGGGTCACTAGGATTTCCAGCTAGTTCCCGTGCTGCATGAATGCTATTTGCTGCCCATTTTGGTCTTGTAGTACTATCAAGATCCACAATTAAATAATCATTATCAGACATATCAGAATCATCAAACTCATTTGTCTCTCCACTTACATTCAATGGATCTGGTGGTGAAGAAGACTCTCCAACTTCAACTTCTACTAAAGGCTCTTCTTGGAACTGAACACTCCTTTCAATGAAAGCTTTGTTAGTGATCAATTTTATCATCTTGTACCCTTTTTAATCTTTAGAATACCCAACAAATAGGAACTCTTGGCTTTGTGGTTGCAAATCCTTTCTCTTTTCAGTTGGAATTCTAGCCCAAGCCTTTGAGCCAAAAATCATGAAATGGGTCACATCTGGCTTGTGCCCACTCCTAGCTTCGAAAGGAGTCATACCATCAAGCTATTTATGAGGCATCATATTTTGGATGTAGGATGCACAGTTTATAGCCTCAGCCCAAAACTTGAAAATTCTTAGCCTCCATCATACAGGTTTCCATCTCATTCAGTGATCTGTTCTTTCTCTCAGCAACACCATTTTGCTGTGGTGTGTAAGGGATTGAATGTTGTATCTGAATACCTACATATTTATAATATTGAATGAACTCAGACTTGAAATACTCACCCCCATTGTCAGATCTAAGGATCTTGAGTCTCCTCCTAGACTGGTTTTCAACCAAGGCCTTAAAGACTTTGAAGAGGTCAAAAACTTCAGACTTATTCTTTAGGAAGTAAACCCAACAATACATGGAAAATTCATCTACGAAGGTCAATGCACATTTGGCTTGACTCATGGAAATATGAGGAAATGTACCAACAACATCACTGTGGATCAACTCAAGAGGTGCAAAGGTTCTCTCATGACTAGCTCTCTCAAATTTGTGCTTTGGGTGTTTTCCTAGGATACAACCTTGACAGACTCCCTTGGAAAATTTAATATTTGGTAACCCTATGACCATATATTTTTCACTCAAATTAGAAATATACTTATAGTTAAGATGGCCAAATATTTCATGCTAAAGCTTGATTGCCTCATTAGCATGAATCAGAAGAGCATAGGGGTTTGAGTAGGGTAGAAAGTGAGAAAACATGTATACCTTCGAAGTGTGATCAACAACACCTTTTGCAATGAATTTACCATTCGAGATCTATGTGATATCAACATCATCAGGGGAGAAGATGACCTTCATTGGACACCTTGAGTGAGTCATCTGGTACACTAACAAGAGGTTAGAGGCAAGACCTAGAACATACAACACATTATTGAACTTACCATGGTCAAGATCAATCTTTCATTTCCCCAAACTGTCAGTGAGAAAGTCATCTCCCAAAACTATTGGTGGACCTTTCGACATGTCAAGAGAGGAGAATGCCTCCTTTGTCAAAACCATATGTCTAGAATCTCCAGAGTCTATGATGAAGCTAGGTGAGCTTGATGTGCCAGCAACCAAAGCATGTACTCTCTCTTTGTCCTCTGAATTTGATCCTCCTTCCCTCTTCTTTGAGCAATCAGGAAGGGAGATGTTATTCTTCTCTAGGATTTGGGTCAACATGTCAATTTGGTTCTTCATACAAGAGCTCTCAAGATGATAGCCCTTACTGCAATATGCACACTTTCTCATTTCTTCTTTGTTCTTCTTCTTTTGGAAGTTCTTCTTGGAGCCGTGGGGCTCCTATTGAGACTTGTTCTTGTCTTTCTTTTGCTTAGGTGACTTCTTAGCTTTCTTCTTGCCTTTTGAATCTGTTATCCACTAATTTTGCACTTAGTTGGATTACCTGAGGAGCCGTCAGTTGACATACTTGTTCAAATTCTAATTCCAGTGCATCAGTTGATCTGTCTGCATGTCTAGCCAACATTGGATAGCCACTTTTTTATTTGAATCATTTTGGCCATGGCCCTGTGGGGTTTGTAATAAACTGTGCTAGTAGGATATTTTTGAGTGGTTCAGTCTCCTAAGACGTAGAATTGCAAATAGGGTATTCCAGGGAGTTTTTTGCCCCTGACAATTATGCTTTGCCTTCAGCTGAGTATAATTGACGAGGTTTTCTCATGCTTCCTCCAAAGTTGGAATGCCCGATGTTGAATTCTAGGCCTTGGGGGGTTATTAGAGCCCAATGGAGTGTTGTAATCCTACTAGATATTATTTAGATATATCATGGTCATGTCCTAAGTCATCTGGACACATAAAAAAATTTCAAAAAAATCTTTTTCGAACAGTGAAAAATTATTTTTTTAATTTTTTAATTTTTAATTACTTCTCCTAAATTTTTTGGGTTAATTTTTCCATAAATTAAATGGAAAAATCCCGTTCATGATCTGGACTCAGGATTCAGTGATTGAATGCTCACACCTTAAGCCAAAAATCATTCTTAATCAGCCATCCAGTCAGAGCCAGCTTTCAGATCAGTAATCAGACACATAATGCCTTTTTACTCAAAAAAGTCAGTTTTGAGTAAAAAAATGATTTTTAGTAAAAAAATATTTTTTATTAAAAAAATGATTTTGATTAAAAACTGGTTATTTTAGAGAAAACTAAAACTCTCCAAATTAATCCAAATTCAGTAAAATAAAACACTAAATGACATCTCATGGAACATTTATGATGATTGGAGTTATCATAACTCAGCTTCAGACATCATTAAGAGAGCAATTAATTTATTATCAGTTATTAGACATGTCATCTCCAGCTAAATATGAGATGGAGATCACTCATTGGCCGGGTGATTTGATCGAGGTGAAGACTAAAGCTTGCACCATCAGTGGGCTTCCCAAACCTAGCTCAGGCTCCTACCAGACCTAAAGGATGATCTTACCTACATCTAGACTCACACGTGTGGCCTCATCCTTGGCTTGTTTTCAGTACACAAGTTTGGAGTGGGGGCGCCTTGCCTGGGTGGAGGCCTCCCCTCACTCCCGGTTCTCCGGTTTAGGTCTGGGCTCTTTGTTAGGTGGCTAAGTTGGTTAGGGTTGGTCTTTTGGTTTTAGGGTTTTAGCACTCTCTCATTTGTAAAATAGAGGCTCTTTCAGCTCTATTAGGATGGAATTTTTGGGCATAGAAACTCTGCAAAAATTGTAATCATAATTTCATTGAATAAATCTTTTCGACTTTGGAGGTCTATAGGATTGTCTCTTCGTTGGTGGATGTGTTGTATGAGGTGATCTCTTTCCATTCTTTCAATTTGTTATTTATGTGTTGAATCAAACAACTAGCTTTAGAAGTCTATTATTAGAGCATAATATTTACCATTTGCTGCTGTCAAGTTGGTTTATTATGCAAATTTTATCATAATCTAGATGGGTACAAATATTCAGTTATATGAAGTATTGATCTTGATTTCCATATTCCTAGCATACTAGTTTTTATTGTTTGATCTCACTGGGTATCAAGTTGGATTGTTTTTATAGATATCACCATTTGGAGAAGGGTGCGAGCTCAGCTACATCAAACTCATCTCCATCATCATAAGAACCTTCTAACATGGTTGACTTTCAGGACCTACAGAGAATTTGGCTTTTTCCAAGAGGAAAAAACAAGGAGATCTTCCTCCAAAGTTCCATCTCAAATTCTTTCATAAATTTAAATACTTCTTGGTTACCGAACTTCCTTCCTCTAGTTCTCCCTTTGCTCCTTGACTTGTTTTGTTTTCTTGCTTGCTATCCCCTTTCCTCCTTGACTTGTTTTCCTTTTCTCACTTTTTCTTCATCGCTGCCCCATTTTTTCTCTCTTTTACCATCCCTTTTCTCCATTTTGGACAGCCCTAGTGTGCCCTAGCTTTCTTCCCTTGTTTGCCTCCTTTTGCCCTAGTTTTTGGGATTCCTTTAACTTTGCTTTTGGCCATTTCTTTTATTTTTTGTTCGCTGTCCCGTTTTGCACTTTTTATGACAGCCACTTATTTCATGGTTTGCTGTCCCATTTTGCACTTTTTATGACAGCCACTTATTTCATGGTTTGCTGTCCCGTTTTCATTAGAGGAAATTTCAACTCAAAATGGGCCTCCTAAAATGAACTGATAAAATAATAGTTAAAATAATAAAATAGTATTTATTAATTTTGGAGGAAGAAAATAAAAAAACTACTTTTTTGTTTGTATTTTTGACATATCTTCCTGTGTTTTTACTCAAATTTCGATCAGGAGAGCTCGTTGGATGCGGAATTTAATTCCGCATCCAA